>JANTQE010000042.1:89887-153820 GCA_032988195.1 Arachnomyces sp. PD_36 | reverse complement strand
ACACCACTACCCCCCCCCCCCTCCCAGAACCCACTCTAACCTATAATCCACACCTAAACCCCCCCTCTCCCCCCCCCCCCCCCCCCCCCCTCCCCCCTCCCTACCCTCTCACTTCCCAGCAAGCGACCCCATCCACGACTTATCCTTCCCCCCTCCACTCTCAACAGCAGGCTCTGTAGTAGTCTTCACCCCCCTCGCACTTTTCCCCAACCCCGTCCCCTCCGCCGTAATCGCTTCCGCCTCCTTCAACCTCCTCACACTCTCCTCTCTCCCCAGAATCTCCATCGTCTCAGGAATCCCAGGTCCAGGTGCCCCGCCGGACAGCGCCCAGCGGAGGTAGTGGTATAATTCCTTCTTGAAGGATTTATCATCTGTTGAGGTTGAGGTTGAGTCGGGGGATGAGGATGAGGATGAGGTTGGAGTGGTGGAGCAGGAAGAGATGTTTGCACGGTGGGTTTCGGTTGTCCAGTGGGTGGAGGGGACTAGGGAGAATGCGGCGGCGGTGGTGTGGAGGGTTGAGAGGAGGGCGATGGGATCTGATGAAGAGGTGATGGTAGTGGCGGGGGAGTAGGGCGGTCTGGTAAGGGTTGGGGAGAAGAAGGATTGGTTTCGGGTGATGAATTCAGTGGGTGTGGTGAAGGATTTGGCGTCGGCGCGGAGGAGGGGGGATATATATTCTTCGATGGATCGGCCTTGGAGAATGGGTGATCTGTTTTTGGGTTTAGTATGTGATGATATATATGTACTTCACGGTGAGTGCTAGATAACGTACAGCTGTGCTAGTTGGTGTTCCTGCTGGACTGCGTCGGAAACTTGTTTGACCATGGCATCAAATTCATCTCCTCCGTTGGTAGCGTAGCGCTGGGCGTGGGACTTTTGGAGGAACCATAGCTTCTCAAAAGCAACGATTGTGTTGCCTTTGGTAAGTTTAAGGTTGAACTAGGTGACGAGTTAGCATCTTCGTACAACCCGAGGATGCTAGCACGATGCTTACAGATTTCTCTAGTTCCTCGAGGCTGAATGTGTCTGATTTCTGGGAGTGCGACCACCCCAGCAATGCAGCAAAGTTTACTAGGGTTTCGGGGAATATGCCCTGTTTATCTTTGAAGAAGGAGATATCGATATCTGAGTTCCTCTTGCTGAGCTTCTGTCCACTCTTCTCCACGAGTAGAGGGACGTGACCGAATTTAGGTGGCTCCCACTTGAAAGCGTTGTACAACGCCATGTGCATGGGGGTCGAAGACATCCATTCCTGTTTACACTAGATATTAGCCATGTTAAACGTCCGGATGGCGGGGCTACGGGAGCCATACAGTTCCTCGAACGACATGCGTGATCTTCATGTGATGATCATCCACCACGTTGGCAAGGTGGTATGTAGGGTGTCCATCTGTTTTCAACAGGATAGGGTCATCGTAGACCTTCCCCATCAAATCACTCTTGCTAGTAGCAACGCGATTCTGGCCCGTTCTCCCAAAGACTAGATCATCGAACATGGGGTATGCATCATCCACCCGTAATCGAACCACATGTGGTTCTCCATTCGCAGCCTTTTCTTCTGATTGGGCATCGGGAATATCAGCGCATGTCCGGTCATAGCCAGGAGGAAGGCCAGCTTCATTTCGGTGTCTGGCTAGGGTATCGAGGCGGTCCGGGGAGCAGAAACATCGGTATGCGTGTTTGTTGGAGATTAGGTTTTCGACATTGCGCCTGTAGAGATCGGTTCGTTTGGACTATGTGGAATATTAGCTTTCTGGTCCTGGAAGAATGGGTAGCAGCTGAGGCATACCTGTTGATATGGTCCGTATGGACCCCCGACAATTGGCCCTGGATATCCTTAACATCACTCAATTCCGCGTACAGAGCTTTGGTATAAAAGTACCTTCACCCCAATGCAGCCCAGCCCATTGTAAATCCTCACACAATCGTTGCTCCGCCCCGGGAATCGTCCTTTTCTTTTAAGCTATCAGCAATCCCGTCGCAGTAATCCGCGTAGCCCCAAGCCGCAACCAACCTGATCTGTATCCTCAATTCGGAGAACAAATTGACCACCAGTTCGCTTCGCGAGTAGGTAATTGAACAGCGCGGTTCTCAAAGACCCGAGATGGAGATATCCGGTTGGTGACGGCGCGAAACGAGTTCTGGCGGGAGAATCGGGGAGGATCTCCCTCTTCGGCTTCTTTCTATCGGCGTGGAGGATTGGTTGCGACGAGAAGAATCGGGGCAACGAGGGAGATCGAGTCGCTCTGCAAGAGCTGCAGACCCATGATCCTTGGGCGAGAAATCTTTTCGGAGGGTTTCTCATTGTGAAAGAGCGTCCTTGAAAGCTCACTCTCCCAAGCTGTCTGTCTAGTTTGCTTTTTTGATTCTTGCGAACGGAGATTCGGAGCTTTTTTGGCGGTTGAAACTTAGAATTTTTTTTGGATGAAATTTACAACTGAGCAAAGGTTTCTTCTTGCCTTTCGCAAACAACTTCAACCCCTTTACTTTTTTCATATTTCCTTTGCGGGGTACTCTCTTCTTTATATTTTGTTGTAGAGTCTGTTGAGTGCAATTTACGAGTTTCACTTTTACGTCGTGACGGCTTCGTTCTTTCGGGGGAATTTTCAATCAGTTCGTTGACCCCCCCCCCCAAAACTACTGATGACGTTGAAAACTTGAGTAGTAATACTGATGATATGAATAGTGGACGGACCTGCCGATGATGTTGATCTTTATGGTAAGATCGTACAGATCCTCTTGATAGAGCCTACATACTGACGTGACTCTAGAAATCCTGAGCGTCGATAAGAATGCGAGCAAGGAGCAAATTCGGAAAGCCTACCGAAAGGTATGTACAGCAGTCACCTGAATACTACCTCTTACCGTTGGAGACATGCTCACTGCGGATTCACTTTATAGGCAGCCCTAGCGAGCCATCCCGACAAGGTCGCAGAGAGTGAGCGGGAAGAAGCGGAAATCAGATTCAAGGCAGTGAGCGAGGCATACGATATCCTACACGATGAAGAGAAACGACACCTTTATGATACCCATGGAATGGCAGCATTCGACAAGTCGCGGGGACCCGGCGGGATGGGACCAGATGGCCCTGATTTGGATGACATATTGGCCCAGATGTTCGGCATGGGGGGTGGAGGCGGGATGCCCGGTGGGATGCCTGGCGGAATGCCTGGTGCCCGCAAGCCCCGCAGAAGCCCAAATGAAGAACAGAAGTACGAAGTGAGCCTGGAGGACCTATACAAGGGGAGGACTGTGAAGTTCGCAAGCACAAAGAACGTCATCTGCAGTCTCTGCAAAGGACGCGGCGGAAAGGAGAAGGCTACGCCAACGAAGTGCTCGACTTGTGATGGTCATGGTATGCTCGAACTTCCCGTGGAGACCTGAAATAATATGCTAACGATTATGTTTTTCTAGGTGTGAAGGAAATGCTGACCAGAGTTGGCCCGATGTTGACGCAATCGATGGCACCATGCCCTGTTTGTAAGGGTGCTGGAAATTACTTCAACACAAAGGACAAGTGCAAGAAGTGCAAGGGAGTGAAGACTACCGAGGCACGCAAGATGCTGGAGATTTACATCCCCAGAGGAGCAAAGTGCGTATAACCTAGGATACTTTGGTTTGCTGGACATATACTAATCTAAAATTAGGGAGGGTGATAAAATCGTACTCGAAGGAGAGGCGGATCAGGTACCGGATCAGGAACCAGGAGATATCGTCTTCCACCTCGAAGAGATCGAACACTCCCTTTTCAGGCGCGCTGGGGCAGATTTGACAGCTCCATTAGATATCACATTGGCGGAAGCATTGTGCGGATTCTCCCGAGTGGTTCTGAAGCATCTTGACGGACGTGGTATCGAACTCACCCATCCGAAGGGTCAGGTGCTCAAGCCCGACCAAGTGTTGAAGATCCCAGGGGAGGGTATGCCTCATAAGAAGAGTGATACTAAGGGAGACTTGTATCTCGTCGTCCAAATCAAATTCCCTGAGGATGGATGGACGGTGGATGCCGCCGCTCTCGAGAGTTTGAAAACGATCCTTCCGAAGCCCGATGCTCCTATCGAAGCCGAGACGGTGGATGAGGTGGAGTACGAAGCAAACGCTAGCCTGGACGACTTCGGGGCTGGCGATCCTCGGGGAGGATCCGGCTGGGTGGATGAGGATGATGATGACGAAGAAGGAACCGCACAATGTGCTACGCAGTAACGACCTATTGACTGATATGCTATTCGCCACTTTTACCAGATAGAACCTCTCTCGGGTATGTCGCATGGCCTGGAGTTTTGGGAAACTACTCTGCTCTTTCTGTTATTTTCTGAGACTACTCTGCTCTACAGGAGACTTTATATCGATTCCGTTCCTTGGCAGTATTCGGAACGCGCCTTCAGGGTCTAGAATATTATGGAAGGCATGATATCAATAAAAATTAATACATTGATTGGGCATCGATACATTCTTCCTGGCCTTTCCTGCCCCCTTTCTGCCCCCCGTGGTCGCGGATCTGTCAATCATTCTCTTCTTCCCTTGAAAGGCGGTGACAAATTCCAGGAAGTGGGAGTTCCCCTGCAAAACCTTAAATAAGCCGGCCAATGACGATGGCGAACAGAATCTCCTTCCCGCCCAGTTCCTGAGATGTTATTGGTCCGGAATTTAAGCTTCAATTTTTGATCCCAAGAAATACTTTAAAGTTCCCCGATATCTTGGCAGGACCCACCACCCGAATGTCAGTTGGCTCGTGGGTAAATGATCTGCAGTGTCGTTCCCAAAAGTGAACATCGCTCTTTCCATGTTTCTGCACAACACGTCGTTCCACTTTCGAACTATTTTTCTTGCTTTTGACTGATTTTCATGAACGATCAAGGTCACTTTCTCTGTGTGTGTGTGTGTGGCGACCCAGAAAACAACCCTTCCCGTCATGCAAGGACTGGGATTAACCGAGCCGAAGTGCCAGGTCCTTGGGTCGCGTGCCAAAAAAAAAGACGACGAGGAGGTTTCAAGTGCCGGAAAGGGTATATGGGGATCACTGCACCCCTCGTCTTCCTTTGCTTGCGTTTCTTCGTGATAAATCTGACCTCGAGGCTCGAGCAAAGCGTTTGAACGCCCAAGACGCAGGGGATTGTGAAATGGCACTCAGACCCCTTCTTATATTGAAGCACAGTCTCCGCGGCAGAGAGGCTGGCGACATGTTCTTCGGTAGAGTTTGTTTCCGAAGCCCATCGCCCCATCTGGCGCTCTCACTCTAGCAAATCTTAATCGACCCTAAGGGCCAAAATCTCTTCCTCAAAAAAGTCTCTCTCTTCCTTCAACTGACTTGTTCTCTCCACATATCCACAAAAATCCTACCTTGACCCCCGCACAACATCCTCCACACGTCCAGTTTCTGTCAGCCAGCAGATTCCGACATGTTGGGAGGGGAAAAAGGTTCGTCCCAGAGCGCTGTCAACCTTGAAGAACGACCCAGGGGAATGGGTAGATAAGGTGACAGACTCCTGGGAAACAACTTTTCTTTTTTTCCTCCCATCTTGTTCTTCCCGTCTGAAACCATCCGGCTGGGTTCAGAGAGAAAGAGAGCCCTTGCTTGCCTCATATTATTATCATTATTCATTTATCATATGATACCTCTTCTATTTTAATAAACTTAATTCCCGTGCACGACCATGTTACTTGAAAACGGCTCTGGATTGGAGGTTGACTCGGTACATATGCTCCTCCTGCGGGCACGGCAGGGCCTGTGCGCCATAACTCTGTTCACTGACCAACGGCTGCTGGGTGTAGGGGTTTGATGATGATAGCTGCTACACAGATGACTCGATGTAGGTTATTTGCCCTCCGCATGGAACCGTCGGAGACAGGTTGTTCGTAGGACTTGAACTGACACCGCCTAATCAGTTCGTCATTTGAGTCATCTATTACTCCAAGCGTGAAGGATTATCCACATGAGCATGGACGTCGATATCACGGATATAGACCCGGAGGTAAGTGATAATAGACGTCGAGAAAGAGATGGACATCAGTTAACTGGTTATCAGTATACATATTACCCAACGATGAAGTTCGTGAACCATCCTTGCCTCGAAGCAGGCATCCTATACAGCTCATACTGATCCTGGGCAGGCTGAAATGGCTCGACTGGACCTCAGTCACTTAATGTTTCAGAAGTTGCTCAACGACAGATTGTATCTTGCTCCATTAGAGTCGCCGAAACGGATATTAGATCTTGGGTCCGGGACGGGGATATGGGCTTTAGAAATGGGTAGGACTGTCCTGGAACACCATTCTTGACTCGATCTAACATTCACAATAGGCGAAACGTTCCCAAATGCCGAAGTACGTCATTATCATGCCATGGATGAGCAATAATCCTGTCAATCAGAAGCTCAGGCTAACGTCCGAGTCAGATATTAGGGAATGATCTCACACCTATTGAACCGTTAAGGTTAGTATCCTGGCAGCCTCGTTATTGTCAGATATCTAAACGTTAACTTTAGGGAATTACCGAATGTTACCTTCGAGGTCGACGACGTGGAGGATCTCTGGGTTCATAACAAACCCTTCGATTTTATTTTCTCTCGGTACATGGCAGCGTCAATATCGGATTGGCGGGCATATATCGAGAATATCTATAACCATACATCACCGGGTGGTTGGGTAGAATTCCAGGATTATGAACCTATGTATGCCTCCGACGATGGAAGTCTGAGACCGGAGCATCATACATATAAGTGGATCTGCGGCCTTATAGAAGCTTCGAAGAAGAATGGGAGAGAGCCAAACGTTGGCCCAATGCTTGAGAGCTTGCTATTGGAGGCTGGGTTTGAGAATGTTCAGCATTACCAAATGAAGGTCCCTGTAGGACCGTGGCCCAAGAATAGAACCCTGGTAAGAATGATGTGGTCTCGCTTTTGTTTTGGGAATCGAGTTAACGGCGCCACAGAAAGAAGTCGGGTTATTCAACCTCGTCCAGATCCTCAACGGCGTTGAAGCATTTTCGTTGCGGCTCTACACCCAGGTTCTGGGCTGGAGCTTCGACGAGCTTCAAAGTCTGCTGAAAGAAGTTAGCAGAGAACTGCGGAGTGGTACCATTCATTCATACCACAGCTTGTAAGTCTATTGAACCAGTATTCATCTCACGGTCGATGGATCCGAAACTGACAGTGTGTGGTGTAGCCACGTTATATATGGCCAGAGGCCGAAGTCGGGGTGATGAACTCCTTTCACATCGCATTTTCTCGGTCGGTACCGCTGGCTTTTGATATGATTCTCCTAATTACCATTTCTGAATAATCTCATGGGAGGACTTACTTGCATATAGACAGGCGGCTTTCTGTTGGTTGCATTTGCACTTTTTAGAGATTTCTTTTTGCAAATATCCTGAAGAATATCCTTTTTGCGAATAGGGGAAATGTTTCCCCAGCAGCACACATCCTCCTTTAAGAGAAATAGAGCTTTGACGGTCTTCGGGCATCAAGAGTCAGAAAATTCGTTCGCTTCGATAAGATCATCAGTGTATCATAAAAGGTACATGTACTTACGATACATCTCGTACCGCTTACGCATCGCACAAATCAAAGTACCTCTACTTATCTCAAACAAAATCCCAAACCCACAAACATCACATATCACAACATCACCGTCGGTTCACGAATCCATCGACCCGAACAACCTGAAGAAGAAGCAAGGTTCCAAACGAGTAAAAGAGCTCCAGTGGATCAGCAATCTCAATCCTCACACATTATTCGCTTAGAAGCACCAAAAATAAAAAATGAGCCCGCGCGGCTTTTCCCGTTCCCGTAAAAAGGAACCCGTGGAATTCCCTGCAAGAGGCTCCACTTTGTGAAATACGCGATGATGATGTTTTGATATCAAAATTTTCCTTCGACTCACCTTTTTCCTCCCCGTTCATCCTAGCATTGCCACAGTGATAAAATATTGTTATTAAAGGGAAACATTTCTCTTCTTCGCCCTTTCTCTTCGAACAATTCAAAATACGCACACCTATTCAGCTATCATATTGACTATCCCTTGATACCAGTCACACCATGTCTTCCTCAATCCTTCCGCTCTCAACTCGCATTCTGTTTCGTCCACTCAAATACCAGATTGTCGCCATGCCTCCGTTGTACTCGATGACCTGACCTCGCACAGGCGGCCTCACGCTACTGTCCGCATTCCGTCGGGACCTGTCTCGACGTCTTATTATTTCCCGATCTACCCTGTGCCTTGCATAGTGGTTCCTGACTTGTCTCCTGCTATTCTGTGTTGGCCCGTTTGGCTATTTGGAACAGTCTAGAACGGACTTCACGCATCATCGCGATAGCCTTTTTCTCTATTGCTCATACCACCGTCATACACTTTCTGCGATATCAAAAATTTCTACTACTTAATCCCCATCCCTCTCATCTCTCTTCTTTCACTATCACAACTATTTATTCCACTTGGAAATATCTTCTCTACCACCAGCTCTGAACACCTTTACAGCTTTCAAAATGGCTCCAAATCTCTTTCTATGCATTCGAACCGCATTCTGCCCCGTCTACTGGTTCAGACCTTCCGTCCGAGTTGAAGGCTCCATATGTGGCGACGAGCACTGGGAATCCCCAGTCCCCGGGACTTACAGATACGTCCCACGCCGTGGATGGTATCTCATCCAACGAGACGACCAACCAAAGCGAGACGACATCCTCCCAGAGCCAGTTGTCTACTGCCGAATCGTCCACCGCCACCTCCTCGCTTCAGAAATGGAGGACAGATGCCAGTGGCACACCGTCGTATCACCAGACGACCCATCAGCAACACCCCGAGAGTACTGCTTTTTCCAACTAGACGATGGCGTCTGCTGGGTTATCGGCTGGGATGCCAAAGAGCAGTTTATCCCCGGCCCATATCGAAAATGGTGCTTCGATAAGGAGACCCTGAACATGCGACCGATGGGTTCTCGGAAGGACCTTGGTGCGGGATCGCGCATGAATAGCTCCACCAGCGTTCTTAAAACTTGAACGAACGGCTTATACAGAGGCCTATATTTATGTCGCTACAAAGCTACTTGGAGATTACTTCCCACACCTACCTCTCGGTGAAGCGCATCCACCACAACACCCTAGCACGCCTTTCCGACGAACGATGCTATCCCCACTTCACGAGTGATTCATTCGCACCCGCGTCATAGAAGAGAACGAAAAAACCTTCACGACGGAAATACTTTTCACCACGGTCTTACATCAACGCCAGTCACCACATGTCTTGCTCACCCATATATGGGATCAACATACGAGAGCCATGAGCCGATACGCCACTCAATCACTTTATCCATTTTACATTGACGCTCCGTGAAGCACACCCACACTGCGGAGCTTTCGAACTGTCGTCAGAGTTATATTCTCGTTTTTATTCTCGACATCTCCTTTTATACCACAATTTTCCCTTTCGTCTTGTCATTTATAGACTTTTTGGCTTCTACCTTCTTCTTCTACCTTTTCTACCTTTTCTGTCAATGTTCGCTTCCTTCGCAAAAGATACCATTAGACTACTGAGATTTCCTGCTTTTATCTTTGCTTAAACCCGTCGTTTTTTGGTGCAAGATTTGTCTAGATCTCTTTTCGATTCTTTTGTTTTACTTTATAGATTTGGGGCAGCCTACGTTTGCTCCTGAGGCTTGTCACCTCCACTCTAGGTTATTGCCATTAATAAAGACTTTTACTTCTTCGGGTATCATTTCATCTCATCAGATCTTAAAAATATCTAATAGTACAGAGGATACAAAATGTCCATGTAGATATCATAAGCCACTGCCAACACCCTGCTTACAGCTTCGCTCTCCCCTCTCCCCTCCCGTCAACAACCAACGCCTCCAACCCCTTCCGAATACCCGCATCCATCCCTCCCGTCGGCCGCATCCCCTCCCTCTCAACAAACACATGTGTAAACCCACCCACAACCTTAACAGCCTCATCCTCCTTGTCCTCCCCCTCCGCCCTCCTAAACACCCCAACCTCATACGTCACACTCGACTTCCCTAATTTCTCGACCCGTAGACATAAATCCAGAACATCCGGAAACGCCACAGACGCGAAGTAACCGCAATAGGAGGAGACGACGAGGCCGATTTGCGAGGACTTCGGGGGTTGATTAGGTGACGAAGATGTGGGCGGGGAGTTGGATGGGTTTAGTCCGCAGTGGGTTATGAGGTAGGTGTTTATGATGGAGTCGAAGAGGAAGGCGTAGATGCTGTTGTTTAGGTGGCCGTACATGTCGTTGTCAGACCTTTTGGGGGCAGGTTAGTCTAGGTGCTATTTTTAAAATGAATAGGAGGATATAGATAGGTACCATCTCGTCCGATATTCTAGGGAATATCTATAGTCCTTCCTCGTCCTGCGCTTCTTCTGCCGGATACTATCAGCTGGGGCCATGGCTCTTTCCCTTAAATTGCTGAGCTATGTTCACAAGGAGGGTACAATACTTCACTCCTGGGAAAGAGGCGGGGGAACGTATAAATAACAACCTATACGATAGCAAGTATCTGCCGTGATTCTCGTCCCATCCCCAAGCTTCACTTGCTCTTGAACCGAGGTTTAATCGAGCGCTTTGGTGAGCAAAATAAACTTTTGTAAGAAGGCCAATCGGATGATCGGTAATGTGACCCCTCCATGTGGCCCGAAAAATATCACATGATCCGATATACCCTAATCTCCCAGCAAAGCTTAATTTTTCTCAGCGGGTGGGATGAAGTTTATAAATCGAAGACGACGGGAGATAGATAGACGGCAGATGAATTGAGGAGTGAAAGCTGAGAAAAGGCAAGCTTCTACATTGCTATTAATCCTCGGTTAACTTCATCCTAAAAACGGGACTTTGTCTACAACATTTGAACTGCCTTCTGTTCGCTGCATCCGACCCCGCCATCTGTCGCATACACGATCTCGCGCGTGGAACATACCCCATACCCAACCCCTAGCATGGCAGATATCGCTGCCAACGGGGCAAACGAACCAGAAGATCCAAATCAGACTTCCACAACCGTTATAGAAACTCCATGCGACCCCTGGCCTGAACCATATTACCTCGAGGGGGGGTTACGGAGGGTCGCGCCATACTATTTCGCATATAAGACATATTGTAAAGAGAGATGGAGAGGACGAGAAATCGGGGACGTGTTTAGTACGGAGTTTAGAGATCGGAGCCAGGACTATTATGTTAGTGTATCTATCCTCTTTATTGCCTACGAGCTTGGGCGCTGACAATGCCTGAGAATACAGATAAATGCAATCAAGAACGGAGGTGTAACGATTAACGGCAATGCCGTTTCCCCAGAGACTCGTATAAAAAATGGCGACCTCATATCGCATACCCTCCATCGACATGAGCCCCCCGTCACGAGCCTACCGATAGGTATTATCCACGAAGATGAAGGCATGATCGTGATCGATAAACCGGCCGGAGTCCCAGTCCACCCTACGGGGCGATACAACCACAATTCCGTAACTAAGATAATGGGAGCTGAACGGGGTAATGGCTTTAAACCATTACCATGTAATCGACTAGATAGGTTAACATCTGGAGTGATGTTTATCGGGAAGGACCCCAAAGCCGCCGAAGCAATGGCGCTGAAGCTTCAGAACCGTAGCGTCCAAAAGGAGTACGTGACGCGGGTTAGGGGCAAGTTTCCTGATGGAGTTATAGTGTGCGATCAACCCATAATGCATATAAACCCAATGCTGGGCCTAAACAGGGCGAGGCAGGAAGGAAAAGAAGCGAAGACAAAGTTTCGAAGACTGGCATATTACCCTCCCAAATCCCGGGAATCCAGAGGACCGCTGGAGAACACAGAAACCGACGGCCCCAACAAGCCGAAACCACTCACTCCGCCTCCAGCGAGCGAATCCGAAGGCTACAGCATCGTCCACTGCCTCCCCTTCACCGGCCGAACGCACCAACTCCGCGTCCACCTCCAATTCCTCGGCCACCCCATCTCCAACGACCCTATATACTCCAACCAACGCGTCTTCGGCCCTAATCTTGGCCGCTACGACAACACGGGTGACTACGACAAGGAGATAATCGAACGTCTCTCGAGAGTCGGAAAGACCGAAACCGCCGAGGCAGGAATAAGCTTCTACTCCTACCAAACCGAACTACCCCCCCTCCCAGCTGGCGCGGACCCCGCAGCCGTCGATGCTCTAATCATGCAGCAACACGACGAGATGGCGATACGATACCAGAAACGTAAAGGGGAGAAAATGTCCGGGAAGAAGTGTGAGGTGTGTGATACGGATCTGTATACTGATCCCGGGGTGGAGGAGCTGGGTATTTTTCTGCATGCGGCTGCGTATGCGGATCTCGATGGGAAATGGAAGTATAGGAGTAAGTTGCCGGCTTGGGCGTTGCCGGCTGATAAGAAGTTGGAGGACGGGGATAATGGGGTTCCTGATTGGGTGGATGTTGATGAGTCGGAGGAGATTCTTATCTGTGGGCCGAAGAGGGTGGCGCCTGTGGAAGGGGATGAGGAATCATCTGCGGCTGCTGACACCTAGATCTTGTATATCTGGAAACTGGAGAAGAGATAGATGGCTCAGGATATCCAGCATTGACCTGTATATAGAACAAACCTATTGTATGAAGTGACGAAATACGAGACTGGCCAGCCCATATTCGAGCTGGTAGCTCACTACGATATAAGGCGAAGATAGCAAGAACCGAGAATGAACATTTTCAGAAGTAGTCATTTGAAGCAGATAAGTAGGTCAGAGCTTTAACTGCATGTCGGAGAGGGAGAGATGAGGAAAGAAATTGATGAAGAGAGGGATAGGAAAAGAAAAGAGGATGTCGTCGCTCGTAAGTTTATAACCGAAGAGCCGCTCCCATTGTATTTCCCAACACGCGCGCCCTGCCGCTTTGCTGCCTTTTTGTCAAATTTCCACAACAAAATTCGATTACACAACCGGCCTCCACATCTATGACTCGACAGTGACACGAGCCTTGGGGTTGGTAACCTTGACACCGAGAGCCTTGGCCTTGGCGAGGATGTCCACTCGTTTCCGCGATGAGACAGCATGTCCGATCCTAAAGCGAGAGGAAAGGGGTTAGTGAGTGGTTCAAGTACTTGGTTGCGCAAAACCCAGGTATTTGCGTAGTGAAATGATTATTGGGACGTACTCAGCAGCGTAAGTCCGGTTGTGCATGAGCAGAAGCTCAACGTCCTTGGGGTTCTGGACGAGGAAAGCCTTGTGGCCGGAGGGCATCATGTGGCGGGTCTTCTTGTTGCTACCGTAACCGATCTATTCCAAAGTATATCCCGTCAGTATCCATCCCGGGCACATCCAAACACCGTATTGAAAAGGTATTCGTGATATTTGAGGTTTTCGGAAGCGTACCTTGGGCATGGCAGCCTGGCCGCTGAAGCGTCGGCGGACACGGTTGTCGATACCCTTGGGCTTGCGCCATGAGGGGTCAACACACATAAAAGTGTCAGACTGGTGGCGGTTGAAGCGCTTCTTGTCTGTATTCCCATCAAAAGAACCCAATGTTAGCTGCCTGTCCCTTCTCGGTTCTGTTATTCCCGCGTTATGTGTGTCCTGGTCCCCTCTAAGCTCCCATCCCGCTAACCAAGCTACTTTTTTTCCAATTCTTCCTCCCCTAGGCCAAGTGCCTGTTTATCGGATTCACTTCCAAGGCATTCCCTCTCCCCAGACACACAAAATATGGCGAAACGAATAAGTAAAGGTAGGGACATACGCTTCTTCACGATCGGGACATGCTTCTTTGCGGAGACCATCTATACGAATCGCAAACACACCAGTCAGTTTTCCATCGCCATTAAAACAACATCTCTCAAAGATACGGATATCTACTCACCTTGGCGGTATTTCGAGGTCTCGAAGGGTCGGTGTTGTCGTCGTTGGAGGCTTGTTTTCGATATCTCTCGAAATTTGACGATGTTCTTCGTTTTTGGGGGCGTGAGTGGAATTTCGGCGCTAATGCGCTTTCGCTTAAGCGAGGGTTGGTTGATTAGGGCTTTTAGTCAGCAAACCCTGGATCGCGGCTTGTTTGGGAAAGTGGACCCAAAGCTGTTCCTTCACGTTCATCGCGAAAGAAGAAGAAGAAGGGTGTTCTTCAATGTCAAGATAGATGGAGGCTCCATATTTGAAAGCACCCAGTGCTACTCTTATTCAAATGAGCTAAAAATTGTCTCTATATGAGGGTGGAAAACGGCGATCCTAGACATCATTATCATTTCCTCCGCGACTGAGACGTCTATAATTCAACTAACTACCTATCTTCCCACGCTTCCAAAACAATTACTTCACCTGGAGCTGTAACTTCACCTTCTCTCCATCCTTCTCTCCGCTCTGGAGCATCTGCTCCAAAATCTCCAAGTCAGCCAAACCCTCCTCAGCTGTCTGTCTTGGGTCCAAAGGCTCCCCCTTGACGATAGACGCTGCCCAGGCATCGATCTCAGCGGCCACACCATTGCTTCTGTCGTCTGTCTCGGTCTTCTCGCCGTTAACAGTCACTGCACCCCTTGATACAGCCACAACACCCTTCTCGCAGGCAAATTCGAACCCGTTATCATTAAACTGAGAGCCAAACGATACCGAAAAGATCCCAGGGGCCCCGTTTTGCGTCTTCATGATAGCATCTACTGTGTCGATGGGAGGGAGACGAGGTGTGATCAAGGTGCTATGAGCGGATAGCGTAGCAACTGGGTCTTGGCCGAGGATAAGACGTAACCCAGCTACCGAGTGGATTCCACCATCAAGAACAAAGCCACCCTGGTATCCGGGCGTCTTCCGCCATTCGGTCTCTGCATGGTGTTAATACTCTTAGGCGAACTTGACGGTACAGCATCACTAGGCAAATATGGGAATTCTTACGGTAATACTTGGAATCAGGCTTTACTGACACATGGAGGTTGACACGGAAGTTCTGAATACGGCCTAGCTTTTTGACCTGCTCTGCGGCAAAAGTGAAGGAGTTGTAGAACCGAAAGTTCTCTGCGACAGCCCAGAGAACCTTCTTAGTGTCAACATTGGAGTGGTACCACTGAAGAAGCTCCTGGGCAGTTGCGATGTCCTTTGCGATGGGTTTCTCCGAGATGACATGCTTCCCCGCTGAGAGGGCTTTGCGAATAAACTCTGGTTGAACTAGGATTGGAAGCCTGGTAACCGTCATTAGCACAGGGGTTACATGAAGATCAAGAGAAGGATTACTCACGCGATCACAACGGCCACAACGTCCTGGCGAGCAAGAAGGTCGTCGTAACCCTTTCCAGCTCCCGAGTCTTCGGAATAGAGCCCGGCATCAGTTCCTTCCGCTAGACCTTGAGCGGATTTTAGGGATCGGGAGTATATAGCTTTCAAAGACAGATCTTTCGAAGCTACTACGGCGGGCTATATGGCAAACATTAACATGACTTACCCCCAATGGCGGGGTAGAATGGTTATATACCAGATGCTGCTCACGGGCAAAGATGCCTAGTATGACTTGATCAGTATAACTTCGCTCTTCAGGCTACAATTTTGACGAACTAACCGGATCCCACAATTGCGACGCCAACAGACATTTTGGACAAGTTCTTGTCTTCTTTTGATGGAGATGTTTGCGCTTATTGTTTATTATAGCAGCTCTGTAGGACTCAGGTGTATGTGATTCTACCAGACGGTGAGGGGTAAAGAAGGGGTTCGAAGAGTAGGGAGCGACCTGGACTCTTTTACCCACGGAAGCAGGCCCGACTAACAAGGCCATACCTGTCCTTCATGTTTTTTCATGGATCATGATGGATCTTGGCCCACATGTTTGCGTTTATTATTATCCTCAGGCCTTTTTTGCAACCTTGGACATCGAGATTTGTAATCCAGAATTTTTAAGATGCAGTCAAAAGATTCTTTTTGGAAAGTCAGCAATTCGAGTAATATTGCTCACCGGTCAGCCAGTTCCACTATAACCCACACCCGAATGGAGGTGTCCAGCTTAGCAAAGGCACTTTCTGGTTATTAGAGGTGGCTCTAGGTGGAACTGATCCGTGACGCCGCGTTTCTCCGTTTGATTCTTGACGCCAGGTCTGCTTCGGTGCGTCGTCTTCAAAACCCTCTTGAAGCTGAGACACGGTTGACTTCTAGGCAGAGTTTCTCATGTGGAGCTGGAAAGCTTTTCACTTTCTGATGATAACCTCAAGTCTTAAGGGTGTCATACCACGATTCAGCAGGCGAAAAGGTAGCCGTACTCCCCATCCTTTCTCGAGCTATTCCGGGCCCCTTCGAACCGTAGTTGGTGTTGAAATGAGTGCGAAAACCCGTTTGTTCTTTGGTTCAGGAACTGAACTCTCCCAGAGCACGATGCCTGGAAGTGACCAGGCTCTCAATAAACTCAAATCCGACCTTTGCGCCCTCTATCAATGTGATACTCCAGCGCTCGTTCCGAAGACACATAGGACAATCAGTTTACTCTCCTCTGCACTACAGATTCTCCTGCAATGCCTCGTCAGCACATCACGGATGAGAAGTGAGACAAACATCGTTTCTGATCGAGGATGGTGAGTGGGTGAAATATCGAGGTCGACTGGGTTTCTTTTCCCGGGCAAGACTCCGGGTATGTATCAAGCAAGGGGGTTCACCCACAGGGGCGGCGGCATGGCTGCGGCAAGAACGATCTCTCAAATTTCCTAGAGGGACCCTTTGGACTGCTCTTAACGGATATCTCGAGAAGAGTAAGCAAGAGCGCCATGAAGGCCAGAGATCTACCATTATCAGATTTCCTCATGTGATCTCGACTTGTGCTGGTAGGCTTGTCACGATGGAGGCTTCGAAGAGTCACCGAACACCTCGAGGAGCCACAGAATTTATATACAAAGAGCAGATGGCTCGAGCCCCACGAGTCCCATGGTATCACGGGTCCCAAGTGCTGCCTACTTGCATGTATCTGCGTCAGGTGAATACACAGTTAAACAGTCACTCATTTCTTGTTCTTTGTCTGCCTGTGCCACTAGAATTTCCATCATTAGGGGTATATAAACCCTTCAAGGATCCGCAACTCTCGTAGTTCTACCTATTTTCGAAGCGTCGATTTCAAGGTAAACCGATAGTTAAAGTAGTAGAAAATAAGAAAGCAAAAAAATTATAACAAGAAGATGGCTCGCCAAGCGAACACACAACGTTCAACCGCCATCGATCCATCGATCGGAGCCGTTGACGATCTTCCGACACGGATCCATGCCGCGACAAGGTTAGTAAGCTTATCTCTTCCGTCAACTCGATGCTAATCAACAACAACAACTCTACAGAACATCTCACGCCAATCTCAACCGCCTTATAACCGCACGGCTACCGCTCTCTCTCCCTCCTCACGCTAGTACCCCTCAGCTCTACGCCTTGGGACTCTCTCGCTTCGCAGAGATCTACTTCGCCTTCGAGAAATCATGGACCTCGCAAGTGAACAGCAAGAACACTTACCATCGCGGATACGACTCCGTGTCTCTCCAGGAAGACGAATATGATGTCGTGGACTCGTTCATTAATGATGGCGGCGGACGGGTCTTAAATATTCTACGTCAGATCTACGATCCCGAACTCCTTCGAAGTGCTAAGTTGAGATCGGATCTCCGCGCTCTCGGTATTCCAGAAGACCAGAATTGGAGCCATACCCAGCGTCTCTCCAGGGAGAAGAAGATTAACTCGAAGACAAAGAAACCTGAAGATGAGGAATCCATGCGTGATAACGCCGCGACAAAGTTCGCGCAACACATCACGATCACCACAAGGGTGAGCCCACATCTTCTACTCGCCTACACATGGATAATGTACATGGCCCTCTTCAACGGCGGTCGCTGGATCCACGGCAAACTCGAAGAAGGTGGTGCGGATTTCTGGGATCCTCTTCTCGCCTCCGACGATCAAGACTCAGACACCAATCTCGACAGAGACCCAACCTTCAAAAACACCCATCTCTCCTTCTGGTCTTTCCCAACCAGCGCGAGTAACGCTACCGATAACTCCGAAGTCATAAAATCCACCTTCCGCACGCGCTTCCTCGCCGCAGAAATGCTCCTCACAGAACATGAGCGAAACCAAGTCATCGATGAAACGATCGAGATATTTCGACGGTGCAGCGATATCGTCAACGAGATAGATTTGGAAGTTGCGCGAGGTGCATTCAGAGAGAGTCGATACCCATCTACACACTCTTCCTCTTCTTCATCTGCGAAGAGTAACAGTAGTAGCACGATCACCGGGATCCCTTCAATCACGATACAGTCGCCCTCGGCATCTTCGTCTCAGGGATCGGTCCTCACGAGTCGACAGCCGCAGCCTGGTATCCCTCAGCCAAGGCGGCAGTATTACATCAACCCCCTCGTGGCGGGCGCGGCAGGACTACTGGGTGGACTGTGCGCATGGTTCTGGAATGCGAATTCAGAGGCCGTGCAGTGGGGTTATCGAGCTTTGATTGGGGGTTGATCTACTTTCTAGGTGTCTACCATTTCTTTATGATGTTTTAGCGATAATGACGGCGTTGAGTTTCGGGATACTTGGGGGCAGCTTGTTTCATATCCCTTTCAGTTTTCATATTGCATTCTCTCAAATGCGAGTGGCGTTTTACTTGACACATGGTTATGATATACCCCTTACAACCTCTCACTTCTAAAGTTTCGGTTATGCATTGATATGACATGCGCAATATACATATGCCACAGATTGTCATGATAGGCAAATGAAAAACAGATTGACTAAATTCCTTGACCGGTATCAATTAAATAAATCCTAGTGGGTATCCATATGCAAAGAAGGAGACAACGGTAAAAAGAGAGCAAAGCAAACAGACAAGGTAAACCGTGGTATAAAACACAAGGGGAATAAGTGAAAAGAGAACGTCAACGCCCCATAACGTGGTATCATATATGCAGGAAATGAAAACAGAACCCCTTCGTAAGCCAGTACCCAACTCCACATCCCAAAAATCACAAGAAACGCAAACGGGTGATCCTGTTCAGAGGACGACCCTCATAGACTTGGAATCTTGCCAGGTCCATGGACTCTCAGCAGCGAATTATCCACCACCGTATCCACTACCCAACCAAGCCCCTCACCCTCTCCACCCTCTCAATAGCCTTCTCCAACCTCTCCAACCTCCTCCTCTTTTCCCCATCCCTATGCTCCAAAACCTCCACCCTCTCCTCCAACTTCGCTCGCGCCTTCCTCTCCTGCGCAACCATCTCGTTCGCCTGACTGAAGAGCTGGGCCGTCAGATCTTCCAGTTCGGAAGTAGCCTGCGTGAGGCGCGACTCGGCGTCTTTCCGGAGGGTTTGTTCGCGGGTGAGTGCTGTTTGGAGATCGGCAGATTCTTGGTGGTTGTGGGAGGAGCAGGGACGGTTATCCCTTCCTGGGGTCTGAGGGCTGCCGTGGATGTTGGCTGTTGCTGCTGCGGCGGCGCTGGCGTTGTTGTTATTTGTGCTGCGGCGACGGCCGTAGGGGAGGAGGGCTGCGAAGGAGGAGAGGCGGGTTTGTTGTTGTGGGGGTTCGGGGGAGGCGGTGGTGAGGGCGGAGTTTGAAGGGGTGGCGGGTGTGCGGTCTGTGGCTTCGGAGGTAGCTGTTGTAGGTCGGGATGGGGGGTAATGGGGTTGGGAGGCTTGTGCTGCTTGGGCGCGGAGGGAGCGTATCTCGTCTTCGTAGTCGGCTATCTTGTCCGCTGTAAACCAGGTATAACTATTAGCCCGTCGAGTCGTTTGACACATCTGCTGTGACGGTGTATTATCATACCAGTTGCAACCGCCTTGTTATTCAGTATCCGAACCTGAGCCTCCAGCTCACGGATCTGCTGCTGCGCTTTAGCAGTCGGGTCATCATGGTCGTGGTACTGGGACAACTCGAGGCCGCAGTGAGGGCATGCTGTGATCGAGAGAGCCGAGTCCGCTCGAGCAGTCATGGGAGAGAGTGAGTGCGCTCCAACAAGGGTGGTCGTCATCGGTGCTAGAATCTTTGTTGCTGTTGCTGTTGTCATCTCTTTCTATCATGATACAATGCCGACAAGGTATATGTGGGGATCGTGGTGGCCCGTTCCAAACTCTGTGCGTAAGAGAGCATGGAAGGTAGGATATACGAATCGCAGGAGGTGAATATATCCCTTCGAAGGTATTCTCAATCTCGACTTCGAGTGAAATTCCAATGCTGTGAGTTCAATTGTTGTGTTCGTGTTCAGTGTTGGTTGTGGTTACTTCGGATGTGCAACGCAACGGCGGCGGAGTCCTCCGTACAGCCTTAGCTCGTGTTTCAAATATCCATACGAAATGGTGCCTGAAAGGACTTGAGAATATTGCATGAATATAATTATTGAGCTCGAATATAAATTCTCGGCCAGTCACACGAACAATATACTCATCATTAATGCGGTTTTGTGCCAGTATACTGTCAGGTGTCCGTCACCTCAGCTGACACCGTCTGTATATATTTTTGCTGCAGAAAGCCCACGAAATTGTACCGCCTCGACGGTTTATATTTACCGGAATTCACATTTTTTACAAAGAGGTTAGAAGAGATACCCCATGATTAAATGTAAATCGTACATCTCCTTAAATTAATTATTATATGAAGTAAGTATATTTCGTGATGGTCATGTGCTGCATTGATGCCCCGAGCTCGATTCTAGGGACGCGTATGTCTATCCAGAGCCATAGTTAATGGAGAGGACCAGAGGCTTGCTCTGCTCTCACATAATCTAGGTAACTTCTGGTATGCTCTCCTTCCTTCCCCCAAGGTCTCCTTGTGAAGATGTCTTCGCGCCCTCCTATCCGTCCGGGTCCTTCCCGCTAAAGAAAGTACGGACACGAGAGGATGGATGCTTCGAAGTATATCTCTCTCAAATGCACAAGCCGAGGGCGAGGGTCACTTCCGTAGACCAGATGATGGTCTGATGCCGTTTTCGACTGATACGAGGGAGCGAGAACTGTATCGAACAGGCCGAATCGGGGAACCGCTCCAGCCTACGTCGCGTGAAGTGCCCGGCTGCGTCTTAACGGCGGGAGAAAGTCGAGCTGGTGGAGAGGCCCTCCCATGGCTAGTGTTACTGTCATAGCTTCACTCGACGGTGTGCTCATCTTCCCTGAGCTGGAGGTTGTGGTTTGCGGCAACCGAAGCGAGAACGCTGGGGGCGCTATCCGGATAGCATGGAGGACGTGGTGTATCGCAAATATGTATATCGCTGAAACTGCGAGTTCAGGCATCGTACTTAGGGATGGGCAACGGTTTCGGTTCGGGGGTCGTTTTCAGACCGAGCTGTACCGGAAGGGGTCGTCGCGTTGGATGCGCCCGAAAAGTTGGTGATGTCAATCACAGGTGTCCTCTCGTCAAACGGCGCTCCTAATTCCCATCTATCTCTCCCCTTGACGAAATCCACCAATTGACTAAGAACGGCGTATTCGAGCTTCAGTTTGATGCTGTAAACGGTAGGTTTGAGGACGATTTGGAATGCGTATTCGTCGACGTATTGTGATATGAGAATGCCGGTGTCCATGAGTATGATCACACAATTGATGACGAGAAGTTGCCATATCAGTACTCGATGTTTTCTCGATGAGAATTTTAGCAATTGGAGAGCTCCCCAGATGTAGAGTGCCGACAGGGTAATCTCTTCCGCACAGAATCCAGCTAATTGTATCTTCGCGACGTAGATGTACGCAGCTATGAAACCAGGGTCACGCACTCCGGAGTTGACTCCAAGGACAAGAATAGTTGTCGGGATATGAAGAACAATAGCAGTGACGATGATCATCCAAAGGGCTCGACGCAAGAGCGAAGGGCTATGAAGTACGAAGTGTAGGCGTGACCAGAGGACAAGAGCCTGTCCTGTTACCATAGTCCATGACCCAACGGCCAGAATAGCACCAGAAAGAGGGTCGGACTGTAAGAGGTCAAAATACCTCAAGGAGAAGGCGAAGCTGAAAGGGAGGATTCCGAGGGTAGCGACGAGGAGACTCCAGAAGTATAACCCTCGATATCTTTTGAAGGTGACAAGGAGGAGGATGGTGAGTTCGAGAACATTGTACCAAGCTATGACGAAACAAGCCACGAATGAATATTGTATGACGACGCTGTCTGTCCTGTAGCCTCCCCTCAGACGATCTCTGAAGGGCTTCGACGGATCTTCCTCTGCCATCTGGGACGGGACAGTTCATGGGTTTGTGGGGTGCGGGGGATGCGAGGAAGTCCCGTGGGTCGGGGAAGCTGCTGCTCGGAGGCGATGGTGAGACTAAGAAGATAGCAGCAGGGACTGGAGTGGTGTCTGGAGTGAGACGAGAGAAAGAAAGCATTCGAGGGAAACGGCGGACTGATATTCAACTTCTGGGCATTGGGGCTGTCTCATCGGAACTCTTCCTTCCCTCGTAGGAGCACTCCAGGGTTCGCCGATCTGGGCGAGAACCACGAGGTTGAGGCTTGAAGTCTGTCCCCCATTATCCATCTGGAAGACTGGAAGGAAGAGTCAAAGCGGTCTTTGTCAAACAGGAACCTGAGTGGCAGAGTGCTGCCTCAATTTATCCAGCACTGTCGCGTTCCCTTGCCGGAAAAGTTGAATATGGGACGATCTTGCCCCAACGGTCGTAAAGCTCCATGCTAACGGAAAAGTAGTTGATGACCCGTCCCTGCAGTGGCGCTTGAGCCCTCGAAGTGAGACGCTTTTCAGACGATCCCATAGGAACTGTCAGCACGAAGAGAAGACCAAACAGTGAGAAAGTCAAATAGTTGTACATGTATTTATCACTTGCATGAGTAGTGCTCCTTTAAGCGAGAAGAAAAGGGTAAGGACTTCAGCCGAAGCGGAAAACAGAGAGCATGTCCGCTCTGTTCGGCCCTCAGGGTTTCAGAAGGACAAGACGAGGGAAGCTCCTGCGACAAATTCAACCAGGGCTGCTGCCCCTGACCCTGACTCCCTGAGCCATCCCCGCCTAGCGTGCACTGACTAAGTATTAGTATGAAAGTCCTCCAGATCTCGGGAATCGTAGACGGGATCGCATTTCCACCCCACCAAGTGCCCACCAGAGCACTGTACATCAGGTCGCAAAGCATCCAGCCCTATGCTTCTGATGTTGAAACTCTTCAAAAGGGACGCCTTTCCTCCCGTGGATCCGACGAGAACTCGTCGTGCAGAAAGTTTCTCCTGCAATGCATGGCGATGAGGTCGTACTCGCTTTTTAGAGTTTAAAATTCGGATACGAGATCTTTAACCGTTTCATCCCATCTCCCGAATTCTCAGGAAAAAGAAGAAAGCAACATTCAGGGCAACCTTCGCTCAGGCATTCCCGTTTTGACAAAACAGGGAAAAGGTCACCAGAACTCAGGAGAGATCGTGTAGCCGGAGAACTCGGAAAGAATAGAACGTGGTGGCTTGAAATTGTCAGCATCATCCTCTGCCGATCTTGGCCCTTCGAGCTGAGGACGGGAAGAAAAGGGGGTTGTTTGGAGTTGCATCCTTCTCTGGAAGTCTTTTCACTTGAGCCGATTCTGCGCTGTTCGTTGCTTATCCAATGCTGGTCTAGGCCCGACTAGATTTGAATCGTAATCGTTTCAACTGGAAGAGCCGAATCAAGAGACCAAGAATGCCGGTATCTGGTTGATGCTCGGGTCTGTATTTATATAGAAGGGGATAAAAATAAAATCTCACCTTCATATGTTTCACCAGCCACTTAGGGCTGACCCAAACAAGGAATTGCACGTAAAGCAACGCATATATGTTTAAAATTTTTGTTTCATTTCCTTCTCTATATTAAAAAGAACTAACTGAAAGAAGCGCAAAGAGGAAAGAGGGAAGAGAACCATATTGAACATGAAAAGACAAGACTTGAGAGGAATTGATGAAATGACAACAGAGGGGAAAAGAAAAAGGAAATGGACAGAAGATGAGGTCAGGCAGAAGATCGGGGAGCAGTTAGGTCGATTGGGATATAACCCCAAGCTGTTGTTGTCTTTGGCCTTTGATCTGCCTGCTAACCTCGCCCCTGTAAGTGCAAGAACCGTACACACAAAACATGTCGTCGATGCATCACCACTCATTTTAACTCCTCACTCCGTAAGACAAAAAGGTAATTGAGGGATAGAGATAGAGAAAAATGGAAAGAAGAAAGGGGAAAGCGTCATGAGATATCTCTCTTTGGTGCCACGAATATCCATAGGAGTAGAAGGAGTAGCAAAAATACATATGCATATTTTGTAGCACCATGATGAAGAGAAGGAAGATAAAACACACGGGTAATGGAGAAGGTGCAGGCAACTTTTGATTTTTGGTGGTGACATCGATTCCTGATTGAGAAAGAAATGGGACGGGCATAATCAGAAGCATCAGAAGCGAAGAGATGGCGGAAATTCAGAAAGGAGTATAATAGAACATCGCGAAGCTGGGAGACAAGTGTCGTATAGCCAAAATGAGAAGGGTTTTTTGGTAATCATATGGAGGCCAGGATGCGCGAGGGGGGGAGATATCACGGTAGATGAATATCATAAATTCCGTAAAGCGCAGGGAAAATATAGCCGTCATCATGGTCCTGTGTCATACACAGAGTGATATGCTCGTAGTGTCGATACTGGAAAACCGCGGACTCGCAAGAAAAGAAGATCTGGGAAACCGAGCTTCATTGTCACCAAGCCGACCGATCGCCATGTACACTGCGCCTTTCATCGGTTCGATGAATGAATGGTTGGGTGGGTATCAAAAAAGATCATGATGCATAGCCACGGCCGCCGCCACGACGGTTGTTGCGCGGCTTGGAACTAACAGTGCTCCATCCATCCTCGTCAGTCGGAGCAGCCTCGGCACGCTGGGAGGCCTGTGCACCACCGGATCTCCAGTTTCCATTCTGTTTACCAGCGGTCTGTTGCGCAGCTGGGCCTCTTGGCGCAGCGGGTGCCTTCCCAGCGGCAGGGGCCTTGGCTGCGGAAGCATCGACATCAACATCAGCAGCCATTCCAGTCTCCTCTTCGCCGGCTCGTCTGAGAATTTCAAAGTTCTTTCCGCCCTGTGCTGTGTCCGCAGAATCGTCCTTCGCACCGTTAGCATCGGCGCCGCCCTTAGACGCATCCTTCGCCTGTTCTTTAGCCTGCTCTTTGGCTTGCTTCGCCTTCTCTGCCTTCTCTGCTTTTGCCTTTTCATCGGCTTCTTTCTTCTGACGGACGGCCAACTGGTGTCTTTCCTCGACTTCACGCTCCCTGGCAGAGGTATCGATTGGTCGCGCGCCGGCAAACGGACTTGCCTTTACGTCAGTAGCTGGGGCGTTGGGGTCAACTTCTGAGACCGTGCGCTTCTGAAGGTTCAGCTTTGGCCTAACAGCAGGGGCAGGGGGTGCAGCTGGGGATGGAGGGTTGCTGGGTTCTCGAGGGGAAACTGGTGGCTTCGCAGGAGCATCGGGTCGCATCCTCGACCTCCACTGGTTATCAAGCTCTGGAGCGGTAGGGGTTCTCTCGGGGGCTGGACGCTCTTGGTATTCGCGCTTTGGTGGTGGCCTAGAGCCGTCCTGAGATCGGCCTTCTCCCCAAGCAGGAGAACTCTTCCGGAACTGTGGACCGTCGTTGGTTCGAGGACGTCCTCCCTCTCTGCCGGCGGGCGCAACAGACGCTGAAGGAGAAAGAGGGCCCTTTCTCTCCCAGTTTCCAAAATCTCTAGATTTGCCAGCGTCAGCAGCGGGCTCGAATGTACGGCGTCCGGGGCGATCGCTGCCGGCGTCAGAAAGGTTGTCTTGGTTTCGCGAACCAAACCCTGGGCGATCCGAAACACGTCGCTGCGATGGGAGATCAGGCAATGGTCCTTTCCGAGACCAATCGCTGAAATCCCGAGATTCCTGTCGATCCTTGGCTAAGGGGATATTAGATGTGAACATAGAATAGATCGAACAAGGGCTGTTTCGAAGACATACGTGGTTCTGCGACGCTAACTCTGATATTCCTTCCTTGGAGTGCGGTTCCACTGAACTCAAGGGCCTTCTTCAAACCGTCAAGGGATCCAAACTCGACGTAGCCGAACCCCTTTGGGCTTCGGGTCATTTTGTCCTCAACAACACGGACATTTGTAACTTCGCAGTCGGCGAATAGATCAGAGATGTCGGTTGAAGTGGCTTCGAAAGAAAGGTTGCCGATATGTGCGGTATACGGAGGTTGGGTGGGAAGAGGAAGCTGTTCCCGCACGGAATAGCCACCGCGCTCACGGTCTTCACCAATGAAATTAGCCACAACGGTGTTAACTGAATCTACGAACACTAAAATACGTACCGCCACCAAGCGCGCTACCAAATCCGGCGTTGCTACTGAAAGCACGTCGTTCCCCACCATATCCAGTGGTGCGGCTCTCCTGGGCTAGTATCGTTAGGATTGATTCCTCATTATGCAAAACAATATTGGGGTCCAATATATCCGTAGAGCGACATTGATGTGTGCGTTTATGTGTCGATATATCCAGAAGGGTGAATGATATTGATCGGCAAAGGCGACTTACTTGAGAGAGGCATCTCGTCCATCTCGTCGGCCCAGGAGCCAAAATCTGCAAAAGTGTTAGAACCATTACACTTTCTCTATATCAGAGGTTTCACCACATACTCTCATCGGTCAAGAAGGCTCCGAGAGCCATCTTCTGGGCTTTGGCTTTTGCGGGAGCTAAACGGCGATATATAGGTTAGCCAACCATTTCCCGCACGTATCCAGTAGACTCAAGAAGAGTGTGAGGCCTGAATATAACTTGGGGATACGCACCCATGATTGCAATCGATTGATATGAAAGCGCGCAAACGGTTGTGCGCTTTCACGGTTGGTGGTGGAGGCTGAAAGAAGATCGATCTTCCAACGGTTCAAGGGGGTGATTTCGAGAAAGGGTATCGCACAAATCTGTCTGAGATAAACCAGAAAGATTGTGAGATAATATATTCGCGGTACTGGGTTTGTGTTCCGAGTGATGTTGTGGTTCTGTTCCTTTGTGTGAAGTGAAGAACAGTTGAAGTCGTTCGAAGATTCTCACGAGGATTAAATTTTAGCGATGACGCTAAGGAAAAAAAGTCAGCCTCTCTTTTTCCACCGGAGTTGGTCGTGCGGGATGAACCGAGCTAGAACATCGTCTTTCTCGAGACCTCCCACCAGTTTCTGTTTTCCCCTCGCACAACTGATTTCTTATTACTATCGGTTCCTGGGACTATGAGTTATATAAAATATTAATTGTGCGAATATGTGAACGGAATGCAAGACGACGATCAGGCTGGATCACGTTACTTCCATTGCTGCTTGCTTTAATCAACTCCTTGGCTCGACGCTCGCTGACGGATGCATTGCAGAAACTGGCATAACTGATATGCACTGGCTCCATCATGATGCTTTGAGATGCATGCTACGAGAGGCGGGACGTCTCTTCTCTTTCCCGACTCTTTGAATGGTCACTATATGGCTGTTTCGAGGCCCAAGTCCCACCGAAAGAATGTATACTCGAGAATGGACGGCAAATGAGGGCCAGCATTCCAGGCTGATCCCCTGGAACAACGGTTAAATCTATTTAAGGATCTAAAGCTACTCCAGAACCGCCGATGGCCGTTAGGAATGGACACCCTGCCACTGTATCCGTTTTAAAGCCCTTGTTCAAGCGCATAAAGGAAGTCAATTTCAAACCAATGGCCCAAAATCGAGAAGAATATACCAGCCATACTCCAGGCACACATTTTGCCTCGTGCAGAGGCTGCCATTGCTTCTTGATGAACATTTTCAGACTGGAAATCTATGGAAGTGGGCGCTACGGACTCTATGGGACTCTACGACGGCCGGATGATACTCGTTCCACTGGTACACATTCTCTACTACCTACTACCGGTGATCTACTATCTAGAATCTCGACTAGGTCTAAGAAGGAATCATTCATGGCCTTCAAGCTATGGGAGAGGGCGATGCCTCTATATATGTAGACTGCCTCCTAATTTCTTGAATTGCATCGGAGCCTATGATATATTTCGAGAAGTTACCTTATAGATTTCCTGTATAGAAAGCAACCTTGAGACCTCCAAATGAAGTTATGAGTTAGTAGAATCACCACGAGAGAGGTTTGCCGTCGCTCATAGATCGCTGCCTCACAAACGGATGATGACATAATCAAAATCTTGACAAGAAGAGTCACGTGCACGAGAAAAGATCTCTTACGGTCAACTCTTCACAGCATAGAAAGAAAGATAAATCGCAGCAAGCTCCTTCAATGAAGATCCCAGGCTCAGACTTGGAATTGATACTTCCAAAAATGGGGGGGAAAGATGGGCTCGATCCATTATTTGACTCGAGATTGGTGATGCCGGCTCTGAAAGTCGGCGCTATTAGTGGTTGGTATTCCTATTCTGGACCTCTTTATATACCCCTTTAAAAGTCTTGTTATGGACGCTACCTTGTGTTTGAAGCCTCGAGCTATGTCTGGTTTTATCTTTTCTTGTTGCCGTTACTCTTTATGCCGGTTTTGTGGTGAAACTATTCCCAGCATGTATCACTAACACTTTTCCAGGAACATCGGGACTTATATACGGAGGGATATCAGGCGTGTTACGCTCACCTCACCCTGTTATCCACTCAGTATCAACCGGTATCCATTGGTTTGCCTTTGGAACTTCATTTTGGTGTTAGTGCATCTTATCTTAGCTACTGAAGGTCCTGACCTCTGGCTAACTCGATTAATAGGGCTGAGGAGTAACATCAACAAATTCCATTTCAATGATAAACCCACCGCTCAACAGCGAGTTTATTCGAGTTCTATAGCCAGTGGTGTCTCTGGAGGTGGTGTAGTCTGGGCTATCAGTCGTAAGTTGCTTTACTACTCGAAAGCCGGTTATTCTCCTCACTCACTCTCCCCAGGAGGCCGAATCATCCCCGGCGTCGTGGTGTTCTCTATCCTCGGATACCTCGGCCAATCATCCTACAACATCCTCGACGAGTGGCAACTAGAGAGGGGACAAAACGGCCCAACGAAGCCACTCATGCAACGGGTCGCCGAGCACCCTTGGGTGCCTTTCAAAGTGCTATCTGATCAGCAGTATCGAGAGATCCTCGACGAGAAGTTGTTGAGTGTCGAGGCTGAGATTTGTATTGTTGATGAGCAGCTGGATGAGTTGAGGAAGTCGAAGTCGTCGTCAACGGATGAGAAGGCTGAGCGGTGATGTCTTGCTGTGGGATTTCCTGCTGATGGGGTTTAATCCATATCCTTTGAGCCTGAATTTAGCCTGACGAAGATGAAATCCGCCGAAGCTTTTTGGTACTTGATGAATAGCTTGGGTCGGGTTTTCGATGCTGAGACTGGTCTGATGGGCGAGGAGTTACTTAATAGCCACGACTCAAGCATATAGCGTGGCCGCATGGAACGGAGTTGGGAACTTTGGGATGTTTGTAATAACACTTATTTTCTTGTATAAACATATCATTTGAGTAGTGGAGAAATACGCTTAATCTCTAGCGTTCTCTGCTCTCCCATCGCTCCTGCCGCGTGTTTTTCGCGAGTGTTCTGTCTCTCGATCCAATTGCGGCGCATCAAGGACTCAATCTTGCTGCCTGGGAATGCATATCGTAGGAAGAACTGTGTGACATCTTCCAAACCCAGAATCCGATAACCATATAAGAGAGTTGAATTCTCTACCCTAACCATAGACCAAGACAAAACTCTGAAACCCAGTGATTCTCCCCTCCAACGATGCCTCGCAATATCTACCTCCTCGTTTACCACCAAACCAACAGACCAGCCCACTGGTCCCTCTTCATACCCACAATTAACAAGCCAATGGTCGGCAAACGCATTCACGTCATCGGAAGCCCATTTACCGGCTACAAGCTCGAGTTCAAACGCAATTATGATTTAGAGAAGACGGGTCGTCCGAATCGAAAAACTCTCCTTGCTACAGTCGACGACGAGTATGTGGTCGATACGGATAGGGATGGCGGGATATCGATAGATACTGAAGCTCATGATGTTATTGAAACTAAAGCGAAGGAGGTTAAGCCGCCTGGCGCGAGCCCTGCTCCGCTGGATCCGTATGCTGTAGGTGTACAACCTTCTTACTTGCCCGCGGAGTGCTAATCGGACTGTTCTCATGTAGGGTAGAAATTGCCAGCACTGGTTACAAGACCTAGTGCAGAAGTTGGTTCAGGAGGATATATTCCCACAATCTGCAGTTGACGAGTTGAATTGTGCCCCGAGCAAGTAGCTCGAGCTCGAGGTGGATGAACCAATAGGCCCTGGGGTAGCTGAGGTTGGCGAGCATAGGAGGATGGGGAGAGGTTGTCTGAGGATTTAAGTCTTATACTCTGTCATGTTTAATTCAATAGCCTAGGGAACCTGCATAAAATTCAAAAGAATCGTAGCAGCTCCTCTGTTCTTCGAGAAACATTGGGATATATTTCGTATTCCATTCACTGTCAGGTTCCGCCGTAAGCCGTGCTTTGCAATATTCCCAGTAAGCCGGAAACCAGCCTGATTGATGCCAGTCAATAATTGCTAGAACACGAGGGTGTTGGCCGAGGGAGATCGTGATATTGCTTGGATGCAAGTCGCCATGGGTAAACTTGATGGGAGAGTCGTCGGGAAGCTTTGTACGGAAGGGATCTAAAACATTCACTAGATCCGGGAAGCCTCGCTTCGGCAACCTAGCGAACCAGTCATGAAATGCCTGCACTGTCGGGAAGGGGCCTGTATCCGACACCCCTGAAAATGTGATATCTAAAAGCGGTTGTCGCCCGATGCAACCTGTATAGATAGGTTCATATCAACAGCACCTTCGTGAATGATAATGCACCTACCAATGAACTGATCTGTTGGGTCCTGCCCGAGCTGTCTTAAAGCTTCAATGATAGAGCGAAGCTGCTCACAGATGTCTGATCTTGCGGTGCTTGTGAGACGCTCCCACTGCTGGCTTAATGTTTCTCCCTGGATTAGTTGCATGTAGATAAACGTTTCACCACCATCTTGACACCATCCATAGACCTCTGGAACGGGTACTTGATCGGTCAAGAGACGCCTAATGGCCCAAAGGCACTGGCCTTCGGCAATCGTGATCTGTCGTCCATATTTGACGAGCAGGTTAAGGTCATTGAATCGGACTGGAGGGGGGGTTCCAGGGTAAGTAAAGCCATTTGACCGTGATCTGACTTCGGCAGGTGAGGGGAGATGACGCTCCCTATCCCCTGCTGCGAAAGAAGTGCCCTTGAATGAGACGGATGTGTCTGATGGTAACTTTGAGATGTGTACTTGCAAGGGTACCCGAGACAATTGACGGGCAGGAGTCTCATCGCTCGCACCGGTGGCAATGTTCTCCTTTCCCTTCCGCTCTTCACCCATTGACTATCAAACCGTCCGGAAAGGGGTCTTTATGGGAAAAGGAGAGATGTTGAAGGTGTTTGGACCATGCCTTTGAGTTCAACAGGAGCTTTGGACATGTGTTACATAATCGGCTAGTGGGGAGCTATCAATTTTGGTAGGTATCATCGTCGCGTATCATTATTACATGTCGTAATATCCGAGTAATGTCCTTATTTCGGGGTAAAGCCATTGGACCCCAGGAAGCCTAGAACTTAGGGCTCCCGGGGAGGATGGCCGCCTAGGAGGCGGGTAATCTCACCCATCAGTGTGTGTATCAACGCCGTAACTGTATTTCAATAGTAAGCGTAAGTCTCTTTTCCAAGGCAGCCTTATGTGCATAACTGTTTTTGTGCACGGGGAAATTGTCGATCAAGCGTATGATGATACATCTTCATACGAACGACGTATTCGGGATTGCTGGATTCTTCACAGATTGTTACCCGTCAAAGAGGCAAGAGGCGGCGGATAGGAAGGATTTTGAGACGCCTGGAAGCTTCTCAAGAAGGTGAAACTTTGAAAGGATTCACTTACTGAGGTACAACTCCGGTCCCCACCGCCGCAAGAGGCACTGCTGCAAGTTTACACTCCTACCCTTTGGAAACTCCGCTTCCGCCCGCATACTGACCGAATTGTATTCACCATAGAGTACCTATCTTTGCCCTCCAGTAGCATAGCCAATGCAGCGATCAGTCGAGCTTACAATCAATTGCTCCGGGCGCTCGAGCTCGTCGCTATAGTCTCGATGCCCTTTCTCGCCTCTCTCGAACAAACGGAAGCTTGTCGCAAGTCCGCTGCGACTTGCCATACAAGATGGGCCTCCTCTTCAGCCCAACCACCATTTTCGTGGCCTTGCTACTCCTATATCTCCTATCGTTTATCGTCTTTGCCATCATCCGCATAGCTACGGGGATATCGATCCAACGAATTGGGTACTTCTCTCTACGAAGAATCTCATACACTCCAAAGGAAGGGGTACATATCGACATCCGAGGATTTGGGTTATCACTACATCGACCGTCCTTTGCGCAACCAACGTGGGTTAGCCTACGACTAACCGACCTGAAAGTTACATTTGCACCGAAGGCAGTAGGTGGATGGGATGCGCAACAGAAGACATGGGAGGAGGAATCCGAAAGCCCTTTTGAGGAAGCCAATGGGGACCCTTCGCCGACTGAGGAGGAACCAAAGCCCGGTTCAAACCGGGCTTCCAGCTCACGGAACCAGACATGGAGGACGTTGTCCGGCTTAAATGATAAGATCAAGAAATTGCACAAGCAGATACATTGGTTGGCAATGGTAGATGTAGTTGCTACAAATACTACAGTGCGATTTATCGAAGCCGGGCAGATCCAAGTTGGTTCTTTCACAATGGCAGTGGATACCCGACGCAAAATGGTTGATAGAGGAAGACTGTTCCGGCATAAAAAGGATCCCTCCGGAGAGCAGAAGCCTGTGGAGTGGATCGTGAACGTCAGAAATATCCTGCTCACTGTGGATGGTCGTGAATCTATTGAAATTCTAGATAATCTGGGTCTCAATATTCACGGTCTCCTCTACAGTAATTTGGAAGGTCTACGAGATACGTCCGTGGCTGTGAAGTTGGGGAGATTGCACGTTCCTTGTGACGACCTTATGGTACTCTCGGAACGATTTAAGGGGTACCATAGATCCTCCCCACAGACAGCAGAGAGCGAGGATGAGGGTGAGATATCATTCGCTGATATTGTTGAAGAGCTTGATAAACCTGGAACTCGTGAAGAAGCCATTGTCCAGACTGTCGCGGATTCGAAAGAATTCGTGAGTTCGGTATTGCGCGGAATACAGGAAATCCAGGTTGCATTGAGCTTTTTCCGGATATCGCGGGAAGTGCAGCCATTCCCTCAAACCGACAAGTCATTGTTACTGAACCTGGTAACTCATGAAGTCGGTATTGACTTCCATCGTATGGATCCAAAGAGGCCAGCGCACCGGATGTATTTCCAGCGAAATGACATTGCTCATCAAGCTCTCCTGGCAGCGATATCTCTTTCGGTAACTCTCGATGATAGTAGCGGCCAGACGGACAAGCTATTATATATCCCAATGGCTACAACTACAATCAAAACGACACTGCCATCGAAGACTGTCAACTTTTCTGGGAACCATGATCCAGCGGCACGCAATAGCAACATCTTATTCGCGAATCTTGTCATAACGTCTCCTTCTGTCGATGTGGAACCGAAACATCTCTCCCAGCTCCTTGCTCTGACACAAGCTAAAGCACTCAATTCGCGGGGCAAGACCAAGAGCAACCGACATCTCATCTCGCGATTGCTCCCTAAAGCTAGCATCAAACTCTCGATCCACGAACCCGTCCTTCGATTTGTCCTCCCAATCAGTCAAGACGAGAAATCTCCCGAAAATGACTATAATCTACTCATATCCTCCATCTCTTCTATATCTCTCGACATCGAATCTTCCCATTCTACCGAAGGAGCTGTCCATTACTCACTTTCCTCAATCTACCGAATCACCTCCCATCAACTATACTACCAGACTGCATCTGGCTTCAAGCATAACCTCCTTACCACAGAGTCCATGGAATTGAAGGCCCACCTAAATGCAACTCCCGAGGTTTGCGTGGTGGCGTCTGGGACCCTCAACAACTACTCGGTTCATATGGTGAGCGGAGAGGTTAGTCGAGGTGTTAATGAGATTGTTGATCAATTCCGGAAACACGCTCAACTAGCTGCAGTCCCTGGATCGCGTGAGACACAAAAACCAAGTTTCTTAAGGAGGCTTCCGCCATGGCTACTATCATTTCAATTCGAAGCTACTGGTTTCAGTGTCGAGGTTGCTGGGTTGGATCAAACTGTTGGCCCAACCACGCGTGGTGTGGCTTTGCAACTTCAATCATGGACAGCAGAGTATCGTGCTCAAAGCCAGGAGCCCCACAGGAAAGCGATGAGACGACGAACACCCAGCCATTCCACGGTAGGGGATGACTCGTCGTTTCGGTTCCATACTCACTCCCCATCCCGAAAGTCTTACCAGCGTCCCGAGGACGGTCGTCGACTTGCTCTTAACGTCCGCGGGCTTGAAGGGTTTATCATTGAGTCCGAAGGATATATGGAACCTGAATCGTTTTTGAACCTTCCCCGATTCGAAGTCTCCTTCAGTACCTCCAGTGATCTCCAAGGGCCTATTTTCCACATCAACTCTGTCGTCAAAGAACTCTACCTACAATACTCTGTATACCGCTGCTATTCACTAGGGATTGCCGCATCGGTCTTGCAAGATGCATTTATGCATGACCCGTCTAAAAAGGGAGTCTCTAAGCCGAACGAGAGTAAACCACAACCTAGGGATAGCGATTCCCTTCAGGAACTGCAGGATCCTCTCAAAATCGAACTAGTTACTGTTGATGTCAAAGCAAATCTAATCCAGGTACGAGCCTCTATGCCGGCCGATCCTCCAATGTTACTCCAGGTCTATGGATTAGCAACGGGTCGCCATCGGTGGTCCTCCCCATTTATAAGAGCACAGCTTCTCCGACTGCATGCCGAAGCTCCTAAACTTCGAGGTGTCTGGGCGAGGATAGTCAGTATGAACAGTATTCGCGTGGATTTGCGTGAAACTAGGCGCAAACAAGGCCGGTCTCTCATCAAAGAGAGATCGATAGACCTGTCTACCGACTTTATTCGCTTCGCTGTTCCCCATCATATGGTCATGCACAGAATATTCGACAACTTCGTGAACACCAGGAAAGCTTTAGAGCAGCTTCATCACCGTTTCAAGACCAGGACAGATGAATATATTCTTAAGAAGCGTCCCGAGGGGCCTAAGAAGGTGCCCAGGATCTCTGTTCGTAGCAAAGCCTTGCTGTTCGAGCTGGAAGATGACGCTTTCGAGTGGAAATTGGGAAGCATATACCGCCTTGGCCTAATCGAGCAAAAACAGCGCCTGGCGCGCGAGGAGGCGTTCCATATGAAAGTTAGAAAAACCGAAGAACTCAGGCACCGGGAAGTTTCTTCGCGCTTTAGAACTCGTTCTAATAATCCGTATGCTCAAGACCCGCCTCGAAAACGCGGCGACAAGAAGAGGAGCAAAAGTGTGGACGGTGATGATGACGAGGATGACGAGGGGACTCAGCGGCCTGTCTCTCGTGGCAGACGTGGGCGAAGAGCGCGGTATGACCCAGATGGAATGTGCAGTCTCTCTGGATCCTCCAAACTCTCGGCCGACGAAGCATGGTATAAATTACAGCAGCATAATTCTCGGAGCTGGAAACGAAGGATTGATAGTAACTTGCGTTTCCAGAACGTTGCCACGAGGGAGATTAGAAGCCTGTTTTCGGGTGCTGATGACCCTCCTGAAAATATGCAAGACGATAAAAATATCCTTGCTATTCCCGACAGGCCTGGGCTGATGTCTGCGCTTATTAGCGACCTCCACCTTGTCATTGATAAACCTTCTTTCCCGATCGACGCCTACGCACAGTACCTTCATAAGATTGGGAAAGGCATGCCTTTGGACATGAAATATTCTCTTTTAATACCCATGAGCCTCAAGTTGGACATGGGTGAAGCGAGAGTGACTCTGAGGGATTATCCCCTTGACCTACTCCATATTCCGGCCCTTCGACCTGGCCAGTCACCTCGTCTCCCCAGCTGGTCACTACGAACTGACTTTGTTATTGCCGAAGAGTTTCGCGATTACAGGTCATTTCGAAATGTGGAGGTTAATATCATTCCTCCAGGACATACCCAGGAGGGTGTCTCACATTCAGGGTTTTCAGTCGACGTTAAACGAACTGTCTCGCCTGTGAAAACATATTCCGATGTTACCATCGAGATCAACACTAGCCTCCCTACAAGTATATCCTGGGGGATGTCTTTCCAGCCTGTCGTCCAAGACATGATGAAAATCATTGAAGGTTTCTCCAAACCAGCAATTGATCCGTCCGACCGGGTTGGCTTCTGGGACAAAATTCGATTAAGCTTCCACTCAAGAATCAATGTGGTTTGGAAAGGTGATGGAGATGTCCATTTCCGATTGAAAGGTATGTTCACTCCGCTCACCCGCATTATGGTCACCACTAACATATCCAGGTTCTCGTGATCCGTACGTTGTCACTGGTTACGGTGCAGGGTTCGTTATGTGTTGGCGCAAAGATGTACGATGGGAGATACACACGAAAGATGACCCGAGGAAGTTTATGACCGTCACTAGTGGAGAATATGTCCTCGCTGTTCCCGACTATAGCCATCAAGCTCGACACTCGATTGAGTCGCCAGAGAATGATGTGGAAAGGAGCAGCAGTGCCAAGAATGTGATTTTCAAAAAGGTTATCATGAAGTTATTCGGGAATGTCCAGTGGCTAGCGGGTCTAGTTTTCGAAAGGGACCTAAGCAACGGGGGTCGCTCGTTGGAGTTTAAGCCTCACTATGATGTCGTATTGAAGAATCCGGCGTATATTGACGATACGGCACGCCAGGTACGTCCCCATCTTTCTTCGTAGTTCTCAAAGAGAGTAGGCTAATTATAATTCAGGATTACGATGCATTCAAGGCGTTTCGCAGCAATCATATCCACTTATCTGTGGCTGTAGTGGCACCGAACGATCGTGACTGGGCTGCCCCGGATAAGGCCCCTTCGACGAGCTACAATACGGTTCACTTAACTCCTCGATTCTTCACCCATTTCTTTAATTGGTGGTCTCTCTTTTCAGGCGTCATGTCCCTTCCCGTACGCCAGGGCCCATTGTGGCCTGGTATCACCAAATCCAGCAAGAAATTCAGTCGACATCTTGCCACCATCAAGTATAATCTCCTTTTCTCCCCATTATTTCTTTCTCACATATACAAGCATAAGGATGCGGAGGAATATTCAGACGATGTTGTGTCTGCCACGGGACTGAAGGTTCGCCTTGACAGCTTCCTGCTAGATCTTCACCAAAGGCGGGAGCAGATAAATACTCAAGCAAAAGACCGATCCAAGCAGATGAAGACCTCTGCAATGCGAATCAACCAGGCGCAACTGGATTTTGTTGCAGCTGACTTCAGGGCGATCTCTGCAAGCATTGGTGGGACGAACTCGGGGAATGTCCAAAACGCAACGGCCGATTTCATGTCAGGGACGCAAAAAGAAGTCCCCGCCGTTGACCTTTCCCAATTCACCATCCCTGATCAAGATTACGACTGGATCGATATGGACGATTTCGTCGAAATAGACTGGGTTCTCCCTTCCGAATCAAACCCAAAGACTCAAATCTTACCTCTGGCATATGCTCCTCGATTCACCTATTTCCGCCAAACAGACCATGGCCATTCCGGTCCTAATGAGACTGGGTATAGCCATTTCGGCGACGAGCCAACACATTACTGTGTCATGTCTGACGATAATGACCCCCGCCGTGTGCAGATGGAGTTGGTGACTGAACGCTTAGCCGATATCGATGGTCAAATAGAGTATCACGAGCGGGCAATTGGGGAGCAGGAATTACGGGTTATCCGGGATGGACATCAAGACCCCGAGCTGAAGGTTCATTTTGACCTTCTCATGAGACAATGCGAATCGCTGCAGAAAAGGAGGAAATTCCTTAGTGCAGGCCTACATCACCTAGAAAGACAGCTTTTGAGCGAGGGCCTGAAATCCGGTACAACTTACCCGACGGAAGCTGGTCGTGGTTCACCGGAAACCGAAAGCTCGGCCGAGTCCAGCCCTGACGGTACTGATCCCGAGATCGACGGGCTTTACGCTTCCCCCGATGATGGATTTGTGAGCGATTTTAACAACCGCTTCATCATCCATAATATCCAATTGAAGTGGAACAACTCCCTGCGGAACATAATCCTGCGATACAGTCACCAAGTGAGCCAGAGACGTGGTTTTGTCTACTATATGTCACGAAGAGCTGTGAAATTTATCTTAGATATTGTGGAGGAGCAAGGAAAGAGTAAGCGTGCCCGATCCGGTATTTTCGAACGTGTTTCTTTCTCAGAATCAGACCATGGCGGTGCGGATGGCGAGGAAGAAAAGGACGAAAGTGTCGAGGATCGGATCGAGCAACTCCTTAACGATGCGACTCGATTTGTCAACGCCGATGATCCTGTAGATGTTGAAAACAAACCTCGCCCCAAATCTGCTGATGATGGAAAAGATATCGCTCCAGAGTTTACTCCTCAAAACAGCTACCATCTCCGCCTTATCGCTCCTCAAATCCAACTTCAGAGCGAGAAGAACAAGAAATCTGTCGCCCTCATAACTGCCAAGGGTATGCAGCTGAAGGTCGTGTCAATCATGGACAAGCATCGGGTTTCCGATGATGTGAGCGGTCTCGTTCAGCGGCGATTCTCTTTAGATATGGACAGTGCCCAGTTCTTCGTGACGACACAAAAGCATCTGTCTCACCATATCCATCTATACTCTGGGAACAAGTACGGGAATGCCCCAGGCTCGGCATGGCCACCATGGGTTGCCTTGGAAGCTGTGTTCGATTTCAGCTTAAACCCATTCGGCTTTTCCAAGATTATCCAGAAGACGTCTGCCAGCTTGCGATATGACAAATACAACACCCTCCGACTGAAGTATAACGAGGAAGTCGCCAGTGGAGAAAACGGCCACCAGCAGGACCCCGAGAATGGTGAAAACAGAATGGACCAGATATGGGTTGATTTCCCCCATCTCCGGGCCATCTGCGATTCCTCACAATATTACTCGATGTACATCATCGTGCTCGATCTTTTACTGTATAGCGAACCACTGGCAAAGGTCCGAAGTGAACGCCTCGAGAAGATAATGCTTGCCTCCGACTTTAGCGACCTACGAGGTGCACCTGAAACAGTCAACAGACTGCAGAGAAGAATACGGCAGTTGGAGGAGATCAAAAACCATTTCCAGATTGAAGCCAAAAATCTTGATAAACGGGGCTGGGAGGATCGAATCGCAGTCGAGAAAGACCTTGCAAGTTGTGAAGACGAGCTTTTCTTCATTATGAAGGCCATCACTACATCCCAGAGAAAAGGCGACGACCGAACAAATTCACAGTCCAATGGGGTCCTTCGTTGGTACATAACAGCATCAGAGGTTGTATGGCACCTAATGAAAAGCCAGGCGGATCCTCTTGTCGAATTCCAACTGCGAAAGGCATCGTATGAGAGGATAGACAATAGTGACGGGTCCAATCACAATATCATTGAGATTGAACGACTTCACGGTCTCAATTTGCTGCCAAATGCACTATATCCTCAGATGATCGTTCCTTATCTTGACCAGAATCGACGCGGCCGAGAGAGTGATGACGAAAGCATGCTTCGAGTGAAATGGTTCATGTTGGAGGCTATTGCTGGAATACCTGTTCTAGACCACTTCGAAGTCAACCTTTTCCCATTAAAGGTCCAACTCGAACGTGACTTGGGCCAGAAGCTTTTCGAATATATCTTCCCTGGTATGGGATCTGACGCGTTCGAAAACGGAGGGTTCTCTCCATTCATGATTCGACACATGCGGCCACTAGAGGATGACGACGGATTGGAAGACGAAGAAACCCCTGATCCAAGTACCACAGCTTCACCAAGTATCAGCAATAACGGCTCTTTCGAAGAACCACAGACCCTCACAGGTCCCGGGGCAATAGAGTTGAGGTTGAAACCGACGCACACCTTAGCGGAGCCTCGCCGGACTAATCCACCTTCACACCGGAAGAAGTACCTTGCCATGACGCCACTGCACAGAGACTCTACCCCGAAGGCGTCAGAGTCCACAGATAGAGCTCGGTCTACATCGCGCCCATCATCATCTCGTTTACCGAAAAAGAAATCTTCTTTGGATAGTCTGCGTTTGATATCAAGGCAGTCAACTGAGAAGCCTCCGCCAAATACGGCCAACGGCCATGAAACTGAGGATAGCCGTAAGAGGTTCGGTTTAACACGGGTTCATACAAGCAGGGAGCGAACCAAAGGAGACAAGGCCGCAGATGACCTTACCACGATGATGACACGAGCTTCTAACTACATGACCCTCGCCCACGTGAAGATCAATGATGTAGTGCTCTGCCTAAGTTACAAAGGGAAAGGAGAGCGCAATATTGAGGACGTCCACGATTTCGTTTTCCGATTGCCTGTTCTTGAGTATCAGAACAAAACATGGTCTAACCTTGACCTTGCTCTAAGACTAAAAAAGGACGTCATCAAAGCGCTCATTTCCCATACACCAGCCATCCTCGGGAATAAGTTCTCGCACAACCGTCCCTCGAAACAACAACAGAAACGGCTACGTGAGCTCGCCAACTCCGCTCAGACGCTCCCAAGCTCAGACAGCGTGATTAATGCAGTCTCTGATGGGGATAGAAGTTTCATCAGCCGTAGCTCCAACAGCGAGCGGTCAGAGTCTCCACCAAGGCGGTCATTTAATTCGGCAGGATCACCACTTGCTCGATCTGCTTCCAATCTCTCTATGCACAACGACAACCCAAGTGTGATGATACAGGAATCTGATTGGGACCAAGATGCCTCGGATGTTCGTGAAGAGGTTAGTTTTTCCTGATTCCCGAAGTGTAAGAGCTTTAAAGCTGACCATTGGACAGGGTCATGGTGCGTCTGGACGACGTGCTTCTGATAACAAGTCCATTGCATCCCATGGTGCTTCTTCCGTGGACTCTGAAGGGTGAGTGCAACAAGGAATGACGACTAAAGGAATATGCAGCTAACCTTTAACAGAAGCCGGAAGAAAACCGTTCGCAACCTTGGTCGTAAATTCTTGGATTCCTTGACCTAGCAATGCCATCTTTCTGTGGCCCCCCTAACGCCCGGCGATGTCTACCACACCAAACCCGTACAATCCCCCCCATATCGACGATCGCTTTGTTATCAACATTCTATTAACGTCTATGTCTGATTCTACCCCAAGCGGGATAAGCTTATCGCTATGTATCCCCCTGTATATACTCAACATGGGATGCGCTATTCTGATTCCTTCGCCGGCCGTGATACCACGAAGCTTGAGACCGGGTAGACTGAACCGGCTTTGCTTTAACAGAAGTACATATATACACCCCTTTCTATCATGCCGTTCTTGCGCCTGCTTTTATGATATATTCCACTTTTCGCCCGACCCGTTTTTCAACTGCATACCCCCTGGCGCATGGTTGTTTCCCCTCGTTCCTGTTTCCGTTTCTCTCTACATTTCCTTGACTCCTTCCTCTTTCCATTCCATTTCTAAAGCCTATCATTTGGCGATCGGGCAGGGTTTTTTTTTCTGCATTTACACCGACCAGATGGTATCTTGGCGTCTTGTATCAGCGTGAGCATTTGCATTATCTTTTGGCGGGTTAGAGGGGGAAGAAGACTTGGGGGTTAGGAATATCCCGTGTGGGGTATCTGACCTGTATGATTGCAGTTTCTTGTTTTTAAAAGTACCTACTAGTGAAACTAATATATAAAAATAAGTATATATCAAATTTTTCTTGTCTGTGCACTGGTGAGCATGGCATGTTGGGGCCTATTACTGTATGGCGAGTAAGTTTATCAGTAGATTGGATTTTATGACCGAAATATTTGAAGGGAGTGGGTCTACAAACAATGACCACTGCCGGGGGAAAGCAGTATACAATTTCGTGGCCGAACGCTCTAGATAAGTAAAAAGATTCGAAGACGCAACGCTACGGTTTAATATACATAAATATCTTCAAATGAGTGAGACGGACTACCACATGATACAAGTATAGCATAGAATAATGGAGATAAAAAGGGGGTTTTATCCTGTCCTCGTACGCGACGGACCTACACTGAAGCCGCTTTCTCGGCGATTACCATTCGCTTTATTTGAACTAAGGAAGTTCAGGTTCACAGATACTGATCTCAGCCGGGTCCTCGGGGGTGGAACGGTAATATCATCGGTGAAAGGCTCTCCGCCATGATCGATATTCTCGGCCCAAGCTTTCTTCTCTCTTCTAAGATCGGATTGTACCCACCGGATAGTAATGAGGGTGCATATCCCTGCCCAAACAAATGGTAAAGTCCATCCGAACTGCACACAAAAGCGTGTTAGCAATGCCTGCAAGTTAAGGAGATATACGAAATAAACATACAACGTATGCAACATCTCTCGGTGTCGTTAATATGAGGATCGTAAATACGGTGGCCCACAGAATTGCACCTCCTGCCCAAAAGCAGTTCTGTTCAAACAACATCCGCCTGAAGTATGGGCTGGCAAGATATCGGTCTCTCAACGCCCTTCGGTATTTTTGTCCACCTCCACCGTCCACACCAATAATATCTTCTATCAAGACGTATAGGGCCGTAGGCATTGCAGCGCCCTTGGGTGTTGATGATATGCGGAAGGGTGCTGTATAACCTCTTGCGCGGAGTATATCGAGGAGAATGTGTACTATGCCGAAATAGTACATGACTGTGGGCAGGGGCATCGCAAGGAGGCGGACTATAGGTTTGTTGTTAGATGGCACGATTGACATATTGCTTAGGAAAGACCAAGACTCACTGTAAGGCTCATGAGGGACGGTTCCTCTGAAATATAGCGCAGTATTAGTATAGGATACCACTGCAAATACAACAAGGGATAAAAGCTTACACAATCAATTCGACAGCAAGGATAAGCCATACTATCGTGAAATTAATCTGGAAGAAGTCGAGCTAGGTATTTGGTCAGGAGGTAAGTTAAAAAAGGTGTCAAACGAGGTGGCCCATACCGCAGATCTTCGCGCATTCAATGGTCTCGACAGAGAACCCTTCTTGAATAAATGGTAAAACCTGACAAAATATTCAAAAACCGATACTCCTCCCAATGCTATGGTGCTAATTGTAAAAACTAGTGGCGGTTAGTATGAAAGCAACTTCATGAGCACTGGCCTGGCGCCAAAGGGGTGTTCGCATACCTAAATTATGAGATAGATCTGTGGCATACCACAATGCGAAATATAGAACTAAAGGTTGAGCTAAGGTATCGATAACAAACAGTGTCCAGAAGAAGGCGATAGACCATTTCCTTTCTCTCAGCGTATATGGAAGCTCAGGGGGACTCGATGATGGTGGAGACACAGCTCCCTCCTCCAACGAGTCCATTGATACTGTAAACAAGTATATGACAGCTTTGGGGGTATAGCGATAAGTAATGTATAGATATTCATCTCTGAAGACAGTTTAAATTTCTGATCTCTCCCTATCTATATATCATACTTTCTGATACCAGAATCCGGACCAGGAGGCTTGACGTCATTCCGACCGGGAAATGGCGGCGCTGACATATTCTGCATGACAAAATCCAGCGAGAAGACGCGTAAAAGAACAAATAGAAATGGCTATTCGGAGATAAGAAGAAGTTCAGGATCGCTCTCCGACCAGCCGGAGACTCTTCCTTCGTCCTCTGATCAACGCCGACGTTGATATCGTGAGGCTCTTCCTGAAAAGAAGCTTCTTTAAAAAAAGATCGCTTATGTCATAGCTATAAAAATAGCTATCACATGACCTTCTTATGTCATCTAATGCCAAGACTGCCATATGACGCACTGACCATGTAAGGTTTTCTTCTCTTCCAATGATTTCTTTTTCTGGAGAACATCAAATCATCAAATCGTCAACTTCGTTGCTCTGGGTTCGAGTCACAGTCTTGCATCTATCAGGGTGAAAATAATCAGAAAATATTATATCTCCAGATGACAGTTGACAAAAGCAGCAAAGATGGCGAGAAGCCTCCGGGATCTTGTTGAATTTTTGCTCGAGGAGATTTCGCTATGTGGCGCCCAAGGTCAGTGGATATATGTTGTGTTATCCCCTATTCCTGAAAGAAAAACACAATGCCGGCCATCTTGCAGTTAAATTGTTGTATCTGTGTTTGTTTCCCTAGTCGGAAGGGTCTATATTCCAGTCTAGAGGTTTCTTTGCGAGAATTTGGTTGGAAGATCCGGACATGACCCCGTTGATCTAGGGGCTGGTTACTACCTACCATACGATCTCTTAGGACTAGGCGTTGGTTCGATGATTGATCCACCCGGAAGAAGGCCGTTTATATTTGCGTTATATTGCTATAGGCTAGAATTATTACTAACGTTATCTAACAGGTGCCTCTCCAGCACATATCGTGGAGCTTATCGACACATACTACGCAAATCCCGTTCGGCTCACGTCTAACTATGTTAATAAAAGAACGGCACAGAAACAAGAAGGCCGGGCACCCAAGCTCGACCGTCTGTTCAAAGAAAAAGTATGGACCTGGCTCACTAAAAACCCGGAAGTTTCAGTTGGAAAGGATCGAGAGGGGAACGGCCTTTCCCTGTCAGACGCATTAGGAGCCGACTATGTGTGGCCCAATCCAGCCAAGCCGACGGCAGTAGCTACCGAAGGGAATGGTGCGGCTTCTTCGCGCCCCGTTGCATACCCTGCTGGAGTAGCCGTTCCTGAGCCTGGGTCTACTCCTGATCAAGCCAAGTCGGACCCAAAGCACCATGTATATGTTTCCGAAGAACGGATGTGGTTTGCCATCGCGGACCATGGGCCAGACCCGTCCAGGTTGCTTCCTACGGAATTCGCCCTTCTTTCAATCATTGCTTCCCATAAAGGCAACGGCATTACACAACCCGAGCTTGTCAGAGTCAGCGGTCAAGACAAGCGATCTGTCCCCAAACGAACAGACGCACTATCCGAAAAGGGCTACATTGAAAAGAAGCGTATCCAATTCAAATCAGCGAGGACCAGTCTATGCACCCTGCGGAAATTTGTGGGCACGCCTACATACCTCGACGGATCATTCCAGACACCCGCAGAGAGGGGCAAAGCTAAGGCGCACGAAGAAGGCGACGTGATTGATTTTTCAGTCTTTCTTGACAATCTTTTCAAGTGGCTTAAAGAGTATAAATTGATCGGCCGGAATGATCTGAAAGAGAAGCTGGGAATGGCAGATGGATGGCGATGGAGGATTCTTAGCCGTGCCCTGAGTAAACTGGAGAGGATTGGCTGTGTCAAACGGCTTCGAGCCCAGTCGCAATACAAGCTGAAGACGTACCACCCCTCAGTGATGCTCATTCGAGAACCTACCGAACGAGACCTTCAATTATTTCACGAAAATAGCAAAGGTCTCTTGACATTTTCCGAATCTGGACAGACGGCTGGACAGGAATTGGAAGACGGGGCCGAAACCAATCGTAAAGTTAGGAGCAAGTCCTCGCCCCTTTCGGGAGGGAAAGTGCGTGCTCCAAGGAAGGAAAATATTCAGGAATCCGGGAGAATTGTGCCGAGATGGACTCCCGGAAGAAGCTTATCGAATATGATCTTCGACGTTGTGGATAAGGCAGGACCCCAGGGAATGCCTAACATGGTATGTGTGCATCAATCATGGCAAACTGCGTATTATCACTGACAAATTTTGGTTGTAGGATATCAAAACAGTTTGTTTTGGAAGCTTCTTTCGCCGCTCACTGGAAACATTCTTGAACCGCCTAGTTGATTGTTGGCAGTACTCCCAGCCGCCTCACCTGCGCCACCTCGCCATAATCCGTGACACTGCACTTCGAGGAACCATAACACATTATGTTCACTATTCATACCACAACTTTAAGCATCTCGTGGATAACGACGAGGCATCGTGGGAAGCCGTTGAGCATGTGCCGAAAGGGCCAAAGAGCAAAACTCGCCCTGTTCCCCCGGTAGACGCTGTAGCATACTACGATGAAAACGGATTTCCGATCAGGGAGAAAGCCTATAACTTGCTAAAGGATGGTAATGCAACCCTTGGCGAGTGCCTTGAGATCGTACAGCCAGGGAATTATGCCATTTCGAGCACAGATCCAGCGGCGGTGAAATTGGAAGATGGAAGTTATGGTAGGTCATCCATCAGGTCCTATTCTTGGGGTTTATACTGATAGTTTCTCAGGGGTGAAACATAGATTTAAGAGAGTACCTGCGAGTATACGGAGGCGAGCCAAAATGGTCAAAATCATGTCGGCGAAAGGGATCCCAGTGAATGGTAGCGAATTGAGAGTTACTGGTTCTACCCTGAATGAGGATGTCGAAATCCAATCGTCAGACGATCTGGATCAGGGTGAACCCCCATCAAAACCCGGGTCTGTAGCAGCTGATCCTTTTGAGGGTATGTCTCGCAGAGAATTCCTGATTGCTCAGGGGTTTGATGAAACCTGGACAGAATTTTGTGTGTGCGTTCAAGAGCGTACCCAACCAGGAGTTTACGTAACTCCCCGTGGGAAGCGAAGGGCAGTTGTTGGCAAACAGGGTCGCCCTCGAATCAGCAGGATTGCAGTGTTTAAATCGGAAAAGCTGAAGGAGTTGAGCTGGTTTACAGAGCCTCAAGAGCCACCTAAAATCGACGAGGGGCATGCTGCTAAGCGTAAGGCTACGTTTGATGAATGCGTCTTCGGGTTCCCGTCGCGTAAGCTCCTCAACAAAAGAAGAAGAGTGACTCCGAATGCTGCCGAAAAACCCGGGCTCGAATCCACCTCCGATGGTGTTACCATGTCCGATCATAATGAGGAACACCCCCCTATGAATGGGGAGAACAACACTACTGGTGGAGACGATGAAGCCCAAGGAGTGAATAAAAGAAAGCTTCCGGATGAGGTCCCAGGGATTGCCAATTCTATAGAGGCTGGCGATCAGCCTCCACCAAAGCGAAAGAGAGGGAGGCCACCAAAGGGCAGTGCACCGCTTCCCAGAACTACACAAAAAGGTGAAAAAACACGGAAAGGTGCAAAACAACCCCCTAAAGCCGCATCAGAGCAAAATAATCAAACAGAGAAAGGGGCTAGCGTGAATGGCGAGGAGGTTGTTACTCCCGCGCCAGCACTTTCCGAACAACCAATTTCCGTGGATGGGGCTAAATCCTCTCGACCTTCTGATGACCATCCTGCACTTGCACCTGGCCAGAATGTCGCAGTTTCTGCGACTGACGCTAGTTTAGGGGCAGCTGATTCCAACACAGGCGATGCTTCTAATCCATTGAGCGGGTTAGAAGAAACTTCTCTTTCATCAGGACCGAAATTAGAACTTTCTCATACCTCCGCTTCGCCGAACAGAGAAGTCGCAGAAGTCGCAGAAGTCGCAGAAGCTACAGAAGTTAATAATGTACGTTCTGCAACCATGCCGTCTAGAAATCCGGAAACACGAGAACCGTCTAGCACACAAGAACAATCTCCATCCCAGCCGGAAACGAAGGAACAGAGCTTGGAAGAAACACCAAGTCCTTCGAAATCTGGAATCTCTCGATACTCTTCTGGGAAACTGGGTCTGAGGATGCAGAAGACGGGGGGAGGTTCTATTGCTTTCCTTCGGAAGAAGATCGTGATGGATATCATGGAGAAAAGCGGTGGTATATTCCCTCTCGGCCCTGAGCTCTGGTATCCCTTTACGACTGCTTGGTTAAAGACAAAGCAAACCGAAAAACCCGACTTGCGGACCGTAAAGTCTACCGTCAAGACTTTGGTGGACGCCGGAAAACTTCGACAGCTGGGATTTAGTGGCAAGGACAACAAAGGTATTATGGTAACCAAAGCTATCATCACCCTGCCCGAAATAGAACCAACCGACGAACGCATCCAGCAGATGCAAAAGGCAATGCTATCGGGGGATAACTGCATTCCGGAAGGTGTCGAGGTGGATCCCACTCTTAGGAAATCGAGTTCTACTCCAGGGAAGAAGAAGACGAAGGGTAACTGGCCCGAAATCGACACAAGTGTAACAGTCACTCTACACCAGAAGCCAGCCACTATTCGAGCGCAGGAGAACAGAAAGGATCTCACGATTCAGCGAAGACTCCTTCAAGGAGCGCGTGTGGCCTCTGAAGCACTCCAAAGGGTTCGGAATGGCAGAGTTGGAAGGCCACCTTTGCATCCTCGCCGTGCTCCAGGACCATCGACTTCGACTCCAGGAACAAGACCAAGAAGACGACGGCGCGCCGTGAATGAGTTTCTGGATACGTCCAAGTACGGCTTGCAAAAGTTCAAGAAGGGTGAATTGTGCAAGCGTTGGCGCCCTATCTCGGCGATATCTCCATATGCTATGCTTATGTGCCCTACACAATCGTTCCACCCCGCTACCGGTACTTTCATAACCGGAAACCTTCCTCCTTCAGAATACTCCCCAGAGCGTGCGGAGATATTACCCCAGGGTTTGGATAGGGCGATTGAAAATGCTGGACTGCTCGGGATCAGCAAATATGAAAATTTTGATGAACGAACAAAAATATTCTTCTCTAGGCTTGAATCTATCTCAGCTTGGGAAATCACCCTCGATGCCGTCAACTACCAGACAAAAGAGTGGACATTTGTCAACCACACCGTTCCGGGAGGATTTGAAAGCGTGCCTATTGAGGGCCCCATTCATTACAAACACGATCTACCCCCAGCAACCCGTCCACATGTCGAACCGAAAGCTTTGCGATCCGTCACTGGATCTCTACCAGTGCCCCGACTCCAGTTCCAGTTCAGAGGAGTGCAACAACAGGTGGCGCCCACAACCCGTCCAGTTATTTCAGCTAATACACCTGTATCTGCGATACCCGCGCCCACTCTAGCCCGGAAACCGAGAAGGAGGGGACCACGTGCGCCGGGCACCAAGGGCCGACGCCTCTCGAAATTTGCACAAGGACAAGAAGGTACTAATATTGAGGCCAGCTCCACGGCTGAGCAAACCGGGGACCGACAGACTGTGGCTCGTCGAAATCGGTTTGCTAGAGATTTGCCTCCAGAGGTTGTCCAAAAGATTATAACAGCAGTTGTGGTTGTAAAATCGCTTGTTGGAGGTAATGAAGGGAAGAAGGTCGACTGGGGTATATTGACGACATTGTTTCCTAATTACGAACCCAAGTTCATCCAGCAGCGTGGGAGAACTATTATGTCGAACAACAGGCTGCAGATCTCCAAGATGCAGAGCGATTTTCAGGAGATTTTTGCGGAGGCCTACGAGAGAGGAGAGGTTCCTCCCATTGATTATAGAAATCTGATGGCGTATGATTGGGAATGGATAGTGGGCTGGACCAAGACTCAACTGGAAGCGCCACCTACCCGCAAACTTCCAAACCTTCCAGCTTCACGCGAACAGTTCGACAGCCTTTTCGAAATACGCAAAGATCCTCCCCAGCTCCTAAACGATATATACCGCTACAATGCGGTAGTAACGCTTCCCCGCAAGCGGGCTATGTTCGCTGGAGTACCATTCGCGGTGCCCCTACAGGAGTCGGATGAGCCTCCGAGAAAACGCCAAAGAAGTGACCGTCTAGATACCGCGAAGACATGGATTCGAGCAAATGTCATGGCCCCTGAAGAAACATATAACCCCCCTCTGGCGCGGCTCACTCTAGATCGTCTCTTCGGCGAGGGCCTCCTGGACTCCGCCGTCAAGTCTCTGAGCGCAGAGCGAGTTATTTCGGCTGGAAATAAAAGCTATATTACCCCTGGCCGCACCTACGATGTTACAGAGCATTTCCTTGACACAATAGGACGCAAACGTGCTTTAGAGGCGAAACAGTTGAAACGTGCTTCTTACTTCAAGATCAACATCCTCGATGAGGATATGCGTACGAAGGGGAAGCATGACGTCAACTATGCCGCGGAGGATGGGGATATTCTAGTTATCGTCAATTTGATTGCTGAAGGCAGAGTCGAGTTCCGACCTCGAGACCCTCCAAATAACAAGTATGGTTTGACAGATGGCGGATACGTAACCCGTCTGATGGACAGAAATCGGCTGAGATTCGGCGTCGACGTTGTTCCTACTGATAAATATGTCTACGGGAACCCGATTCGGGAGGCAGTGGCCTCAGTTCCTGCACCACGGGCAGACATGGATCGAACCATTGCGTTACTAGTGGAACCGGCACTTCCCACCGGAACGATGGCTGCACCCCCTCCGCCCTCAGCGTCTCCCGGTAAAATTCCAATGTGGTTCGATATCCACGGCAATTTCAACCGTGTCATCTGGGATCTTGCCATCGCTGCCGTTCTAGGAATTATCGCTGCCAGACCAGGTTTGAGTACAAAGGGTATCGCATCGGCGCTAAACCCGTCAATGGGAGAGTGGGACGTTGAACTTGCTCTTCAGTGGATTGTTGAAGCTGGACTCGCTGAGAAGACGAGAGAGTCTGCAGAAAAGGAGGAAGCGAAGGCTCCTGGGTGGTCGGTTAAGGAGTGGTGGTGGCTTGGGATTGGTGAACGTGAAGGTGTTGCCAGTGAAGCTTGAAATGGAAGGACGCGACGAGCCATTTCATTCATCCACAACGCATCTTCTCCCACCTTTCTGCTGGCATGTCAACTGTATTTTTTTGTTTCATTACTGTCTCTTTTATATACCCCTACTATTTTTGTTTCATGATGGAGTTACTTGCTTGGGGAAAGAAAATGTGCCATTATTCAGGGGGCAAATGGTGTATTTGGGCTCGATATGTATTGATAACAACGACTATGTCAATGTGCAATGATATTTCATATTTTTAATTGAATTATCCTAAACCTCCGAATCGTAAAACTGCCCTTGTTTTGATCTGGCATCATCCGTCTGTGATGTCGCCTACTAAGTGGACCAAAAATGATGATACTTTAGTTGGAGATTCGTAACGATTCATTATCAAAGACTGGATTTTGTACAAGATGGGAGGGATATATAATTCATACTCTATTATGCAGGTATTATTTTCATCTATTCCCTCTCCTGGCCGCTCACTCCTATAGTTTGAGGGCTCAGAGGAAAAGGAGAATCCGACAGTACATAAATACGTAAACGCGTTAGACCACAGATCAGCAACGTTGCTTTCGTTTAATATCCCGTTCGAGGCTGCAGCAATTATAGAGCGAAGGCTGTAACGAGACCAGCATAGTTACCCCCTATCTTCAGCTCCCTGCTAGCGAAGTATGGCCAACAGGTCGGTCTGTGGCTAGCGGTTTCCGCGAGATGTAGGAGCATAAGACCAGACTCGGCCCTCCTAGCTTTTTTTCTAGTTCTGCATGGGCAAGCTCTGAAAAATTGGCGCATAGAAGGTGAGCGTACGTCCAAGGGATGTGGGATGGGTTCCAATGAGGTTTTTGGGTATATTAGTTTTCGGGTTTATAGGTCCTCCTCGGTTAGTACGATCTTTCTCGTGATCATAAACACCAGAGCAAGTAGTAGGCCGAAGATTGCTCTATCAAGCCATGCACTGTCCGTAGAATTTGACGTAGCAGCTTGAGTGGCAGTGGTGGGACGATTCTGGGTTTGTGTAGTCTGTGTAGTCGATGTGGGTAGTCGAGGTGCGGGTGAAGACGACGATGACGAGACCGTGGGCGTGGGTATATGGGAGGACTGGGTGGCAGACTGTGAGGCTGCGTGGGTTGAGGAAGACGTTAAAGAAGGGTGTGTTTCTGTAGAGGGTTGGCTCGGGGTCGACGTCGACACGTCCGACGTATCGATAGTCTGAGACGTAGTCCCTTCCTCTTTTTCTTTATTATCCCCATCTCCATCCTTCCCGCTACCCTTCCCCAGCTCATCCCTATACCCAAGTCTCAACTCATCCGGAACCGCATCCTTCTGCGACGCCGAACCACCACTCTCCGCATCATCATCATCCAACCTCACCCCCTTCTCCCTACAAACCTCCCTCCACTCACCCAGCACCTCCTCATTCGTCTTCCCGCAAGCATCACACCTCCACTTCCGACTCTTCCGCGCCCACTCCCTCCTCGTCTCCTCCTTCGCATCCAACCCCCCAACCTGCCCCTTCGCCTCCCCCTCCATAAAGCTCCTAATCGCAATCAACGCAGTCCGTATCCCCCACGCAGGCTGCCACGTCTCCTCATGATGTCCACTGATACTCAGACATATCTCGCGATTCACCTCGAACCGTCCGGAAGGTGTGAGGAAGCGGAAGGAGGGTGGGCGGAGCGGATACTGCGGGGGAAGATCGATGCGGCCATGGTAGATGCCGTCCGCGTACGGCGTGGGCGCAGGAGGCCCGGCAAGTGTGAAGTGCCAGCTGAAGAGGTTTGAATCTGATTCTGGCTGGGCGTAGAAGTATGGACTTGGTGAAGAGGATGAGGAAGAAAGCTCAGCGGCCTCTTTCATTATGCGACGGAGAGTTGGACTCATCTTCGCGGGGAAAGCGCGGAGCGCGCCAAGGAGGTGGGGAACGAGATATTTACGAGCTAAGAAAGTCTAGAAAGATATAAGGAGGTAGGTATTCACTATATTTATCAGAGATTCATGGGAAAGGGAAATGGATAAGTTGTTGTTCGCTGGGCGGGGAATATGTATTGAATGTTGGTGTTTCGTGGCGGATGGATTGCTTGAGGCCAGCATGGCGACTTTTTTTGTCATTGACAATTCTTACATTCTTACATTCTCACATGAACAAGAATGACAACATCGGATAGGGAAATGAATATAGTTCTCCTTAAATCCCAACAATGCTAGGCGTCAAAAGCTATGGGGGAAGCATATACATAATAGCCACTTCGTAGATGGTGGCTCATGGCTGATCTAGGCCTTACCCTCACCCCATCACTGGTATGGTTCTTCACAATACTGGAAGCATCACACACATAGGAAAAGGGAATAAACGCTGCAACCATATTATTATTAATATACGATCTTCGACGTATGTAACATAAAAGCAGTTCTCAGACAACCGACGCCGAATCTTGAATCTAAAGCAGTTGCGCCAATCCACCCGCCATCCCAGCTATGCCGTACGAAAGAATGTATGCCTTACCGCTTTAAGATCAATTTAAAGGACCGCCTGATGGGTTCAGAGCTCTTCTTTCCTCATCCTCTGGCGCCATCTCATCGTCATCAGCCGAAAAGGCGCTGAACCGATCAGAATCATTCTCCATGTCACCCGTATCGTAACCTGGGCGCGGTGACATAGGTCGAAGCGTCTTCATGGAGACACCTGTGCCCGGCCTCTCATTACTTCTCGGAACACCAAACTCAGAGCGACCTGAAGGATAGTTGTTCCGTTGTTGTGGTTGATCATGGAATCTTCCAGTACCATATACTGGAGGCTCCTGGGGTTGATGGTATTCCTGTGTTCTTTCATGACGGATTCTCTCCCTGGCTTCGATCCATTTGTTACTCGCTTCCCATTTCCAGCCATCACCCGTGGTGTTACATATAGGCAAGAACCATAAGAGTGGCTTCTCACCAAACAGGTGCTGCAAGTTTCGACGCCAGCCAAGATCAAAGGCATGTGGTAGTTTCTCCGAGTCTCTATCATCGAGATAATCCTCATACCGCTCCCGCTCACGCGCTCTTTCTAGTTCACCGTAAGACTGATAAAGCGATTGCTGGGCTGGCGACTGGGGGTCGTACTGTCCACGGGTTGGGTTATTATATGTATTCCGGTACTGGCTGCTCATATCGTGACTGTGTAAGGTTGGAGATGGACGTTCCTCGCCCTCCTCCTCGCGCGTCACGCCAGGGATCGCGTTAGCATGGCTATCAATAACCTGCTGTCCGAACCCTTGAAGTGTCTGCCCTATTCCATGATCCCCGAAGCTTCCCGGTCGACAGTGGCCACCAGGCCGTCTTCCCGCCCGTTCCCGATCTAGCGATTTCCGGAGAGGTGACAAATACCTCGTTTTCTCCAAACATTCGATAGTCGTCATGCCTCTAAACGCGAGACTGATATGCCAGGCCGTGAACCCCGTCAAGACCAACCCGATGATTCCCGAAATCACCGCCAGTAAGACGACATTGACCGGCATCGTAACGTTTAAATATTGCGAGTCGCTGAAGATCTCCGCCCAGATCCAATGCGCTGTGACTCCTAAGCACACCCAGCAAAATAGTGACGTGTATACTAAGAACAAAATAAACGGTTTATAGTTGCGTAACCCAACGCACGTCGCTAGCCATGGGCAGTGGTGATCCATCTTCAGCACGCAGCGCTTGCATCCCGAGCAGTGGTGGGTGCGATCGGGTTTAGTGCACTGGCATTTCTTGCAGTACCGAGTCCCGCCCGTTGAACTGACTGTGAAAGAGGTATGTTCCGGAAGTTCGGTGGTAGGGAGGTGGCTGTATCTATCCCCATTCCCTCGATTGCGCGTGGTACTCGGAGATCCCGGGTCGGTGAAAACGGCGACAGAGTAGGATAAATTTAATATAGAATAGAGCGCAATGCCCAGAAAAGATGCTAAAGATCCTGCTTTGATGTTAGCTAAGTTCCGCGCTCCGTGCTGCGACACAGATCTTTCTCGGAAAAGCAGCATCAACCCCCCCAAAAGAGCGCGACTTACCACCCCATGACGCTCCCGACCTCATGCCAATGCTAGTTTGTACCCATACTGCCCACGACGTGACGCCATAGACAAAAGCTAAAGGAAAGTATGTAACCACATTGCAACAATACCGCTCACAGCGCAAGGCGCAATTGCGAGACCTTCGTTTCGACGGTGGCGACGTAGGCTCCGGAGAGGATGTAAAAGCCTCCATACCGGGCGAATATCAACGCCCAAGGACCAGACGCAGATACAAACACTTCCGTCACCGCAGTTCCACGATAGTCATAATAGGAGGCGACGAGGACGAGAGCGACGACAAAGATGAGAAACGATAACGCTTGAAAAAAAGGGAAAAAACTCCAAGCAAATGCAATGTTGTCAAAGGTGAAGGTAGCCTAACAGAATGATATAAAGCAGACAGTGTCTCCCAGCAGTGTGATAAAGAAAAGAAGCTGTCTTTCCCTTCGACTTCGCCGCCGTCGTCGTCGTCAGTTTCATCCGCGTATCTTACTTCGAAGGATCTATACCTAAAGCAGACTAGTATGATGGCTTTGCACTGAGGGACCGGATAAATACACACCCCCTTTGGCTAACCGCACACCACCCGGCTAACTGCACACCCCTAAAATAGACATTTTGGGTTAGTCTCCTTCCTAATCAGGAATAGCTATATTTATATATTATGTCATTGCTTCTTCCACGTCCCCAAAGACATCAGACCACGTGATAACCAAAGAACCGTGCCCCTCAAGGGGGGTATTAAAGGGAATATTATTAAGATGTTTTGAACCCCCAATATAGAGGAAGATTGAGATGGGTTTGAACCCCTAGCAAAGAAGACCTTTAGGCGGTTGGGGCCCCCAATTGAGAGGGATCCTTAGGTGATTGAAACCCCTAATTTAGAGGATCCTTAAGTGATTGAAACCCCTAATTTAGAGGGATCCTTAGGTGGTCGAAACCTCTAAATTAGAGGAATCCTTAGGTGGTTGAAACCCCTAAATTGGAGGATCCTTAGGTGGTTGGAACCCCTAAATTAGGGGAATCCTTTTAGATTATTGGGACCACCTTAAGTGATGACATAATATATAAATATTAACTATTCCTCATTAGGAAGGAGACTAACCATAAATGGACAAAAAGGTGGTGTGCAGTTAGCCTGGTGGTGTGTAGTTAGCCAAAGGGGGTGTGTAATTATCCGGTCCCTTGCACTGATGAAGTCACAGGCAGCCAATAAAAGACGAGTAACAATGATTACCTAATATCGTGAGATCAAGCTGCTTCATCACACGGGGGGCGCCGGCCTGGCGGCCGGGCCGGGGGCCCTCGATCACAATGAGCCCTATTGAGCCTCTATTGAGCCTCTGCTTTCATTCAGATAGGATTAAGCCCCCATTCTTCATCCTCTTTTTGATAGGGTGATGATAGTGTTGAGATTTGGGGGTATAAGATTAGGGGGTAGATAGGAGTTATATTGGGGATTATATGAGATTAGATGAGAGTTATATGAGAGGTATAGCTTCAGTCAATGAAAACTTGATGTTCTGCCGAATTGCTTACGTACTTAAGTGTGACATCGTCTTTGTCGATAGAGTGAGACAGACTAGTGCGAATAACGAATTACGATTGACTCAGAAGTTGAACAACGAAATATGATTGATTGATGTCAAGCCTTGACAAGTCTTGACAAAAAGAGAATCTGATTCTACAGAGAAATACTATGAACGCTAAAAACCCTAGAATCTCACGTGATCGGACTTTGGCTTGGAATCCGTGTGATCTAGGGCACGTTCTTTCCATGAAAGAAAGAAGCCATTCGAGCCTCTTCCAACGGATAGCTGGGTACCACTTCTAGCACTCGCTAACATAACTGGTAAAACAACCGTGTGTCTTTCTCGAGTATTCATATAAAGGGACTCCCAAAACCTACTGTATCATGCACGCAAGCCCGATATATAGGTGCTTTCTACGTCTTGATTACTCGCGAATGAACCCTCTAAGAAACGAATCATTTGATTTACGGGGGTAGGTAGATGTTAGGTTTTATTTCTCCGAATGAGGATATCAATGCTTTCCCTGCGAGCGGTTTCCCTGAACGGTGTGCTGACACCCTACCTACGAAGGGATAGAACGTCCTTTGGGTCGGACCCCTCGACAGTACCAAAAGATCTGACTGATTGATGGGTTCAAGTGGTTGCCGCCTGTATCCAAGGGTGGTCGATGGGAGAGCAGCCACGAGGATGTGATCGAGGATCCCTCTGGACATCGCCCGTGCTTCCTCAACTCTTTCGAGAATATTCCTTCAGAATCGGGTGGTAATATCCCTGAGCCCGAGCTGAGCAGGTGTAATAGAGCGAGCGCAGAATTGGAAGCCCTAAGATTCCAGAGGTCTTCCACCCTGATGATCATCAACAGGACGGGGATCAACATCATGGATAGCCTGAGGTTCCCCCGCTAGCCTGGGGCAGTGGATGTTCAGAGACCCTTTTGGTCATCACAGAGGGAAAGGGGGATGGGGAGCGCGGATGTGAGCTCCATCGCATCTTGACAAGTCTTCGTTGGTGCACCGGAACATGGTTCAGTCTGTTCCGTATCGCCAGCTCTGACCACCAGAATCCAGAATACCGATGTCTGCGGCATGGGTGTCCTCCCTTGTAGAGTACAGCCGGAGTCCTCCGTGCGGTCTGTGCCTATGCATTCAATAGCAGTATCTCAGGCATTGGTTGTATTGTCCATCCATACTTCATGTTTCTCTTCCTCGTCATCGCCACTGCCATCGCGGGGTGACATGGAAGCGCTTTAAGCCCATACCCCAACTGGACTAACCCCCCTATCATACAGTTAAATCCAGTATTGATCGGCAAGATAATGGATCGAGAATCTGAGAAAACAATCGCTGCATGACCTGATCATCTGCGGGGTTTTGTGTCAACCTTGATTGAGGCATAATAATAGGTCAGATATCGACAGCGGGAAGGTTGCCACTAACATGTCAAAGATACGTGTGAGAAGAGAACTGAACTCTCTTATCAAGAGACATTGACGAGGGATTTGTTGATTTCGCCAACAAAGCAAACAGGAATCTTCGCCAAAACGAGGGACTTCTACTTTATCCCAAAGGTCCGAAATAAATCACCTCTAACAAAACTGGAGAATCAAACTCCTTCTTCTTTCCTTCACCGACGAAAGAAACGAGGGTCGGTTGGAAAAATTGGCCAAAATTGATACAAATGGCGATCAAACCGACCAAGACTTTCGAAGTTTCCAAATTTCTTCTAGCTCCTCGGCTCCACGTCAAGAATGTTCTTCTCCCCCCATCATGTTCCGCAAAACATGATTTGGACGCAGTGAGAACATCACGACTCAAGTCTTCGGGCCTTTTGTTTGGGCAGCAAATGAAACAGCATCTCCGACATGTCCCAGACTTAATTAAACGATGTTTTCCCTTCAGGTCATTCCACCAACCCGAATCGGTGTTGGAGACCCTAAACACTTGGCATACGGCCCGAACAAGCCGCCACCGTTCCAGGATAATTGCACTACCCCTACGCCACTGAAAGAAGAGATTGGAGTCAACAGCCCAGACACTGGACAATGTTCCTTTTACCCAGAGCCTGAAATCCGGTCAGCTGGTCCCCCTGGCCGAAACGTGTGGGATGAGTTGAAAGCATTGTTGAAGATATGTAAGCGACATATGCAGTGGCCGATTGGGGCGTTTGTGGAGAAATCCTGGGGAACATTCCCTGAAGAAATGTCTGCCGAGGGGGAGACAAACCTTCTTCTCGTTGTCACGGCTGCCAAATACGGCGCCGTTAATATCATCTCGTCGGATCTTCACCCGTTTCCCGGGCGAAACAAAACAAGATGGAAAGAAGAAAAGAAGACGTCGAACGGGCATATCCCTGCCCAAGACTTGACCTTCACCTACCCAGGATATTAATATAATTGTATATATACTGTGGTGATCCCCCTCCTTGTCTCTGCTCTTTTTCTTTGCACCACTTTTTCTGTCCAACTCATTGCCAAGAACTTGAACTTGATCATATTCATCATGCGTTCATTCCTTCCCGTCGTCTCTCTTCTCGCCTCCGCCACCTCGGTGGTTGGACACTCCACCTGGCAGGACCTCTGGGTTGGAAGCGAGGATATGGCCGATACCTGCGCCCGCCCACCCCCAAGCAACAACCCCGTCACGGACGTTGGCAGCACTGACATGCGATGCAATGTTGGTGGAGAGGCCGGTGTTGCGAAAGTTTGCTCTGCTCCCAGTATGGTGTCCTTCATGAATAGTACAAAGTCTAGAGGCTGACAATTAGCACAGCCGGAAGCAAGATGACCGTTGAGATGCACGCACAGCCAGGTGACCGATCATGCTCGAATGAGGCGCTTGGAGGCAACCACTTCGGACCCGTCATGGTCTACATGTCCAAGGTCGATGATTCTACCGCCGCAGATGGCTCAAGCTCCTGGTTCAAGGTCGCTGAGGAGGGTTACGACAGTGCCGCCAAACACTGGGGAACTGTACGTTCCAATCAGTCACATGTACTATTTGCGATATGTTAACATGTTTTCAGGATACTTTGAACGAGAACTGCGGAAAGTTCGACTTCACCATTCCAGCGGTCGCTGCCGGCGACTACCTCATCCGTGCTGAGGCTATCGCTCTCCACACTGCAGGCTCATCCGGCGGTGCTCAATTCTACATGACTTGCTACCAAGGTTAGTCGGTTCCTACCAACGGGAACTCTAGAATATGAAATTAACGTAATAAAAACAGTCGAGATCACCGGTGACGGATCTCTCAACCCCGAGGGTGTTACATTCCCCGGTGCATACAGCGCTGAGTAAGTTCCCATATCTCATTTCCCATTTCGATATAACTTGGAAAAACGAATAGATGGCTCATAATACTTTCACCACAGTGACCCCGGCATCTTGATTGACATCTACTCCGACTTTGGAGAGTACGTCATCCCCGGCCCTGCCGTCGTTTCATAGATGGTTCACGGGAATATGGTCGTTTATGGTTCGATCGTATGACGCCTGGTAAAGGCACGACCAACGAATGAGCTGTACTGATCTGTCAATCTTCCGTCATCTTCCACTCTAGCCATGCTTTACGAAGCTATGTGCACCATGCATACCTGTACATACATACCTACTTATGCCGTTCGATTCTTACCATGCCCCCTGTTATAGAGGGCCCCTGGATCACTCTTTCTATGCATATCTATTTTCCGGTGGCAATGTTCCCAATGACTCCGTTCTTCGTACAGTCTCACAATACCCTTCCTAAAGATGATCAATAAAACTATATACCAGCCATTGGAAATAATGCTTCTCCATCATTGATTACTAGTTCGACTTGCATCAAGGAGAGTGTGGACGGCAGGCAGACTGTCACGTGCCCCCATGTATTTAGCTTCCAGAGTAGACTCAGCATAATCAATCATCCTTCATGACTATGACACAGACCGTGACTTCAAAATCCGAAGGAAGGCAAAACGCCAACGTTTCCATGTTCGCCCTCTACTCGATCGCACACGCTCTAGCTACATGCGAAGGAAATTATTTCCAGGGACGACTTCTCTACACGACAAAACTTGACTGACTTACTCGAGTAGACATCCAAGAGATTCTATGCAGAGGAGGACATCTATCATATTAGCACTTCCCAGTTCATTGACCCGACGTGCCTTTGGATCTCTTTCTAAAGCACGATGACTAAGATCACTGGAGCAAGACAACTATTCCAAGGCTCCTGTCCTGAGCCATTCGTTGGCCATCAGGTGTCGCGTTCTGCATGAAGGCGACGTGGTGAGGCTGAGCGGGGGTGTCTGCCATAAACACACTTTTTGGAAATCTCCTTTTCTTCCTGGATGTTTCCATTATTGTCCGGGCAGTCGGCAGGTTACTCTATGAGAACTCTATTCTGCTCTGAGACTCCGACGTTGGTTGATATCCTGGGTCCTTCATGTCGGACTGGAAAAGATTTTGGCGGGGCAGGTCCCAAGCATCTGCTTCGCGAAGCTCTTCTCCCCGTCCTAAGTCCAATCTCTTAACAGTTCTACGCCCTTCAAGCCGTCGTACTTCTCGTAGTCGTTCTCCTGCCCATTCCACTGAAAGTCGTGGCCCCTTGGACAAGGACACCGCTCTAAGCCAGGATCGTTCTTCTAGCCCTCCAGCAGTGCCCAACTCCGTTCCTACTACACCCGACCGACCCATCAGCTCGAGAACCGAAAACGGCTGCATAGATTTCTGGGCTACTGCATTCAAAAAGCTCTCTGAGAAGGAGAAGGACTACATCAAATCTCGCCTGTCAACAGATATCAATGGATCCTTCTCGATCCAGCCGCTTCTGAACGAGGCTCAAAAGAAACGCGAAGAATGCGAAGCCAAGCGATGGGTTTTCCACTATAAACAGAAGACTTGGGATTTGCGACGGGTTGCAGATGGCATCGTCACCTGGCTTGATAAATTCAAGACCGTTGGTGATGTTGCAGTGAATGCTGATCCGCTCCACGCGGGCTTGCCCTGGGCCGGGGTGAGGTTCCTACTCCAAGTACGTAATATCTTTGACAATTTCCAATGCTTTGGTTTCCGTGTTTCTTCCGCTGAGACCCATTATAGGTGGCTGTAGTCGGGAAGCAACAGATGGGCACGCTGTTGCTTGGTCTTGACAAGACCTTGTATCTGATCAACCGATGCAGAGTGTATGAATCGATATATGACTCTCTCCCTAAAACCCACGATTTTACCCAGGCCAGAGAAAACTTCGAGTCTGCTTTGATTGAGCTGTGTGCCATTCTAATTCGGTTTTTGTTCAATGCCGTTGCCTATTTTAGCAAATCTACTCTCGTCCAATTTTCAGCTGCACTGCTGGGTCAGGAAGAGATCGAAGCATTTGAAGCATTAAGCACGAACTCTGAGCGCCGTGTTGATGTAGAGCTTGATGCCTGTATGCATCTTTACGTTCAGCACGGCGCGAAGGAGGAGGCTGGCTTTCGAGAGAGATTGTTTAAAGAACTAGAAGACCTGAAAGGACTGCAAAATAAAATTGACGTCGAGGCCACGCTTTCTGCTCTATGGCGCAGATCGAACCAAGATGAGCGAGTTCGGATGCTTCAGTGGGTGTCGAATATCCCCTATAAAACTCATCATGACAGCGCCATCGCGGACCGTACAGAGGGAACATGTGAGTGGCTACTCCGTCGCGACACGTTTAAAACTTGGGAATTAAGCGGAGAATCAACGATTTTCTGGTTACATGGCATTCGTAGGTCTTCTCATCTCCCTTGCTTGTAACATCTATCTGACACATGTTATTACCTAGCCGGCGCTGGGAAAACCAAGCTTGTATCGAATGTTGTACAAAACATTTTAGATCGCCGACAAGATGAATCATTCGGTTTCGCGTACTTTTACTGCAATCGTAACGAGAGCTCTCGTCGTGATCCGGGGAACATTCTACGGAGCTTTGTCAGACAATTATCCATGTCAACGGACGGGGAAGCTATTCATGGGCGTCTGGTCCAATCGTACGAGTCCAAGAAAGCGACTGGGTTTGATTCAAATCAACTCAATGTCGACGAATGTAAGGTACTACTGTCCGAGATCGTTTCGACTTACTCTCTCTGCATTATAGTCCTTGATGCCTTGGACGAGTGTCAGGAAGATCGCCAATTGCTTCTCGACACGTTTGACTGCCTGGTGAACTGCTCAGAGTTCCGAAGGGTTAAAATTCTAATCTCCAGCAGACGTGACGAGGATATCAAATTCAGGCTTGAGAAGGGAATAAACATCGGAATCGAAGCTACAGATAACGAAAACGACATCGCAGAGTTCATTAAGTCGAAAATTGAGCAGGACGAACCCACTCGCCGCCGACCTTTATCTGTGTCGCTGCGTCGTGAGATTATTGATATAATCCTCCAAAAAAGTAATGGAATGTAAGTAGCGGCCATATCCCCGAGGTTTATCGTCCTTTACAACTGATGTTTCGATAATTCAGGTTTCAGTGGGCAGCGCTTCAAATCGATCAGATTTTACGCCGAAAGCACGAAAATGACATCCGAGACCGTCTAGGGAAACTTCCCAAGGATCTTGAAGCCGCCTATGATGAGATCTACTCTGCGATTGTCGAGGCTGATGGATGCGAACATGAGGTGGCTATCAGAGCTTTCCAATGGGTCATGTGCTCTTGTGAGCCCTTGGAGAAAGACATTCTCGCCGCCGCTGTTTGCCAGGACCCCGAAACCGACAAGGTCGACCCTAGTGATGAGTTCGACTTGGAGTTTGTCCTGAGTTCATGCCGCAACCTGCTAGTCGTTGACCAAGAAGGTTTCTGCAGATTTTCACATCTGTCCGTCCAGGAATACTTCGAAAAAAAGCACTGGAATTCCAATAAAGCCAATCTAACTGTGGCAAAAGTGTGTCTGGTTTTATTGAGCGACCCGCAGATTTGGGAACGGGTGTCTCATGAAGAGGAATACACAGATGAGGATACAGATGAAGATACAGATGAAGATCCAACCAGGACCGACCCATTCTCCAAACTGGTTCAATACTATGCGAAGAGATACTGGTTTATTCATGTCCGCAATCATGGAGAACATAATATCGACAATCGACTGTCGGCACTCTTGGAGAACTTCCTCGGATCTCCGAACGAAAGCACAGAAGCGTACAGAAAGTGGGTCAAACATTCTCACCTAACGTACGACTTGGTACGCTCCACTGGCTTCTTTCCTTCGCAGACGCAAATCAGCGATATTCTTACTCCAGCAGCTTTATCTTCATTAGGGATTTGTCTGTTCGGCTTCGGTAACATCGTCGGGAAATGGTGGGATGCTAGAATGATTGATCCTGACTCGTTAAATAGCCTGGATATGCCCGTCATCTTGCTTGCGACTCTCGCAGAGCATCCAGGCATCATTACCAGACTCATGGACCAAGGAGCGGATGTTAACATTGCAAGTTCCGCGTTCTATGGGAGTCCACTTGCGGCAGCAGCGTTGAGAGGTTCTGCAGACATAACACAGCTGCTTCTTAAGCTTCAAGCAGATGCCAATGCACAGCTCACCCATGGACATTTTGGCAGTGCACTTGTTGCTGCCGTTCAGAGTGGTTCAGAGAAAATTATCAAGATGCTTCTCGAGGCAGGGGCTGATATTAATGCACAGCTTATCTGTGGAGATTACGGCAGCGCACTTGCTGCTGCTGCTTGGAAAAAATCAGAGCAAATTGTCAAGCTGCTTCTTGAGGCAGGGGCTGATGTGAATGCACAGCTCACCCGTGGTGATTATGGCAGTGCACTTGCTGTTGCTGCTTGGAAAGATTCAGAGCAAATTGTCAAGCTGCTTCTTGAGACAGGGGCTAATGTTAATACACAGCTCATTTGTGGATATTATGGCAGTGCACTTGCTGCTGCTGCT
>JANTQE010000042.1:0-89568 GCA_032988195.1 Arachnomyces sp. PD_36 | reverse complement strand
CTACAGCGATTCAGACAAAACTGTCAAGATGCTTCTTGAGACAGGGGCTGATGTTAATGCACAGCTTATCTGTGGCAGAGTTGGCAGTGCGCTTGCTGCTGCTGCCGCTGCTTCTTGACCAGGCTCAGACAAAATTGTCAAGATGCTTCTTGATGCGGGGGCAACTCGACAGGAATGACTTTGCAAATTTATATTTTCTTGTTATGAGTGACATTCGGGTACGGGACATACTTGTTGATATATTGATATGTTCCCTAGTAACGTTCTACATCAGCGTCTATTTATTACCTAAATATCTCACTCAGAGAGTGTAGAATGATGCAAGAATACCATGTGCAAGTCACTGTCTGCCTGCTCAACTGCTGTATGTGCTTCGTATATCCACTCGCAAGGTATGAACGATTACATTACAGCCCAAGTATCTTGAATATCTTCGGGAGAGTCTGAACGGCCTTTGCTGGACATGTATCTCCCATGACCCATACCCTCCTCCGCATTTCCCAGCGGATATTCTTCATCAGCAACTGATCGAGCTCAGACAGACAAAAGACTCACCGCGTTTTTCCGAGGTAAAAATAACTCGCGCGGTAGGCGTTTTGCCTTCGTCCACGGTTTTGCGTGGGCGGATCAGAGACACACTCCCCTTCACATTGGAGTAGCAGTTTATTATACGCAATAAATAACAATGCTGTTAAACGGTTACTATCGTACATTTATGTACTCTCCTCCCCGATTGTTGACATCCTCAGACTATGAATGCCCCACTTTTCCAAAATTAGCAGCATAACTTTATTCTCACATCGACAAGGGGTTATATCATATGCCCCCTAATTCAACAGTCAAGAAAGCCCCAAGATTTTCGATGCCTTCTCTCGTTCCTTCTCATCATCATACTTCTTCACAAACTCAGCAGCTATATCCTGATTCAGCTGCGACGCATCAATCTTATCCCCATGATGCTCCAACATCCACCGGATATCGTGCCTGTCAAACTTCTGATCTTCACGATTATCCCAGGCCTTCAACTTCGCGCGAAGAAGCTGCGTATGATTTAAAGTCCTGATGGCTGCTCCTTCTGACCCGATAGGATTCAACATTGTTGCTTTCTCATCGAGTTCGCGCGGACCCGCACCCTCCCCTATCGGGTGATGAATCAAAGCTTTTCGGGTTCATGAAGGGACGATTGGGATAGTTCTTACCACATTCCTTGATATCAATCTGCACCAAATGCTTTTCTTTGCAGTCGTCGTATCCGGTTTCTTTGCCTGTCCGGCAGTATACCCTCAGAACACCACTGACGAGCTTTGATCGAGGAATCTTGAGCCTAAATGATAGTAATATAAAAATTTAGCGTAGAGAACATACATTCGCTAGGCTAGCGAGCGGGTAGATAGGTGATATCGAGCAGGAAGTCTTTTTGTAGGTTAGGTACCGTTCACACTGCTCAAGAATTTCACGGATCCTCTTGAACCTGGCCTCAACACAGATATCGACATCAGATGTCTCTCTGCCGCTTCCAAGGACAAGGAAAGCGAGACCACCGATAGCAGCGGAGTTGACTTTGTTGAGCTCGAAAACAGTTTGGATGTATGTTGTGGCAGAAATGAGATTCTCGGTGGGAACAACGGTATACTCTTCGTCAGACTCGATTTCTTCATAGAACGAAGCCATTGTCCGTATTTTGAAGCGCGTTGCGTGTACTTGGACCTGTGTCACATATCGATTTATCTTCAGGCAGAAGGAAGGAACGGACGTTGGTGGATATGGCATGTCAGGTGATATATAATCCACGTATTTGCTGAGTGTGGTTCCACGGGTGTAAACTTCAACATCAACTATTCACATGAATAGGTAGACAAGCGCATTTGATATAGGGAAGGCGGACGGCAGGTATAGGGGAGCAATGCCTAACTCAGCCCTAAGCTCTGATGTTCGAGAAGGAGATGTCTCAATAGCCCATCCTGATTCTGAAAGTGAATTTCTGGAAACCCCTAATGCGCTTCCAGAGGACAAGAAAGACGTGGAAGAGGGCAAGGATGAAGATGAAGATGAGCCAAGGGAGAACCCCATTGTGGTCCCTAGTCCAGAACAAATGCGTAACTTCAAGCTCACCCCTCGCCCGGGAGAGTTAGTCAATGGTACGAGCTATCTTGGTAACGATAACCCCTATCTCGAAAAAGGGGATATCCCCAAGCAATCCTCCCATATTTACGAACTCACCTCGAATCTGGAGGAATGGGGCATACCGAGCTGCGTCGTTGGAGTCTGGGCGTTGAATTTCTACGGCGCGAAACGGGTGGGGGATGTAAGTTCTTACTTTTACTACTATCTATTTGTATCTATCCGTCTTAGAGCCCATGTTAGAGCGCACAACCCTAAGAAATTCCTTCCGGTATATATAGCGGACACTATTAACAACCCCACCAGGACATCCACCTCACCATCCCAACTGATCTCCTCCCCTCAGCATCATCCCGCCTCATCGCGACCTCAACCTACACCCAAGTCCCTCACACAGGAATCCTCTACCCCCCCAACAGCCCAATCCCCACCTACCCGCGCCTAAAACGCCAAGGCGTAAACCTCTTCATCGTCCTCCTCCCCACAATCTTCACCTTCATATCTCTCCCGCCCTTCTCCCTCGCCACCCCCTCAACAATAACCTACGACGACCGCATAATCCGGCAAAAAGACACAAACATCCCCTTCCCGACCCTCAAAAACCTCATCCAAAGCTACATCGACACATGCAATGAAGTGGACCTAGCCGATATTGCGGACGGTCTGAACCTTCCTCTATCTTGGGCAGATGATGAGGGCGGGTTAGACTTTTCTTCAAAAAGGGTTTATCGCGATGGGAAGCGGGTTCTTCCGGATCGTGATAAGAGGGTTATGTGGGAAGAAGCTATTAAAGGGAGGGGGCAGAGGATGGGGTATAAGTACCCTGAGGAGGAATATGTTACGAGGTTTATGAGTCGCAGGAAGTGGGATATGATACTTGATGGGCAGATTGAAATGCCTGGGTATAGTCCAAAGAGAGGAGAGAATTCCTCAGATATAGTACATAAATGAGTTAATATTAGTTTGTGGGCTCAGCCGGTCTTCGAGCTAGCTCTGTTGATATAGGCTAGTAGATAGCTAGATCGAAGAGATCTGGTGGAAAAATTGGCGATATTTGAAGGTGATCCGCTCTCACGAGATACATGTCAGCGCAGAGAACGTGGGATCCTGGCGGAAAAAACAATTGGTATTGGGGGAAGATATATGCCGACGTATATCCCGAATGAATGTCCAGCTATCCACAGAAGTAGTCCCCCCATCATATTATATTCATATCGAACCAGTTTGCAATCTGCCCCCTGTGTAGTTATCACTCCCACCACCAAGCCTAAACAACCCCGAGATCCCAAATACCCGAAGATTAAAGAAACGCCGGCTCAAATGCATCATCCGTGTCATTAGAGGTTGAAAAAACATTCTAAAGATGGGTAATAATCGCAACAGAAATGAAATATATAACTATGTATTGAAGGGAGGGATCGTAACGTCTTATTATAGACTTTGGTTTCGATGAATATGTAGAGCTGTGAAGGTAGATGCTTCAGTGCTCGGTTACTTCGAGATTGCCAATTTCGCACCAGCCATTAACGGGCTATAGGAAGAGTCATGTTAGCCATAATCCCCCGAAGAAGAGCAGAAATGTACTTACCAGACAACTCAAATATTTGCACCAAGAGCACGTCGACCTCACTCTATAGAATTCATTGATAAGGACGATAAAGGCGACGATAATTCCAATCAGAGCAGCGGCTCTGACAGCCCACCACACCCACCAGAGGGGTTTACGGCCTTTAAAGAAACCGAGGGGCTCTTTAATAAATGTCTTCGTTGTTTCAGAGCCTGCCGGGCCTGTACCTCCACTCATTGCCAGGTACGGCATGCGCTCGAGACCAATACGTTCACGGAGCGCATTGGGCGATCGAAGAATACAGACCCCAAGAACCAACCCCATAAGAAATCCTCCGATATGTGAAAAGTTGTCAAGTCCAGGGAGAAGACCAAGAACGAATGATACGACCACACCGATGATCATGAATATAAGTTCTTTTCCTGGAGATGGTCGTTCGCCCCAGGTATAGAGTAGGTCGAGTAATGCCAGAGCGAAGACGCCGAAAAGGCTCCCAGACGCTCCGGTAGATGTGATACCGGTACCAGCGAAATTTCCACCAAGGACGAAGCCAAATATACCGCTGGCGTAGTACACAAACGCAAATCTCCACCATCCAATCGTCCTCTCCATATCTCCGCCCATGAAGATCTGGACCAGCATATTCATTCCAATATGGATCACACCCCCATGAAGAAACATCGGAATGATGAAGCGAAACCATTGGTTGGGTTGTGGCTTGTCATCTATCGACCCATTGGGGACAGGATTTGGGACACCGTTGATACCACATAGTTGTGAAAGGGTACACTTGTTGTTTGGATCATCGGGATCATCCGAAGTCGAACTGGGGCAGAACCAATCAATTGGAACAGATGCATTCTGGACACCAGGAATGCTTCGCATGCATGGTATATATCTTGCGCCCATGTTGATCTGGACATACGGGGAAGGGCCGATAAAGGGATTGAATGATGGTTTTGTCATGATCGGCGAACCGGTCAATTGGGCTGAAGTGGAAAGTTAGTCAAGGCAAGCGCCGGAAACGGGGCTTTTGACATACCGTTCCTAACCAATTCTATGATAAAAACGATCACCTGGGCTAGAGTATTTATATAGACGACCCATGGTATCTTCTTTTTGAAGAATTTCCCTTTTCGAGATCTGTGCATTGAAGGATCCTCCAGTTGAGGATGTCGTTGACTCTCTGGCGACGGTGGGTATTGCGTATTCTCATTCATCCAATGTGCCTGCCCAGTCTGCTGCGTACTTGACTTCAACGGAATATCATCAGCGTACTGATCCGACGCGTTCGCCCTCCCTCCATGACTCCCCGAGTAATAGTCGGGTTCCGAAAATAATGTATTCTGGCTCTCGCGATTGCGTTGTCTACCGCTATAACCTTCGTAAGGGGAGGGTGAAGGTGGCCCCGGGGATGTATAGATTGGAGTTGGCTTGGTTGATGAAGGAGGTGGAGGAGGAGGGTTGCTTTCGTTAAAGCGCTGGTCGAAATTGGAGGAGGATGGGTTGAAGTAATCGTGTGACGCCATGGCCGCGGACAAGATACCGGAAGCGAAATCTGTCGAAGGACGGCGTGTAGAACTCGACAAGTTCAACAATGGCCAAGTGAAAGAAAGACGAACGAAGGGGGAAGGTGAGGAATGGCCGTTTTCAAACGAAGAGAAGAGAAGGGAAGAGAAGAGAGACACCAGCTGTTTCAACTTTTTTAAAGAATGAGTTGTTGATGAGGTGAGGTGATGACGTATCTGACGCGGTCAGGATACGAACAAGAGCGACTGATAATAGATACAACGAATGGCCAACAGCTGGTCTCCCATAAAGACAGGAAACACAGTGTTTATTACGATTAAAGAGAACGATATAAAGAAGATGAAGCTTTTGAGTTGAACTTCAACCAAAAAACATTCAAAGCGACACAGGTTTGCGGCTTAAATCTCACGTGCATCCGAGCGGCCGAAACAGAGTTTGTGGCGCAGTCAATCTCATCAGTTGTCGTCACGTCATTCGTCATCTTAAACACTCATTCACCACATCTGTTTATGTAATTTTCTGTTTATGTAATTTTACGCCTCAGCCACTGATGCAGGAACACAACTCTCAAGGTAAGTGAAGAGGATGCATTCACGCTCTTCTGGAACGGCTTTGATTGTAAATCTAGGTCTTTAAGGAAGGGACATCGGGCGGATAAAGGTTTTCGAAGACATCAAAGCTTCCTTTCTCTGTGATGAGGCGAAAGCTCAAGGGTCGAACGAAACAAAAGGCATCTAAGAATAGAGCAAGCTTTCCAGGTTCTCAGGGAACAGCCACTTCCATACCCAACCACGGATCAGTCCGCGCAAATTGATATTATACCGATCTTTCCAAGTGGTCTAGCCTTAGTCGAATAGGTTTCGAGAGAAGGGAGAGAAAGAGGGATCTGGGAGAGGGATGAGGCGTAGGCCTTCACAGGAGAATTAGCCACGGCTCTACCTAGCTTCAAGAGGACATACCGGTCATCGAAGGAGAGTATTATGCCATTGGCACATATAATGGCCAAACAACCATCGTACACACATCAACCCGGTATATCTAGGTAGGAAGAGAGGTAGCCGTGGTAGATTCCGTATAGTTGGCTGCGGGCCCGACAACTGCCAGAAAGTCGTCCGCTTCACTCCCACTGTTCATAAGGGACATGACTAGATATCCAACGATGCGCAGAAGCAGTCTGGGTAGGAAATAGAGAAACAGCCACCCCGAAAGGTAGATGAGAATTAGGACGCAGGAATTCGTCACGAGGTTTTCATAAAAGGGCATGTGGTAGACGGGTATAGTGACCGAATAACGATACCAGGCGACATAGAGGATGTAAATGAGCTGTTGGTAAAGGGATTTGTTTGGCTTTTGGGGTGGATTGGGCGTCGATTCAGTCTGGGTGTCCGACGACATACCGATGGTTGCGGAGCCGGTCGAATAGTAGAAATAGTCTAGGATGTATAACAGGGTGGATTAACGAATGGGTACCCGACGTCGCACGATGGTTGCTGGTCAAGAAATTTCAAGATGTAAATGTTCCCCTTTATCCCATAACATGGTAGAATATCCCATCCCGTTTTGGAAGTAGCGGGTGTGGAACCACGGCAGGAGCGGAGTGTCTTGCAGACCCCAAAGTCCGCGTTTATCGACAATAGTCCCACGACTTAGTATACCCTTCTATTATGAGCATTCGGCACCTTTACCCCGAACTGGGTGAAGTTTTTAAACCGTAAGATATACACCTCTCCCCTAAGGTTTTTAGGAAAATAGGTAGGTTAGGACAACGACAAGGAAAGAAAGCGGGCGCAGACCTATCCAGAGTCAATTATGTATAAGAAAGCCGCCACGATAGGCTTAATTAGTGAAGACCCGAGACGAGAGATCTGAATCTCTCCTCTGTTCCTGAGTGTCGGGGGTTGACGGTTATCACATCTTGGGTGACACGACCCGAGGCTGCAATTCCCCAAGGCCCGAAGAAATGAAAAACATTCCTCTGGGAATCATTGCGAGCGAAGACGTCTTTACCCGGTGAACCTGTGGCGGAATGGAAAAGCTGCTTCGCTTTCGTGTTGGTTCATCTGGAGAGCCAAATAATGAATGCTCGACAGTTCTAGGTTTTGCGGTTCGGAGACCATCCCCCACCAGCCGCAAAAGAGGTCCATGAAGAAAACCCCTTTCAAGAACAGCATTCCTATCAACCTTTGACGCTGTCAAGGAAAACAGATGGTTCTTTCGACCCCTTAAAGCGCTTCTTCATGCTTGCGGTCAATATAAAGTTCTCGATTAAGTTAGCGCAGCGTGTTTCAGGTGCCGTCTCAAATACACGTAATTTTCTTATCGCAGCGATAAGATCGTAATGTATTGTCACAGGCTGCCACAGGAAATGCCTCAAACGGCGATGATGTCACGGCACAGCCCACCATTATCAACCTTCATGAAAAAGTGAAAGAAAACAAACATCGTGAGAAGAACACGAATAACTGCCAGGATAACTCGACTTCAAAAGACATCACAGCTCATCATGGCCGATGCCGAGGATCCCCTCATTAAGGCTCTCCCCCCTGCCACTGATTACTTGACATATCTTACTCTCCTAGAGTACCAGTTGACGCCTGCGCGTCTACCTACACTCCACAAGGTGCTACAGGACGAAACCTTGACGACCAATATCGGATGGGACCTTGTTCAATTGCTTCTACCTCTTTTACCAGCATCTAGAGAATGTCTTCAAGATATTGCCCGCCTAGGAAATCCAAGAGAGGTGATCTTGCGCGTTTCTGAGGCTTTGATGCAACTTCAACCCACCGAGGATGATGCAAGCGACATTGGCGATGATGGCGACGAGAACCAAGACCAGGCATCTCAGAAACTTCGAAAGGACCTGGAAAATGCCAAACTGGGAGGGGGACAGGCAAAATCCTCTGAACAGGAACTTCCACTCCATATTATGCAGTTCAACTGCCTAATGTCGATGTTATCCGTGCTTCACAACAGGATTCAAGCCAAGTACCCGAGCCGCTTTGTGGCGACGTCTTTGCAGGCGGCTTTAGAAGCATACACTTCAATGCCAACGAGCGAAACTACGGCTGCTTTCTTGGAACTTTTCATGGATCTCTCCGGGAGGAAGAGACCAGGCCTTCCTCCACGTGGAGCCAGCGAGCACACCATCGTTCACACTTCATCTGCAAATTCTGCTCCGGATCCTGAAGCGGAGGACAATAACGAACCCTCATTGAATGAAGAGCAGGATGTGATCAATCGGCTCCTACAGTTCGGATTGATTGAACTACTGAAAGCCTATCTCCTGTCATTTGGCAGCCAGAGCCCCCCTGGAATGGATTGGACTTTGAGATTACAGGAGAAACTTTCGAGCCAGCAACCTATGTCAAAAGTGATGTCATGTACTGAGCTATTCGCTAGCGAGGAGAACCTTAAGGAGAGGGATATAAATATCGGAAAGATTACTGTAAGGCACTCCATGGCTCAACCCAAACTGGGCTTGCCGTTCTCCTTGTTGATTAATTTCCTGATACTAATTTACATGCAGGCCTTGTCTCGAGATATTGGACTCGAATCTACCGAGTTGATCGATGTCATCTCGCGACCTTCCAAAGATCAGCTTCCTCCCCTGGATTTCGAGAATGTCCCTAGTTCCCCTGCAGATATCCCACTCGAGCGTCATGGCTGTCTACTTCTCTTGGCTGCCCGATATGCCACTACTATCCTTTTCCAGTCCGGGCGACCAGTGGTTAAAACTTCCGTCTACCCAGATCTCGCAAAGATCCTCTTCAACTTCCTTGGCCAACCCAGAATGCCACAAGGAGGGACCTTCAGCGAACCCGACGCTCTAGCCGACTCACTTTTAACACTGGTTGTACTCACCCTCGAAAGACCCGTCGAGAAACCTGAAAGCGACGAACAATTCGAAAACTTCGTCCTATCCCTAGTCGCATGCTCCCGAACTCCCCGACTACGAAGATACAACCGCATCGAGCGCCTAGCCTGGAAAGTCTTCCACGGCAACCCATCCTCCCTATCCCGCCTCAGACTAGTCCGAAAAAGCCTCGAAGACCCAGGTGATCTCCGATTCGCCCGCGAGCCCGCCATCGGCTGGATAAAAGACGAAATCCTATCCCCCAACAATCAAGAACAGGAACAAAACGTCTTCCTAGACCAAAAATACATCGCATCCCTCTTCCCCCTCATCTACGACGCATCCGACCTCCCATCATCCTCCGAAAACGAACCCACCGCCTCTTCCTCTTCCCCCTTCTCCCCACTCACCCTCGACTTCCTAGAATTCACCCAAAAGCTCGCCCCATACCACCTCGCCGCCCTAAACCTATACTACCTCCTCACCCAGTCCAAGGACCTACGCAACCGCCTCGAAGTACCCAAACTCGACGTCCACTTCTTCGAACACTACAAGTCCCCTCTCCTAGAATGCATTTTCAGGTTTATAGACGACCGACCGAGTAGAGGTGGGAATGGTGTTCTTGAGAAGGAGCTGGGTGAGGAGGCTGCTGCTGCGGGGATGCAGTATCCGGATCTCGCAGCTCATACGTTGGGGTTGCTGGAGGATTCGGTGACGGATATGCTGATTGAAGCGCAAGATGAGTGAAATAGGTGGTGGGATGTCCCGAGATTTTTTCTAATGATGCGAGGAATGAATGTTTTGCTGGACGTACGGAAAGGGGTGGTAATTATTACCATAGTACTTGAGCTTTCCTATCCTACTTTCAATAAGATCGTTTCCATCTATTATCTTTGCCTGTGTGCTGTGTATTTCGAATGAGATAAAGGGAGTAACACATTTTTAATGAAACATCTAAGCTGGGAAGAGAATGATAGACACGTCGTGCGACGACACGACGAACGATGAAACGTCGAAAGCTTCTAGCAGCAACTAGTAAAGAATTAGTAGTTTACAGTAACAGATGACGAAACGACGAGTGCAAATTTCAAATGAGTGAAAAGTGAATGAGATACGACGATATTTTTCATTTTTTATTTAACGATCATAAGCTATCATTAGCTGTTATGTGCTGTTGTACGAGTTTCAACGTGCGTTTCAATATCGCTGACTAATAGTAATTGATGAGAATTACTATGTATAGTCAATGACGTTTATTAAAGACGCGTTGATGAATGTCAACACATGTCTGTCATTAATCACACATGATAATAATCGCAAACGATCAATAATTTATATAAAAAGTGATTAATATTATATAAACATGTTTGACAAGCGAGTATTCATTTTCATCTTGTCTAAAAAGATTCTAGTATGAAGTAAATAGATATTAAAGAACATCAAAAAATAAAAAACAATGAAAACAATTAACAACTAATATCAATGAATAATAATTCGCGATGACACTTAAAAGATAATATATATATATAGAGAAAAAAAAATTAAATTTAAAATTTTTATTTCAACATAATCATTTTCGTCATTGATTATTGACAAGATGACGTTCACAGATAAACAGACACAAGATTGAAACAAATTATCAAAAAATTGAATTAATCTTAATGACGAAAGAGAGTCTAATAGTGACGACAACGATGAAATATTCAATCTCAATTTTTTAATAAATGTTGATACTCTTTAACAATTAACATTGACTGATATTGATTCTTATGCACACACGATAACACACGAAGACAAATAATACTTCTTTCAAAATTTACATCAAAGAAGAGAAACGATATTAATATATTCAATTTATAAAACACACGCATATTATGTTAAAGTATTCGTTTATTTATATGAACGAATATGATTACTGTGTAAATGTAAAAACATTTAATAAAAAATCAATCAAGCGTTATCATAATGACGTAAGTGTTCTTATGTGTCATTAATTGCTTATGATAATTAATAGAAACTTTCAATAAATACAATACGAAAAGAGTTTCAAAAAGAGTCATAATGTTCGCAATGAATTTTGCTTCTTTTTAAATAATATCGATTGTCGAATCAATTGATATACTTGCTCAGAAATCAAAATATGCGTTAAAATTGTCTCAGATTTTTATAATATGACACATATCAGAATTGATAATATTTTATTTTTTCGCATTTGAGTTATTCGTGAGAACATGACAGCTGTTAGAAGTGAACGTCAAATAACAACATTTGAAAATTCTATATGAAAAATGTATGAGCTTTATTAAAGACTTTTTCAACAATATAAATGTGACGAATATAATAATCTATGTGTTAATACATATAAATTAGAAATAAATGATAATCGCATATGATAACACATAAGTGCTCATATTTATTACTAACGAATACTAATTATCATTAGAATCAAACTTTTTGAAAAAAGCACTTTATAACGTGCGATACTTATAAAAAAAAAATTTGAACATTTCTTTTAAATTATCAGAGTAAATGAAAATGTTAATGTTGAGTATTTAAAAAAATGTTTGATTAATAATATTAATAACTCAATGATTATTTTTATTGAATGTACACGTTTGCTATTAATACAAAGAAAACGATTATATGATAAGTGTCAACTGTTTATAACAATTTTCAACAATTCATATAAAATATTATGTGATATTAAATGTTATCAAAATATCACACAAATTGCAACGATGAAAAAATGAAAATTAAATCTTGCTTAATAGTATTTGCATATTACGTGTTTTTGAATTTGAAAAAAATTTCATATATTCTATTTTTAAGTTATAACGTGCACAATTATTTCTCATCATTAACAAACAAGACTTTTTTTGAGATCAAGCAATAATTGCAAAAGATGATAACGACATATAATAACAGTCATACAATTATCGATAATACATGAGTGCACTCATGCGAGATCGTGAGAAAATGAAAGCTAATATTTATTTTTATAAAATGTTTTTACAAAGTTTCGAATTACAAAAGTATTTTAAGAATCAAAATGTAAATACATTGCAAAATGTTCATGTTAATCTGAACAATATAGTCGTATTAAATGTTATTATTAAAAAACAGAGATTATTAGCAAATTCGTTTAATCAAAATTATGATAATATGTATAGACATTTAACGACTTTTATCAATAAACGATAAACATTAATAACAGACAACATTTAACGATGATACATGATTTCAAAACACGATGAGTTCATTTTTCAGATTTTTACATGCAACACATTTATAACGACGAAATTAACATGATGATTACTTTATTATTAAAAGATTAAATTGATATCTTGTTAAATCTATCGACTGTTTAAATAAATATGACGTTCAAACATGTTGTTAAAAATTGAAATATAATAAACTTTTGTTATGTTAACGATGATATCAAATATGATAAATGTCGACATTTAATAATAACTGATAAAAATTAACATAAACACACAATTATATATCTTAATAAAATTTATATCAATAAAAATTTCACGAAAATGTATCAACATCTTTTTACAAATTTCTTTAAAACAATCAAAAAATTGATAAAGAAATCTGTTTAGTGACAACACATTCATGAGAAAAACATGCACGAAATAATTATCAATATGTGCAACAAACAAGCTTTTAATAAATGTTATATGTTATCATTAATTATTAGAAACTCTCGATGATTAATATTAACAACTAGTAAATCTTAAATAGTATTTAGCTGTTATTAATAATACTCAAATTTGACAAAAGCATTTAAAGCACGTTTTAATCATATGTCAAATTCATTTCAAGCAATCAATTCGAAAAATGTCACATGCAACTATCGAACAGCAAGCAGCTTAAAAGATGATAAAATCATTAATGAATGTATCAAAAACGAGTGTTAAAAAACTATTGAAAGTATTTTTTCAAAATGAAAGCAAGAAGATTTGTGACTGAATTAAAGACAAAAAAAATAAATTCTGAATTCTTGCTGAATTGAACGTCAATTTCACGAAAATGAACAAGAATATGTTCAGAAGCTTGACAAAAAACACAAATGTTATCAAGAACTCTTATAAATAAACAAATTTAATCAATATTTAAATGACATTGTTGAATAATATCGCTCAGTAAATTATATAGTTTGTTGAATACACATATAAACAAACGTTAATCAGTAATAAAATCGAAAAGATTAATAAACGCGAAATGTCAAAAATCAAAATCTATGTCAGCATTAATATTAGCATCACATCAAAAGATTAAAGTACTAAAAAAAGAAATTTGCAAGCTCATCGTCGTTGAGATAATTAACATCAATTGATAAAAATTTTTATGTTTTATTAACAACTTATAGTGAATATTGAGATGAAGCGACAATTATCATTTGTGTCAAAATCATTTTCAAAAATTTCGAAAATAAATGACGATAATATTGATTCGAATTTCTGACTTAACATATCTTGATCTCGCAAACGCAAGACGTTTTTAACAAATGCACTTAATAAATTATACATATGACTAGTGACACACGCTCGTTATCAGTAACTGATAAAAATTTATAAAAACTTCTAATCGATCATCAAAGAAAAAGAAAAAGTTATCAATTCAAATTATAAATTTGATTAACACGTTGACACAAAGAACGACTAAGAAAAATAAAAAATAAATCGCAAAAAAAAAATTCAAAAACTGCTCGATGAGTTAAAGAAACAACAGAAAAAACTCAAAAAAAAAAAAAAAAAGAAAAGAAACTAGATGATAATGATAACGACTAATAACAAATAAAACTTATTAACAGTTACTAGTAATTGATATAGTGATACATCAGTTTGTATGCATCGCTATAAAGAAATATGAATATGATAAATAAAATATTTATCATCTTATTTACAAAAAATTCTTATAGATTATAAGAAAGAAGAAAAGAAATTTTAAAAAAAAATTGAATTTTTTTTTAAAAAAAAAGATGTTATGATCTGATTCAAGTACTACGAAGTGAAAAACACTTATGTCATTCGAATGCGCTCTAAACTAAAGAAAACAAAGCTAAAGAAGAAAAGAAAGAAAGAAAAAAAAAAAAAAAAAAAAAAAGAGAAAACTATTTGTACATAAAGACTCGATGACAAATCTCGTCAAAAAAACAATGAATAAAAACAGTGAATGTAAAAGAAAACTTTTGCTTATTTTTTTCGAGTTGAATTCTCTCTCGAATTCTCATTTCATCTTGAGTCAATGAGTCTCGAAGAATAGTAGCATCGCAATTGAAGATTAAATAAGTCGAGTCTTGAAAATAAGTAACGTCAATGTTGAAAATTAAACAGAGTCGAGATTTAACATTATCTTTCGAAAAAAATGTAAACATGTTCTCATGTTGACTTGTCGTCATTTGAATGCGAAGATTTCTCATCATTCGTTTCTCATTCTTTTAATCAATTCTCAAGTTGTTTCGAAAATTCTATTATTTTTGACTTGATCTAATGAAAGTCTCTAACTAGATGTGACGCTCTTTTAAAGTCGCTTGTCGAGTATCACGTATTATTTCTGTTGTAGTCTAATCATTGAGCTTTATATTGAAGTTTCTCTCGCGAAATTCGACTAATCAAGATTTTTTTTATCACTCACTTGTTTTCGTCGTTGATTTTTATAAACTTCGTTTCATCAAAAGTCTGTTTGAGAAGAGAGTTTCTATTCGCTCTTCGTAGTTTATCGAAAGATATCATCAAGTGAATGATCATGAACGAGAACAGTTTTAAACGATAAAAGTTTTTAATCTTCTCGAGAATTTTATGCGATTCAGAATTCTGCTACGCAAGCTTGCAAGTGCGACAGTTCACGTTGTACGAGCTCAGATTCAGATAAATGTAGTCATTTACTTCAAAGTTCACTTCGCGACGATGATGATTAGCTTGAATTTTTATTTTTTTTTGAGTCTTTGTCATGTTATTCTCGACTCGCTCTTAGATCTCGTTCATTCGTTGAACTCTATTTTGAGCAATCTCTTGATTAAAGCGTTCGTGAGCGTTAACTTTCGCGAGTATAAATTGTCAGTTAAAGAAGATTTTAAATTCGTATTCGTTAACAGCTAAGAAGAAGAACACTTGAATGAATTCATTGAGCAATATAGCGATCGCGTGATTCATTATAAAAAGTCACTCATCTCAATCATCTTGATAGTAATTCACATAAGATCGAAGCTTGATAATAAAATATTGATTGACAATTTTCATCTGATCATTCGTCTCTGAATGATGCGCGATAAAAAGCTTTAACTTTATTCTCAAAAGTTTGCAAAATTCATTTCAAAAGTACGAAACAAACTGCGATTCTCGATTTGAAACAATACTCTCGAGAATCTCGTAATATCGATAAAAGTGCTTGAGAAACAGTCGAGTCAGTTCGAAAGCGTCAATCTTTTGAGTAATCGCTATGAATAGAGACTTCTTGCTTAAATGATTCATTATCATTAGCATCGAGTCATGATTTTCACGAGTCTTAAAGACGTTCATGAAATTCATGATGATATGCTGAAAAGCTTTATTAAACATTGATAGTGATTGCAGTCATTTGAGATTTTTATCTTTAAAAATCTTATTTTGACGACATAAAACACAGTTCTTGACATAGTGTTTCACATCGATCTTTCAGTCTCGTCAGTAATATCGAGTTTTAATTAAATCTTAAATCTTCTTGATATCTGAGTGAATCGTGAAAGATTGTCAATGAATTTCGTTCAAAAGTTTCGCGCGCAGAGTCTCATTCTCATTTATGAGAATCATCAAACGTTCTTGATAAAGCAGCATTTTTTTTTACAAAGTTCATTCGTTGTCTTTTTTCAATCGAATCAGCACTCTTTGAGACTTTAAAAATTTCATGATACGATTGAGCTCTCATACTTTATTAATCAGCTTCAACTCGAGTTCAGACTCAGAATTCACGAGACTTACGTTCATCGTAGCTTCGAAAATCTTGAGTAACGATAAATTCTCTCTTATTCAAGAGTTTAAAAACTTCGATTTCAACAACACTCAAATGCGATTTTACTTCTTAATCAACAAGACATTCTTTTTAAAATGACTTAGAGCGTTAACTAGAGTGTTGTTCTTGCTTGAGCGATACTTGATAATGAAATGAAAACGAGATAAAAACTCAGCTCAACGAGTTTGTCTTGCGTTTAACTTTTTGATAATCATGAAATACTTCAAGACTCTATGATTAATAAGAACTTCGAATTTTTTATCACAATGAAATTTCTTCAGTTCAACTCTTCAAATGATCAAGACTTTAACGATGATTAAAAGCTTTTTATCATGAATCTCGTAATTTTGCTCAATCAAAAACATGAACACAAAATAAAACTTTATAAAGTGTCAAAGTTCGTCTTCGAAGAGCTGCGTCATCACGTTAGCAATGATTTAATCGAAGACATCAATTTCAATTTTAATTAAACGCTTGAGATCATAGTATCTAAAAATAAAAATTTTGATTAACAACTTTTTTAGCAACTCAAAGATTTTCTGACATTTCTCGTCTCAATTGAATGATTGATTTTTGCAAGTTAAAGCATGCAGACACTTGATCACTCTGTTATAAACGCGTATGAATCATCAATAAAAGTTGCAAAAATTTAAAAAGAATTGCACTCTTTGCATTATTACGAGCATCTTTCAGTTAAGAATGACAGTTATTTTTTTCAAGTCAATTTTCACATCTTTGATGCTGATGATGAAATCAAGATACTTGATTCGAGTTATGTGAAACTCGCATTTGAAAATACTGATTTGTAGTTCAATTGAGCGAAGACGTTTTAACACGAGCTTGACATGTTGCTCATGCTCTTTGAGAATCTTGTTATAAATGAGAAAATCATTTATAAACGCGATGAGAAACTTGTTTAGATAATTAAAAAACGTACAGTTGATATATCTTTGAAAAACAGCTAATTCATTTGTGATTTCAAACGAGATAACTTTATACTTGAAGAATTCATAATGAGTGCGAAAGATAGTCAAGTTTTTTAACTCTTCGCTCATTCTAATACGATGAAAGCTCTGACGAATATTTAACTTGATGAAGTACTTGCTCTTGTGAAGTCGATTCATGATCTCGTTGATGAGAGAGATAAAATATTTGTTTTTTTTGAAAATGACATTCAATTTTTGATAATTCATGCAAAATCTCAACTTGTTCTCTGACTTGACTATAAGCACGAAAAACGTGAATGAAAAAGCACTCTTCATTATAAATCTCTTCTGAAAATTCGTCTTTAGATAAATTTTAATCATCTTCAGCTTCTCAAAGTTCATCTTGTACAAAGATTCATAATTTATATTCTTAATCGAGTTGATTTCGAATTTTAAATTTATTTTGTAGTCAATCTTATCTCTGTGCGACAACAGCACATCGAAGACTTTTTTGAAAAAAACATTCATAAACTCTCGATAACATTTAAACAGCACTCAAGCTATCTTCTTTTTCTCAAAGTTTAACTCGACATCAGCAATTTTCTTTTTTTTTAATTTCTTATTCTCGATCATTCTGTTCAGCTCGTAGAGACTTATAGTACTCATGAGAATTCTCTTACAATGATGACGATGCATGAAGAGCTCGTCAATAAACATCATATTTATCAAGAATCGCGAGATTTTGAGCTCGTGATACTCATTAAGACTTTCGTCGAATCTTATTGATTTTTTCGAGAATCTTTTAATGATAGAGAGTTTCGCTGCAAGAGTCGTGATAAATAAAGCGACTTGAGACACAATAATTTCGAGAGCGACTTGAGAAATTTGAAAAGAATTTTCGAGTTTGACTTGAGTAGATAAAGTACGACGAATTTAATGATTTATTTAACAATCTTTATAATCTGCATTTTTCTGATGCTTGAGATCGAAATTTGATTTTTACAAAATTTCGTGAGACACGATCACGTGCATCTTCTCGTTTATCTCATTTATGAGAGATCTTTTTTTCGATCACATCAACTTTCGATTTCGAACATTCAATCAAACATTTTGATTCGTCAGTCATCGTCTTCTCAGAATAAGCTTGTGAATATCAAGATTCGCGAAAAGCATTGAAATCTTCAAAAAGCGACAATCATTCATTCAAAGATTCAAAAAGATAAAATGAGTGATGTTTTTTTCAAGAGCGTCGTTGTAATCACGAACATCGCAAATCTCAAGTAGTTTAATTAAATAAGTGTCAAAGAACTTAATCATGTCAATAATCAGTTAAGTGTCAATGAACATGAGATCATTTGCTTCGTTGTCTACTAAAAAATCAATAGAAACTGTATATTCATTAAAAGCTAGTTTATTAAATACTGTAAAAGTCTTTTCTCTCAGCAACTTGCTTAAATTCAATTTCGCTAAACAGACAGTAATGCTCGAGATGAAGATTTTTCTCAAATGTTATCGTTTTTCTGCTTCAATTCTTTCATATTCAACTCGAGAGTTTTAATGTTCGATTGAATCTTTTTCTTTGAGCAGAACGTTGCGACGTGTTCAAAATTCTTACAATAAAAACAAATCTCAATCTTTCTCAATTGATTTTTATACTCATTTGTTATGAGTTCTCTCTTTATCTCAAACTTGTTGACTGCGAGAGCAGCAAAGTTGACGAAGACATCGATGATATCAAAAGTACAAGTGCTATTGAAAAATCTGACAGTGTCGATGACAACTGCAGCGAGAATGTTCTTGCGATAACGATTCTCGAGATAGATGATTTGCTTTAAACGACTAACAATCTCGTTACAAAAGATGATGAACTGCTCATAAAACATGACGATGTCATTGCTTTGAATAATCGTCAAACGTTGTATTTCATGACTGAGTTGATGATATAATTTTTTCTTTTATTTCACGACAGCAAGTTCAAACTTCTGAGTCAAATAAGCGAATTTCGCATGAAACTCTTGAAAAAAAATGTTTCACATAAACAGACTTCGAAACTTGCTCTTGATTTCAATGACTCAATTCAAGTTATGATAAATGATGATCAGATGCGTCAGAATCTTCGTGTTATTTTGATAAACTTGAAAGTGTTCGAAACTGCTACGAGTTAGAATGTACTTCGCAACTTTATTTTCAAAACGACTCATGACATAGATGACGTGAGCGAAAGAAATAAGATAATGATTAACGTTGTTGATAAGTTTGTAATCAATCTTCATTCTTTATATTTCAAAAATTGAGTTTTTATTATCGCTAAGCATAAAAACGTCGAGCATCTTGACTAATTTATGAGACTCAACTTCGAGAGCAATACGAGTGTTAATGAGTCGAAATCGCATACAATTGTTGAAGACTTAAAAGATGTCACGTTGCTCGATAGCTTTCTTCAACTGAGAATTAAGTTAATTTTTTTTTGTAATTAAAGCGTTCATTTGAGCTTCATGAGTATTCTCATCTTGTCAATGCAACTCGTTCATTTTTATGAAAGCGTCATTCAAGAGATTATACAAGTTCTTCGTGTCATTTTGAACTGCTGTTACAAAATCTTTTTTGATCATATATGAATCATCGATCTGAGCAATCAAAGAGAAGCGAGAAGATCGAGATTCTTGAACAAATTTTAAAAAAGAATTTTTGAAAGAATCTTGAGCTGACAGCTTCTCAATGAAAGACTTAGCGACAAGAATCTTGATGATGTCTCTAATTATGACGCTTAACTAGCAACGAGAGTTCGAGAAAGATTTTGAAAATCTGAATTCAAGATTCGATTCTGAAAATTGAAGACAAACTGAGAGAATTAAAAGCATCACGACGATTAGTTCAAGACAGTTTGTAAGAAAGAGAATGAGTTTTGTTTTATGTTATGATCTGACTCAAGTACTACGAAATGAAAAACACTTGTGTCATTTGAATGCGCTCTAAACTAGAGAAAACAAAGCTGAAGAAAAAAAGAAAGAAAGAAAAAAAGAAAAGAAAAAGAAAAAAAAAAACTATTTGTACATGAAAACTCGATGACAAATCTCGTCAAAAAAACAGTGAATGAAAACAATGAATGTAAAAGAAAACTTTTGTTTATCTCTCTCAAGTCGAATTCTCTCTTGAATTCTCATCTTATCTCGAATCGATGAGTCTCGAAGAATAGTAGCATCACAATCGAAAATTAAATAAGTCAAGTCTCGAAGATAAGTAACGTCGATGTCAAAAATTAGACAGAATCGAGATTTAACAAAAAAGAATTTAAATCAAAAAAAAAGTTTTAAAAAGCAATCAGAAATCATCACTAATGCTATTAATAACACATAATCAGTAACATGAATCAATATAAAAAGATAAAGAGAAAGTGTAATCTATTAAAAACACTTGAATCACTTAAAGAAAATTCAAAAAAAAAATCACTCAATCACTCAATTAAACATCATCAAAAGAATTATTATTACTACTTGTTATTAGCAATACTCAGTAACAGATGAAAACAATTATATTAACTCATAAAAAAAAAATCTTTTAAAAGTTGAAAATGTCGTCAAAATCTCAGTCATAATCATTGCTATTAGCGACTGTTAGTAACAGTTAATATTTAATGAGAATTGAGACATACTTGATCAATTCAATCAAAGCATTCATATAAACGTTGACGTTAACTAATGTTATTAGCAATTGTTAATAACAACTGATAATTGATAACATATCACATACTTATTAATGATGATGATGAGAATGTTAAAATTATTAATTTCATTAACTCTCTTTTCGTTTTTCTGAGAGTTGCTAATAACTGTTAGTAACATTCATTAACAATAAAAGCAATGTGAGCATTTATTTAATGATGTTGATAATATCAGCATTTTTCTCATTTTTCTGAACGTTGCTAGTAACTGTTAGTAACATTCATTAACAATTGTGAAAGAGTTTTTTAAGCGAGAGATAAAAAATACGAGCTGAAATGATGAATCATTTCAAAGAAAACTGAAGACGCGTTTGCACTAGTAAAGATGCGATTTTGACGTCATTGTGAATAAAAAATTATATTGAATGATAACTAAACTCATTGTTGATTTTCTAAAAAGAGTCAAAAATGAGAGAGTATTATATACAATGAAACTGTGCGAGCGAGATATAAAATAATTTTAAGTTTTAAATCATGTCATGAGTCGTTATGATCGTACTTTATATAAATAAATCGCGAAAACGCATTACAGTTATCTCTCTTTTTAAAAAAGCTGTTCTCAGCGACTCAACGCGATAATCAAGTGCTTATAAAACGTTATTGAATGAGCAGAGCTACGTTTCTGCAGTGATAAAAAAATAAAAAATGAAATAAGATAAAAGTAAGAAAATAGTGAGATGAATAAAAAAAGAAAATAAATGAAAAATAAGATGATAAAAAAAAGAGAAATTTTAAAAAAATGATGATTGATGTTTATTTATTGTTTTGATGAGTCAGAAATCGATATTTTGATGATCAAAAATTTTAATAAGACATTAACGTGTTTAGTTTTTGTTTTGATGAAATTGTCACGTAACAACGTCAATGTGATTCTGTCACAACAAAAACAAAAAAAAATTTTTATTAATATTTTTCTTTTTCTTTTTTCTTTTTTTTTTCTCTTTCTTTTCTTTTTTTTTCAAGCAACTATCAGCTCTTTGATTGATGCTCGTTTTTTGTGTTGTGTTTATGTTTTTTCTCTCTCTCTCTCTATCTGATAATTCGTTTTGAATCATGATCGAGTAAGTGAACAATCAGTGATTATTTTATAGCATTTTCGTTGTTTTTTGAGCGAAATTTGCGAGAATTTGACGAGATTACTGCGTTGATTTTTTTTTATGAAAGAATCTTTTTATCTCACACTCAATTCTTGCTATGCAAGATGTTGAAGCTTTTAATGAAAGTTTTTTTTGTTATATATCTTTTGAAGTTCTCATGACTTGTATGCGAGCATTTAAAGCGCGTTAATTTTAATATTTGATCACTTTTAACGTTTACTTTGCAATGAAAGAAGTTTTATCAATATTAACAACGAATATATGTAAACTCGCTTGTCACGATGATGAGTTTTTTTGCTTGCGATGTTTGTCGCGTCTTAAAAACTTGTTGAAAACATATGTGTTTCAAGAGAATCGAGATAAATGATGTACTCGTTGTATTAATTTGCATAAAATCTGTGTGTCTGTGAGTTGTATGATTTCTTTTCTAATAAATAAATGCGTTAACAAAGCATCGCAAATCTTGAAATCTGATTTCGCGAAACGCGTGATAAATTTTCGCAAATTCATTTATTACGTTGACTTAGTCGAGTTTAATTTGAGTACTCAGCGTAAAAAGTTGCGTAGTTTGATCAGTGATTTTATAAAACAGTTTCAAAAAAATCAGTTCGCGAGAGCTACGACAAAATTTTAATTCTTTGAGATCGTGCATGAGAAAACATTACAGAATGTACTGAATCAACAGTTAATAAGCGAATTTAATGTTGATTTTGAGAAGACATCGCGCTTCAATAAGAGAGAAATTTCAAATGAAATTGAGATTGTCAAGATCTCTTGAGTCGATTCTTTTAAACTTGAGAGAGATATTTCAGTTTTTAAACGTCAATTTTTAGTTGTTGATTTTTTCGTTTGATTTGTTTCGTTTAGTCTCAATGAGTCTCTTATTGAAAATGATCTCGTGTTTTAAACACACAACTCAATCGATTTCTGTGAGATCGATGACGTTGATTACTTTTCAAATGCGAAAAAATTATTAATAAAAATTGATTTTTCATTCTTTGCGATTATTTCGTGTTACGACTCTCGCGTCTTTCTTTTTAATTCGAATGAAAAATGTTGTTTTAGTTCGCGATGTTCATTTCGTTCGAACACAAATGATTTTCTTTTTAAATGAGATTTTACATTAAAGAAGAATCTCATCTCTGAGTTGAAGTGTGAGACGAATTGCGATTCGTTCATTAACATTCTCTTGATTAACTCGATCGTAATTGAGTGAGCTGTTGAAATTGAAGTTTCGAGCTCGTAAAAAATGATGAAGCATAATTGAGTTGCTTAAATCGCTGAAAAACGAGAAAAAGTTGCGTTGAGATAAAAGAAAAGAGTTTCATTTTTTTAACTTTTCGAAAAATTTCGTTGAAACAAGAATTTCGAAAATGAAAAGTAAGTGAGATTGTTGAAACTTTATGCTTCGAAAATTTTCGATAAAAGAGATTTCAAGTTTTCATATGAGAAGAAGAATGAAATCTTTAAAAAAAACGAGAAGATGAGAGAGATGAAAAAGAAATAAAAAAAATTTTTATTTTAAAGCGCTCTTATCGTGTTTTCAAGCGTTTTTTCGTGATTTTTTCGTTTTCAAGCACTTTTTTTATTGCGTGTTTTCGAGCTTTTGACTTCGTTTTTTTGAGCGTTGATAATTGATGTCTTTGAGCAAATGAAGATTTTTTTTTCGTTCTCAATTATTTCTGTTCATCAACATCGTAGATCTCTTTAAATCATTGTTAAAAACTCTTCTTTTTGAGAAAAAATTCGTAATGAAAGAGTATTTTAACGATGTGATTATTCAGTGCGTGTACGTCGCTTTTTTCGCGATGATTCAAGTTGACATCTTTTTTTGTTTAAGAAATATGTTCAATGCTTTAACATTTTTCATATATTCAACAAATTCTTATGAGTTTTTTTGTGACTCTCAATCGAGTCAACGAACAAGATATTTTTTTTTACGATAATGTGTTCAACTTTGAAGAATTTTTTCAACGTAATATTCTGAATTGTTATCAATGATTTCGAGATTAAGCGATGATAACGCGTTTTTTTTATCATTGTAGCGCTTCAATAAATTTACATGAAATACGAGATGTATCATGCGAAATCATGATAATAAGTAAAGTTTATACGTCTGTGTGTTTCATTTAAATATTATTTCAAAAAAGTCGATATATTTATGATCAAGTTTTCGAAATAATCGAAACATTTGTATGTTAATTGTTTTAATTAAGACTTTGTCATTAACATTGAATTCTTAAGAAATATAATTTTTATCATAATATTTTTTTTGACTGACGTGAGTGACTTTTAACTTAGTAATAAGCTTAACGCGCACATTTTGCAAATGTTTCGCGTGATTAATTGCAGTTTGAACACGAAAATGCTCAAAATTGAATTTCACGTCAACTTGAAAATTTGATCGATAACTCATTAAAGTTATTATCAAAGATTGTTTTGTAACATTATGCTTAGAATTGTTATATACGAATTGCGTCATAAGAATTCATTAAGCTCAATCGTTTTGATTGTAATTCGTATAACAACGTAAATAATGCTTAAGCATTTAATTTTAACATTTCGTTTGTTTATTTGTTTGCGAGTGATACGCAGTAGAAAAATGTCTACGAACACTCAAAAAAAAGCATAAACTTAATCAGAATTTACTTGTAAAAAGAGATTCACGATCAAAGATTAAGTTCTTGAGCATGTTATATGCGATAAAAAAGCGCTTGTAAAGTAATTTTGCGAGATTTTTCGCGATAATATTTTTACTGCAAAAAAAATATCATGCGTACTTGATAAAAACATCAATCATGATTAAAATAGAATTATATGTATGATCACGTTAGTGACAAAATGATAATTCAATAACAAAATTTAAAATAATCACATCAATTGAAATCATTAATTTAAAAATAATCTCTAATTCGTCATAAGATTTGTGTTTGCGCATTTTAACTCGTTGACAAAAATCGTAAATATTGTAATACGACTTAATATTCTTGATTATATTATGTCAATAGTATTTATCACAAATGATTTCGTTCGTGCGCTTTATTTCAAAATGACTTTTTTGCGAGTTATCGTGATTTAATCGCAAAATCTTCGCTATAAGCGCGAAATGTAATGAAATGTATGCGCGATCATTATATAGTAACAGCTTTTTTGATGACATTAATCAGATAAATTTTTCAATCATTACTACGTTTTTTTTTACACTTCAAAGATGCGATCTTGAAGTTGCTTATTCATCATTTAAAATAATTTAACATGCTGAATAAACGAGAATAAAATCGATTTGTATGTTGATTTCGAAACAATAACAGCGTTAACTCTGTTTTGTGACATGAAATAATTGATGATCTCTTTAATGTTTGCAAGTAAATTTTGTGTCGTTTGTCTTATTGCGCGTCAATACAGTGAGCGACTTGCGTCAATAATGTCTTTTTTGACAATATCATGCGCTCGAACATTAGCTAACAAAGAAACTTCTTTTTTAAAGAAATTTTCAAATTTTCAACTTTCTTGAATTTCATGTCGTAATTTTTGTTGCAAGATAAATAATAATGTTTTATCATGAAAGAAATTTATATAATTTGCGCGTTAATTTGACGCATTTACGAGATTGTTTTTGTTCGCTTAATGCAAAAATATGAAGTCATAAACGTTTAAAATTTCTATTCAATGTGTTTAACGTTTGTTCAATTCTTTAATTGATATAAAATATTAAAAATTGACATGATTAAACAACATTTTTATTAAATATTTGAAATTCTTAAAATAGTGTCTTCAATGTTTGAAGACTGCAACAATAGCGAACAATTCAAAGTCGTGAATTTCATAATACGTTTCGACTTTTTGTAATTTACGTGATCAAAAAACTACTGAGTGTCAAGTATCATCATCTTGTAATTGAGATAAGATAGCAGCGACAATTGCGTTGAAAACGTTTAACTTTATGCATATTCGCTTGTCTGAGTTAAAATGAACAAATAAAAACGCTTTAATGAATTTGAGCTTTAATTTCTCAAAAACGCAGATTGTTTTGTTAATGAGCGTTTATGATGATTTTTTTTTCTCTTTTTTGTCACTTTTGATGAGATCATGTAACGATGCGATAATGCGAAAATAATTCTTTATGAATCTGCGATAAAAATTCACAAAGCTTAAAAAGAATAATATTTTTTTAACGTTTTTGAGTAACGATCATTTTAAAATGATGTTAATTCAATCGAGTTTCATCTCTATACTCTCGAGTTCGATAACGTAGTCGAAATAGAAAATTTTTGTAATTAAAAATTCACACTTGCTTTGCTTTACGAAAAGTTTGACGTTACAAAAACATTGAAGTACAGTCAAAATGTGCGTTTGATGCTTCTTTTCGATTTTGAAATAAATAAGAATGTCATTTAAATAAATGACGCAGCAAACGTTTAACAAATCGCGCAAAACATTGTTTATAAAGACTTGAAACGTTGTTGACGTATTTGCGAGATTAAAAAATATAACTCGATACTCGTAGTGATCATATCGCGTGCAAAAAACAATGAGTTAATAATCGAATTTCTTAATAACTATACAATAATAGACATCTTAAAGATCAAGTTTGATAAAGATACTAGCATTAAAAAAACAATTCAAGATGTCACTTAATAAAGATAGCGAATATCGATTTTTTATAATAATATTATTAACGTCTCGATAATTTATACAAAAACGCAATTCATCATTTTTTTTGAGTACAAAAAGCACTGATACTTCAACAAAATTTTTGAACTCTTGAATTCATTTTTTGTTAATAGCTTTCTCTATATATTTGCGAAGTTTTTCAAATTTCGTGAATGATTGATTATATATTGATTGAAAAGATGATATAATTTCTTTTTTTAAATCAATACTATGTTCAACATTTATCGAGATTTCAGCAGTTAGTGTTTTCGAGAAAAAATCGACGTAAAATTTAATATAATCTGATAAAATTGTTTCATTAACATCAAAAGATACTTCTTTCGTAGTATTAAAACGCGTCTCAGACGCACAATTTGCTAAAAGTTTCACGCTGTTTTCTTGAGTGTTTTTCAGAACAAAAGTGTAAACTAAGATCTCAGTTAAAACTTCATTTGTAATCGTGTTCACGTCAATCAGCTCAATTTGTGATTTTTTAATTGATATCAATGATGTCGATCTGAAGTTTCAGTTGTTTTTTTGTCAGTTTATATCGAGATTCATATCTTTTAATCAGAAAAAGCTCAGAATAAAATCATACTCTTGAATTTTTACTGTTTCGCAGTATAAAAACTGATTTCGCGATATATCAGTGACATTGATAATGCGAATATCGCATGTTCTGCAATCAAAAAAACGTATAATATGATCATTTAAAATCTTAATCATTTTAAAGCGAATTTTAATGAAGAGAAAATGATGCTGAATTACTCAAGCTTGATCGACGAAATTATTCTCGACGTCGAAATTCACTAAAGCAAACGCTTTAATCAAGTTCTTGAGAGATTGAACTTTAATATCGATAACTAATGAAAATGTTTGTCGCAAGAATTTAAAACTCAGAGCTGCAATGACTCTTGCAATTTTGATTAATCTTTTTTCAAGTTTTTTTTATTTTTATTTTTAGAATTTTTATTTTTTTTGCGCTTTGTTTTGCATTCGAACGTATTATGTGTACTGATGTTATGATAAGAACATTATTTGTTATTCTTATTATCATCGTCATTATTCGACAACGCATTTTTCTTGCGTTTTGCGCGATTTTTGCGATCTTTTTTGTTTTTGTCGCTCGACTTCTTGTTCTTGTCTTTGTCTTTATTCTTGTTTGAAAACTTATTTTTGAATTTAAAGACATGCTCACGATTAAGAACATTGATTTTCGCTATGAAAATGCGCTTTAAAAATTTTTGATAATTCATGTTTTCATATTTGTTTGCGAACTTCTCAAATTCAGAGCGCATTTTTGATAATACTTTCGCGTAAATTTGCATTTTACGTTAATCATTCGAATAAGTAATTGACAAATGATTTTCTAGATTCTTTAAATGCGCGATAAAATTATTAACAAATTGATTTTCTCTCTATTTACATTTGTGATATCTGAGCTTTGAATCGCGAGTTGCGCGTTTGAGATTCATGATCAATCGTTTCAATCATTATTTGAACTCTTCTCATGTTGAGAGATTTAAAAGATTCTCGCTATAGTTCTGTCATCTCGTTTGAAGTCTAGTGTTCAAATATTGAGTGACTTTTAAAATCTTACGATAATTACGATTACTAAAATAATCAAAGTGATATTGATGAAAAACATTAAATTGAGTCATAAACTTTTCTCATTCATTCATATCATTCGCTTTGAACTTTTTATCAAGTTTGTGAGTGAAAGTCTTAATTATACTCAAATTCTTAAACTTTTCGTGTCACTTATATGTATTCAAACTCTCAGAATCGCGATTTTGATCGATGTTTAACGTGTCGAACGTATTATTACGATCGATCTTCACACTTTTAAATTTAAAGTCTTCAATTTTTAAAGAGTTTATGCGCTCTAAGACGACTTGACTTTGACGTTTTTATTGAGCGATCTCGAGCTTTGCAATTCTCTGTTACATGAGACGAAAATTTTCGATTTTTTTCAAATACTTGAAATGTTTTTGAATTTTTTTGATTCTTTTATCGAGATTCGTAACAAACAGAATTTCAGAATTCTCTGAATTGATGTTCTTTGCTCTTTCAGTTTGATTAAAATCAAATTTTTCACTGCTTTGCAACAAACTCTCAACTTGTTTTGCGTCTTGAGTGTTTTCGCGACTGCGAAGAGAGCGTAATTTTTGTAAATTTAGCGAATTAATAAATTCGTCGTTGAACATGATTGCTTTTTCAAACTGACAAATCGTTTCTTTTTTAAAGCGATAAGAATTGTGAGAGAATTCTTCAAGCGAGAGATAGAAGATACGAGTTGAAACAATAAATCATTTCAAAGAAAATTGAAAACGTGTTTGCACTAGTAAAAATGCGATCTTAACGTCATCATGAATAAAAGATTATATTAAATGATAACTAGACTCATCGTTGATTTTTTAAAAAGAGTTAAAAATGAGAGAATATTATATACAGCGAGACTGTGCGAGCGAGATATGAAATAACTTTAAACTTTAAATCACGTCATAAGTCGTCATGATTGTATTTTATACAAATAAGTCGCGAAAACGCATTACAATAATAAGAACAGTGTGAACACTTACTTGATAAAAGAGTTAATAAAAGTGTCGACAAGTTTATCATTGTTATTACTGACAATTATTAATAACACACATGAACACTTGAAAGATGTATCATACATTTTGAAATTAACAAATTTTTTCTGTTTCTTTTCATTTTTATTAGTAGCTATTAGCAACACACGTGCGTCAATAAAACACGAATGATTTACTCGCTATTATTGTTTATCGTTAGCACATAGTAATACATGATAAAGAAATTGAATATTTATTCAATCTTTTCTTCATCTAATTCGTTAATGTTGTTGTTAGTAATTGATAACATTTGAAAGCTAATGACATTTATTGAGTGTATCTGAATTTGAACTCAGTAATCACAGAGATCTAATATTTTTTCAGATTTTTTTTTTGTTATCAGTTAGTATTGTTTGTTATTAATAATAGATATGAACACATACAATATGCTGATTTTTTATGTGCTTGCGCACAATCAACTCTTTCTTATATTCTTTTTCATGTTTATTAATAATTAATAATAAGCATTGATAACATATGATAACACATAAAAGTGACTTACATTTCGTATTTGCAATAAAAACAAATAATACAACAATTCGAGATTTTTTATTATCATTAATTATTGATAGCACATGAGAAAGATAATAACACATAATCTTTTTAAAAAACTTTCATTTAATCTTGTTATAATTATCACATTCGCAAATCTTTTTCTTACTATAAGTACATAGTCAGTAATTGATAACAATCGATAACACACAGAAAAGAATGATAACTCACACAATTTAAAACTGACTTTTTTTTGTTTTTTTGAAAGTTGAGATCTTAAGCTCTCTTTTTCGTTTCTTATCAACAGTTGATAATAACTGTTGAGAAAAAAGTTTTTTCTTGTTTTTAATGACGACAGACATGATTTCAATGATAAAAGTGATAAAAATCATAATACTGATAATAAATAAAATGATTGATAGCAAATGATAAAAGTGATTGATATAAGCAACTGATAGCTAATAAGAAAATTTAATAACATTCGACGTTTACTGATAACATGTTAACACATGACAGTTAATGATAGCAAATGAAAAAAAAACAATCACAAAATGAGAACACAAAAAAAAGAATAATGACAGATATAAACTCTTAAAAAAATGATGACAAATATAAACTCTTGAAAAAAATGATCGCAAATATGAGCTTTTATAGACAACGACAGAGATCTTTTATTAACAACGAATGATCGATTTCATTAGCAACAATTAATCACATATATGAGCTTTTACAAACAAAGACAGAGATTTTTTATTAACAACGAGTGATCGCATATATGAATTCTCACAAACAAACAACTCAAAAATTCAAATGTGATTGTGAGTGTTGTGAATAATTACTTCATTAATATTTCATCTCATATCAGCAACTAGATCAATTTTCACTCAAAAAGCATTCAAATATAGCGAAATCAACATATAAATGACATATAAACGCGAGAAAAATGAAAAAAAACGTGAAACTGTTTCAAACAGTATTAAAATCAATCAAAATAAAGAAATTCTTATCTTGTGATGATTGCTTGATGAAAGAAAGAAAGAAAAAGAAAAAAAAAGAAAAAGAAATAATAAATAATAATTTTGAAAGCACGTTAATTCTAATTTGAATTAGTTCATAAATTGAGAGTTTTTGTTGTTTAAATAACTACACTAGTTTTAACTAAGAAAATTAAAGTTCAAGATTGAGAGCTCTCACTTGCTATTGCTCTCACTTGCTACTACTTGTGATCATTTTAGTCAGCGATATTGAAACGCACGTTAAAACTTGTACAACAGCACATAACAGCTAATAATAACTCATGATTATCAAATAAAAATCGACAATTTTTATCGTATCTTATTCATCTTTCACTCATTCGAAATTTGCACTCGTCATCTTGTCATTTATTACTATGAATTACTAATTCTCTACTAGTTGCTGCTAGAAGCTTTCAACGTTTCGTCGTTCGTCGTATCGTCGTAACATCTATATTATCGGAATGTACTAGCTAATAGAAAACCTCATCACAACAATGAAAGATGCATTGGCCACCACCCCTTGCGGGCAAATGCTTCAAGGCAATAGTTTGAACACCAAAGAAAGTACACGGACAGCAACACAAAAAGAACCAACACTTTAATAGCGATCCATTCATCCATCCATTCATTCATTCCGAAGTAATAAATAACTGAAAGCAGCCTATATACTATATTCATAAAGAATCGAAAGAAACTATAGTTATATAATAATAAAGAAAAGGAAAACATATGCTTGCATGCCACCCACCCCGCCCCTATGATGACCGAAAGAAAATGTCAAAACCCGAAGTAAAAAAAATAAGAGTAAGTACAGTAATAAGGGCCCCCACTGCCAATGCCTCATGGATGTGTATGCACATGATCAATAATGACTGGAGGATACCGCCCACCCCAAACCAGATGAATGCTCCGAGAAATCCGAAAAGGACAAAAAGGTGGTCGGTAAATGAATCCGGCCAGTTAGAATGAAAGAAGAAAGAAACAAAAAAAAAGAAAATGCAGATAACCGAGACCAAAGAGACCCCTTTTCCTTGGAGGATGCCTATGTACTAATCCATTCCTCCGTTATGCTTTGCAGCCGAGATACCTCTTTGATGCCGTATGTAAAGGAAACCTGAGATAGAGACAAAAAAGGTGTCGTTTTTCCGATTTTGGTGCGGATAAGAATCCGGAGGTATGTGTGGCGAATGAGTCGTAGGTGAAGTTGGTAAAAGTACAGAGTACAAGGAAATGTCGTCGCGGTGTTGGCGTGTTGTTTGGCTCTCTTGCGAGATAATGCAGATCTACCGACGTAGAATGGACAATATAAGGAAAATCGAGGTCGATAGACGGAAGTGAGGGACCGCATTAAGGAGACGAGGCAAGTTGCGTGTTGTAAGTGGCGATATAAGACATGCGATGTCGAAGTGAAAGGAGAAGTAAGAGAGAGGCGATAGCTTCGCACAGTAGAGTCCGAGTCATCCGTGGTGCAGAGAAGGAAGGCACAGTCAACGGAAGAGGAAGGTAGTTGAGTAGTAGGCAGGGCTGCATTTACATGACCGTGCATCCACCGGTACCCGAGCCCTGGCTTCCTCGCGCGACGTTCTGAGGACGAGGTCGGGTCTTGCGGGCGGGCCTGGAGGGAGTCCTCGAAGAGGAAGTCATCGTAGCTGAGCCGGACATGTCGTCACGGTTGCTAAAAGAGGCAGCAGTGGACTGCTGGGATGTGGCGAGAGTGGAAGGAGACATGTTGCTTGTACGTGGGAAGTGGTTTGGATGTTATATAAAGAGTAGAGGAAGAGAAGGTTGGAAGGGTATAGAACTAGTACTTTGGAGAAGCAAGGATGGTTGGTTCTGCAGGATTTGTTTTTGTTGCGCTTGATGGTAAACGTAGACGAGGATGGATGATGGTAGAAGAAAGAGTTAAGAGGGGATGAAAGAGATATATTTATAAATGACTGGGGGAACCATGGAACTGCAAGCGGCAGGGTTGACTGCCATGTCCGGCCAGGGTCCTGGGGGTTGGAAGTCCATTATTATGGGGGATGTCGCGACCGTCCGAATGAGTAACGCATTCGGGCCAGTGAGAGGAATGAGATGAATATGAAGTCAATGCCGAAGACGTAAATGGGTATCTGAGTATCTGAGCGGGCCCGGCGACAATGGAAACTAGTGAAGCAATGGACGAGAGTTGACGCGAGCGAACAAAAAGAAAGTTCACTAGATGAAAAGATCAGTCCCACTTGGTGGCGGCTGTCATATCTGACGTTTAATATTGTTCTCTTAGTATTGTTCTTTAAAAGATGGAGAAGAAATGGAGTCTTTGTTACTGAAGAGTGGGGGGGGAAAGGTAACTTGGTAAGGAGGAACTCGGCGGTATCCATCGAGCGTGACGCCTGAACTAGGGGTTGAGATTTGCCCTAGACTGAAGACTTCTAGAAACCTAAACCCACGTGTTTCTTCACCCGCTAACGGCAGAGAATGTGATATAAATAAACATATCATAAGGGAACATCCCTTGAAACATCAAGGCATAACTCTCTCATATGCGTTCAGAAAACAGGAGACATGGAGAATGTAGATATCAGTAAGAACCGTGATACCATCAAGACAAGACAACCCCGTACCAGCTGGCCTTCCCCTCTCTTCCGGGTAACGATGCAACCACACCCGTAAGAAGAGGTCAGCAGGGTGACCATCGTCCGGTTGCGAATTCCCAAGGGAACGGACAGGGACCATCTGAGCGGAATGACTGGAGGACAGGATCATCTGGGCGGCAACTAAGATCTCTGCTGGGAAATGAAGAGAAAAAAGCAAATCCCTGAAGTGCCGAGAGAGTGCTGACGGTGAGTCCGTGAGTGTGTGAGTCGTGCTTGCCTGGGATGTGTTGAAGAAAATCTCAAGACGGTGAAGGGGAAAAAGACCGAAAAGGGGAAACAGTGAGAAACCAAGGGTGAGGTTGGCATCGACCAACCACAGTAGAGATGACTAGCCTAATAAGTGTTAGCGTTGGTTATCCTGGTTTGAGTCAGCAACTGATAGCCAATAAGTGGTCGTGTATCGCGCTTGCTATTGTTCTTTGAAGAACAATACTAACGCTAAGGCCGACAACACCAAAATAACAACAAGAACAAAAGGGAAAGAGTCTCCGTTATTATTAGATTCTTGTCGCTTGCGTATCTGAATCGATTGGGATTCATCTCTCCTCAGGTTTTTGGATAAAACACAGCGCGTTTCCACCATCGCCCGGCGACAGCTAGCATAACCTCGACTTCTTGATTTGCTCTTCCAGTCTCCATACTTCAACGGTGGAGATGATAAAATAGAAGCAGTCGGCGGCAAGAACTTGGACGTTTCACATCTGATCTCTCTCTCTCTCTCGAAGATCATGCCTTCGGCGCTTCGATCACTCTCACCCCTGGTTCCGCAGTACCACCGACGGCGTGCCGGGACACACCATCACACTCCGATCACCGTTCCCTCGGACTGCTCAAATACCAGAGATACTCAATACTTGCCTTGCCAGACGCTCCGCCTCTTCCTACATTCTTGAGTCAAAGCCAAAACAGAGTTCGCAGACAGCCTTAGAGGCCAATATCCAAACTCTGCAGTCCTGATTCAATAGTGCTGCGCCGGCAATTTCCATGCGGATATCTCGACGCCTCATTCCTCGAAGTCGAAAGGCCATATCGACGGAGGGGCTAGAACGATACCATCACAAAGGGATGAATTTAAGTTCATTGAGAACCCGAGTTGGCTCCGGTGCTGGGACCGTTTCATCGAAAACCTTTATAATTTCGGTGCGGGAACGGACAACTCCATAGCGATCGGATTGATGCTGTGAAAGCTCATTCCCGCCTGCGATGACACTTCATAGTGACCCATGCCATCAGGGTAAATTCCTCTCCCCTCATGACAACCTCACGGCAATCGGATTGGCGCTGTGACGACTTGTTCCCAACGAGGATGGGACCATAAAGTGACCCATTCCATCGGTGATGAATACCTCTTCCAGCATAACAACCTCACGGTGATCGGTTTGACGCTGTCATAGCTCATTCCAAGCCGAGATGGGAGTGGAGAGTGATCCATGCCATAAGTGGTGAGCTCCCCTCCCAAAAGAACTACCCCGAACTTCGAACCACAGCCTCCCCCGAGGGGTCTCCACCGTTTCTGATGGGTAGAGAAGATAAACTCGTCGCCATCACACCCTGTTTGAGTGCGCATTCCGGACATGTTTGCATCGAATTCCATGCGCTCGGGACACTCGGGTCGAAGGCATGTATCCAATTTCGACGCATGACTGACAAGCAAAGTGCCAGAACCTCATTTCCGAGGTGACCAAAGTTTATGATCGTATTTCTGGGTCAATTATACCTATGACGGTCGGCATGAATCCAAGATAGACTAATTGCTGAGCAATGTCTCAATGCGGTCGTCTCCAGAGGGGTTTCCTAAGTGTCACTCACCCCAGTATATGGAGCATAGTTGGGCAGCCCACGTGTGCCTGATGCTTTCTGGATGCCTCGAACATGGCTAGGTAATACCTACCTATGTAGACGCATCTGGATAGGTGAGTACCTATTGCTCAAAGAACGCGTCTAGCTCCCACATTCGCTGAACGGTCAAATTCGTCGCCAGTGGAAGCAAAATTTCGTAGGCGTAAACACTGTCCTCACTATTCTCTAATTCTCATCATCGATATCAATTAGTCAATGCTCCATCTGCTCCTTGAAGTTGGCTGGCTGGTCCTGTTGTTGTTTTCCTCTGCGAAGATTAAGGAAAGTTGTCGGAGCCACTTTTATCCGGGTTAACAGTGGCACGTGCGTTTTTTAGTTCCTGCCTTAACTTACGTCATCATATAACTGTCAGCCTAAAAGCACCTTTCGCTCCTCCTGCTTCTCCACTTCTACATCGTAAGCTCAACAACAAGCATGGAACTGTTAGACCTTCCCACAGAAATACTTCAGCAGATTCTCAGTTACAATCTCTGTTTCAAGAAAGACTGGTGTGCTGATCCCTACAGAAGTAAATTTCTGGCTAGGAGAAGGGTGTGCAGTATGTATTTGTACCCCGATCCCGAGCTTTCCTTGTGTATTTCCTGAAACGATGTATTCCTCGGATGTGAAGTGCTGTCGAGGACAACCCGATTTAGCATCCAGTTTACTAATTAATTCATCAGGAACATTTGATATAATCGTCTCTCGCTTCACAATTCCCCTGTTAGATCTAGGCTATCTGTTGGATAGTTACCACTGGACATGGTCCGTTGAGTCAATCACCTGGGTTCTCGCGACAGAGGTTGCTACCCACCACGATAGCAGGAGTCCATTAGTGATAATGATCCGTCGGGCGGCGGAGACGTTGGGCCAAGTAATAGGAAAATGGGAAACCGATACATCTCAGGAACACCCCAGGAGTAGAAGCTCCCACTTCATGATGGATTTGTGGAAAGAAGTTAGCGGGGCGGTTGTGATTAACCAAGGGACCTCGGAGGTCATATGGAAACTACTCTGTCAGCGTGGGGTCATGAAGAGAGGGTGGACCCCAGTCGAGCTTTCTCAGGATTATATCCAACCTGTGAATGATAGTGATATTCTTTCAATCCTGGCATGGTATGGCGATGCCGCCATTGTACGCTGGTTTATGGACGACCGTCAGGTGGATCTGAACTCTCAAAATCACTGGTTCGGCCTCCCTCTTTACATAGCAGCAGCAGCAGGCCACACAGAGATCGTATCGTTTCTCCTTGAGAGAAACGCCAACGTGAACGAGGAGGGCGGGTTCTGGCGTACCCCTTACTAGCCGCTATCAGGCACAACACATCCCCTAGGATAATCGACCCTCTGGTCAACGCTGGAGCCGACCTTAGCCTTCGAGATCTCAACCGCGACTGCGCATCCCTAACGGCTGTTGTAGGTGAAGAAGCCGAAGAGATGGCTCAGAAATTGCTCAATGCGGACTGTGTTGATTGTTCTTTAGATGATGCCTGGGAATGGACACTTGCAAACCATGCAGGTGAGCAAGGGCTTATCACCTTGGTACGCAGTCTACTCGGGAACGAAGTTGTTGATGCAAGTTGTAAAGAGTCTACGGCTCCATTGCATTTCGCAATTCGTTGTTTCCATCAGGATGTCTCCCAAGCCATACTGAGCGAGTATTTGGATGTAAGAGCTCTCCAGAAACGCGAGGATGGGTCCCCAGAAGCTGAAGGGGATTCTGAAGAGTTGAGCGAGTAAGAATTGTGAGCAGCGTGAGCGCTGCTAGAATATTCCCATGTTGGCGGTCTAAGTGACGATGTTCTTCCACGGGAAGACATCCACCATAGTTTTAAACCCTTATATATATATATATCCCAATGAGTAACTGGCCCGACAAACCCCCCTGAATCAGAACTCCTTTTACTGTATAACTTGATAATACCGGCGCTTCACGCTGCAGTATTCACGTGATGAACAAGGGTCCAGCTTCAAATGTCCGTTCTCTTCATGTTCCTCAACCTTCCATCTCATTTCACACTTCCTGGTCCTTCCCTTCGCGGAGAGCTATCCTATCCATCCTACATCGGCGTCTTCCAGGAGAGTTGTTTTTTCTTTCTTGGTTTCTAGAAACTAGTCAGCATAGCTCAAATATACAATTCCTCTCGTTTAAGCTCGACAAGCTTCGACCGACCGCGTATCGAATATTCCGCTAGACTTTCAAAAGACCCTTGATACCGCCTATCCAAGCTGCCGTCCTTTCTGGAGACTGTGGCTCTCAGCGGGTTATCGATTTTGACAACCCTTGGGATTCAAAAATCAGTTCTTAGGGCACGTGAATCCAAGTTAACGCACCCAGGCTTAGCCTACAGGCGCCCGATATGCTACCCGTCGATATACTCCTTTCTATCGCGAAGTATCTCGAGCCACGGGACCTTTTATCGTTTACAGATTCCACGAATCTGGCTCCATATTTGACCACTCGACATATACTTGAAAGTCGGAACGAAGAAGGGGAAACAATATTACATCTTGTTGCGAGTCAGGGAAGGCATGACTTGATACGTCTATTTCCACGACAGGTTTTCCAACGGGGGACTTCCAACAACGTCGGAGTCACCCCATTGCATACCGCCATCCGCGTCGGCGACGTGGATACAACTCGCTCACTTATCGACGCCGGATCGGACGTAAATGCACGAGACAACCAGGGTCACTCTGCCGTATTATATGCTTATAAACACGACATGAAATCTATCCTTCAGCTCCTTCTTGAAAGGGGAGCAGATCCCTGCTCTGGAAAAGACCACCTCGAGACACTCATGTACCAGGCCCTTGAAGCCCAACGATTGGATATAATCCAGATGATCATAGATTCCGGGAGTGATGTCAAATCCCCATTCAGCGACAAGCAATTTACTCCTTTAATGTGGGCCACATCTCTCTGCTTCCCGGACGCCGTGAAGCTACTTCTTGATGCGGGCTCTGATCCCTCGATTCAGCACACAAATGGTGGCACCGCTCTACATCTCACAAGCTGGAGAGGGTTCTCTTCTTCGTCCTCGGAAATAGTGCGGTTACTCCTAGATTACGGGGCCGACACCTCTGTGCGTGATAATGACGGGGACACCCCTTTAATGAGCGCGCTAAATACGAGCCATATGGAAATGGCCCGACTTTTAATAGATTCCGGGTGCGATCTTTTTGCCCGAGATCACGTTGGTCGTGGCGTCCTACATTACGTGCATTCTGACACGGATATGGTGAAGCTACTTCTTGCTTCTGGGGTGGATCCATTAGTTCGAGACGACAACGGCCAGACTGCAGCGGATATAACTATCAATGATAAAGTTAGGAAAGTCCTTCAAGAAGCAGAAGCTGCTGCTATTGCTGCTCGCAACACCTCGGCCAACGCAAATTAAGCTGTCCTGTTGAGACGGAACTCGGGAGGCATATCTTTTTTTCTCCGACTAGAGCAAAACTACTATTATCTGGATGAATCCATTTCCTAGATGATCGCTATTGAATCTCGGTGTCGGAGGGAAGTAGGGGCTTTCATGTTTATGTATTTTCAATTGTTTATCATATCGTACAGTATAGCTGTCCCCCCTTTTATACATCCCCTGAGTCTACGGATATAACCTCTTAGACCAAAGCTTAAAACAATGCACATATCTCCTCGGAGCTCTCATTAGTTTTGCCCTCTGCATTGTCATTGTAGTAATCGTCCGCGAATGTCTTTCCTAGTACTCTCATCATCTCATGCTAGATATTTGGATACTTGGCTATTAGGCACATTATAACGAATCTGGGGATCTAACCCCAGTATATCTATTTCACCTTCATCTTACAACTACAACTCCGGGCGAATGGAGTTAGTGTTCTGGGATGGTTTGGCGGATCCAAGGGCGTTCTAGAACTCGTACGACTTGTACCGCCGATGTTATTACCCCCGCACCATATTATAGAAACTGAAATGCGGGCACATCAGCGTTCCCCCCATCTTGGCGTTGGAGAAGTATGTATCTTGACACTGATATAAATATGACGGGATCCCAGATACGTACGAGATGTGATCAGCTTGTTGATTTTTAATTCTATATACTTGAAAGAATTGACGCGAAATAAATTATAAGCAGGAAAAGAAGGACCTGGTACTTGAAAGAACCGCAAAGATGTCTCTCAATCTCGCAAATATAGATGTCCGTATACACTGGTCTCATTATGATACAGGCACATGAACACCCCCCCTCCCCCACCTAGCTCAATTTTGAAGGCCATCTCCACCGTCCAATTTGAGTGAGATGAGAAACCAAGAAGGCGAGCGATGCGTATTAACCCCTAATCCGACCAGGAAAACACCAAACCCGAACTCAACATCTCCGCCGAAACCCTCTTCGACGCCAAAGCCGAAAAACAACTCTCCTTCGAATCCATCGCCAAACACATCGGCCGCAACGAAGTAGCCACCGCCGCAATCTTCTACGGCCAAACTAAAGCCTCCGAGGAAGACATCAAGAACCTCTCCACCATCCTAGGTATCGATGAACGCACACTCACCAGACAGCTGGGGGGCTTCCCGGATAGGGGGCGTACGGTGGATATGCCTCCCCGCGAGCCGTTGATTTATCGGCTGTATGAGATTGTGCAGAATTACGGGTATGCGTATAAGGCGGTGTTGAATGAGAAGTTTGGGGATGGGATTATGAGTGCGATTTCTTTTTCGACAAATGTTGAGAAGGAGACGGATAAGGATGGGAATCAGTGGGCGGTTATTACCCTTAGAGGGAAATGGTGAGTTCAGATACTTTATCTTCTATTTCTCCACTCATATGGTTCCCTTTGATCAGGTGTTAGATGGCGGTCCGTCTCTACTCAGGTGGGAAATAGGGGTTGAAGGGAACCTGCAGCTAACCGTGTCTACCACCAGGCTTCCATTTTCCAGGTTCTAGAAATAGGGAAACCAAGTGTCTTCCCGCAGGCTGTCTGGGAATATTGACGCCACTCCCTGTTTGTGCCCTGGAGTGATTTCTTTTTGTTGTTTCCGATATGACTGAGAAACGATGTCGTTCCTTCTATCGGGGTTTCCGGGCAGCTTCTGGATGCTCTATCCAAGATGATAATGATAATAATAACATGTTTGTTCGCCGAGAGACATTTTGTTCCTTTCAGTTTCCCATTTTCCAGTTGCCAGGGTAATTTGTTCTAAGATAGATTGACTGAGAGTTGAGATGACGGTGGTGAAGAGAACGGCGTAGCTCGAAATATGATATTCCCACCTCGCTACAGATTCATCAACACGACACCTTCACCCACAACAACATTCTTTCTTCTCATCTAATGGCAACATCTTTTCCCTGACAGGTAGTATGCCTTAAATAAGGAGCTCTGAGATATCATAGAGATATTCCGTCCGAACTAACACAACCTTACTCTTCTTAGATACGTGAGGCAAACCAGAACCGTGCGGATTGCAGCTCCCCTTCTCAGTGAAGGAACGCCATTCCGCAGCAGAGTCCCTTTCTGATATCAATCTCTAGCTCACTATATCTTTCATCTTCTTTCTTCTCATCTATCTATCACTCTCACCTTGCCAACTTCTACGACACCCCTTTACCCTTCCACCATATCTCTGGCCAAGGCATCCAGACCACACAATTTACCAGTACTTACCGAAGGGACGGACGGACTCACGATGACGAGCTCGAAAACTGCCCCCGATACCCGCGTGGCCTGCACGTTCGATGACTGCAGCTTCTACTTCAAATCAGTGGAGCAGATGAAGAAACACAAATCGAGGTCCCCGGAGCACGAGTATTGCGTCAAATGTGATGAGGACTTCCAGAGCGAGGAAAGCCATTTGATTCACAAAATCAAAAGTACCAAGCATGTCACCTGCCCCATGTGCGGTGAGGATTTCAAGAGCGAGGGTGGTCGTGATATGCATATTCGTCAGGTATGTAGTCAGGCTCGATATGCGTTTCCCCCATATCTGGAAGCTTTTACCTCGGCCTCACGTCACCAAGTCACTAATGTTGCTGTAGCTCCATCGTGCAGACCAGGATATCACTTGTGTCGGCTGTGCAGCCAAATTCGTCCGTGCTGCAGCCCTTATGGCCCACATAGAAAACAACCAGTGTGAGACTATTAGCAGCGATGCCTATATCCAGGAGAGGGCAAAGAAAGCGGTCCTCAAGGAAGCCGTGGCTAAGGTCTTGAACTCGGACAACCCTTTACCCGCTCCCCCGAAGCTTGGATCTGAAGTGTCTAGCGTCGATGGTGGTGTTCCTGTTGATCCTCTCTCTTTGCTGGATGATGACGATGGGCACACGGAGAGGGGAAGATCTAGCCGGGGCCCTCATTCCACTAGCAGATCGGCGATTTCAAACATGGCATCGAGAAAGCATTGGCCTACTCTCGGGAGCGAAAGGAGTACCGCGAAGGATGAGGCCGAGGAGGACGTAGGCGATGATCTTATGGCCTTTTCTACCCTCTCTGTCGATGAAGAAAACGTTCGGCCTGGGCCGTCAACTTACGGGCAGTCCGCTAGTACCTCCCACCGCGGGGGATGGGAAACCGGAACTACGACCGAATCTGGCATCCCGACAAACTTTGGCCTCGACCGCGATGATGGTGCGATGCCTTCCCCTCGTCCTAACAATAAATGGGATCCCAATCGCTTCTTCGATTCTTTCCTCGGGGTGTACACTTGCATCTGCGAAAATAAGTACACGACCCTTGCCGATTTCGAAGCCCATATGGGTTCTGGAATCCATAGCCAAGGTAGAATCCGGTGAGTTCGAACGTAACGTAAATGAGAACATATGAAGAAGTGGTTCAGCTAACTTCTTCGTTAATCAGCTGCCCTGCATGCCAGAAAATATTCAAGACAATCGCCGCCGTGGTCGCCCATTGCGAAAGCGCAACGGTCAAGTGTCGCATCAACCAATCTAGTAATTTTGACAGTATCATACAGGACATCTCTGGCGGTGTGGTTGAAGCTAGTGGGCATCATATCGACGGGACTGTGAGATATGCGGCAGGGCAGATCATGGACATTGCAAGAGTTCCCGCAGGCCAGAGGAAGACGAAGTGGTAGACGGCCCATACGGTGGAGTCTTCTGGCCTCGATTTTCATCGAGTAAGGACGATGGATGGGAAACGAAGCAGCTCGGGGGTGATCTAGAACTATGGCACAAGTAGAATAAATACCTAATGACCATAGTATTCCAATATTCGCTGGTTTGCATCATTTCATGAAGAGAAGAGAAGGAGAAGAGAAATGTTAGGGTTAATTTCACGATCCGCACCCGCGCTATGGGCGTGACTCGGTCACCGTAAAAAGTTTTTTTGAAGCCGATGACGATGAACATCTCGAGCTCAAACTTCGTCATGAAAAGGAGCAAGACAGCGCAAGTAACTTATCAACAACTGAGGGAATCTACTATCTTCCCTTAACTAGTTCCATTGAGTCCAACCATATAATGCACACATTATAACCTCTATCCTCCGATCTCAACTCTGTGAAGCTTCACCATCACCATGTCCACCACCACTACCACGACACCAACACCCCCCGACCGCGCCGCAGAATACGTCAAATTCAAACACTACGCGGCTCTAACCTTCCTCTTTGCCTCCCCGGTTCTAATCGCCCTCCCACCGCGAAAACTCGACTTCTACACCTTCTCCCTAGGAGGCGCCTTCCTCCTCTCCTCGAACCACATTACCCGCGAACGCACCGGTCGCGGGATAACAGAGCACTTGTCGTCATTTTCATCTAATTCATTCTCTACTATACCTAATAATGAGCGGGCGGAGGCGGTGCGTGCGAGATTGAGGGCGGAGAAGGAATTGAAGGGCGAGACGCTGGGTCTGAAGGATGCGGAGAAGGAGAAGGCAGGAGAGCAGAGGAATGTCGTGGAGAAGATTTGGATGGGTGGGGAGGAGGAAGGGTGGAAGGAGAAGAGGTTGAAGGAGGAGCAGAAGGCGTTGGATGAGGGGAAGGGGTATGGGGATTTGATACAGGAGCATATTTGGGAGGTGTGGAACTGGGGGAAGAGTGGGGAGGAGGAGAAGAAGAAGAAGTGAAGAGGGTGTGATCATGAGATATCAAAGCAGTCCATCCATTGTGGAAGCGCTGGCGCTGGCTCACTCACTCCGCGAAGAGGGTATCGGAGCGAGTTTGGGGATGGGGCTCTACGGATTCGGATGTGGATTCGATTCTGGCTGCGGTCCTAGGCGACGTTCGGCGCACAGGATGCTTCACTTTAGGGCCTATGTGTCCTTCAATGGGCGAGAGAGACTCCAGGAACGGCGAAGCGCTGAGGAACTGGAATGCTCGTTTCATCCAAGAGCATGAGGAGCAAGCTATGATCGCATGGAGTAATCCTATTAAGCGCACGTTCGATTCTATTCCACTCCTGTGTACGATACCAGTGTATATATATCGAGAAAAACTACCTACCTCTAATACTACGTACCTATTTAATGACCATATCAGCTCTCATATCAGCTCTCCCTTTCTCATCTATCAAACAAACGAGCAATATCGGGGAATTTTGCGCCACTTCTTGGCATTCCAGGGCAAACGAAGACGATCATCGATCAGCGAAAAAAGTTGTGGCGGGAGATTTTCTTTCGCATTCTCGCCTAATTCAACGACATAAACATATTCTCTTCTATAATACCTGGCGCAATTGGAAACGAAGCCCATAAGCGATGGCGCCGGTAAGAGCTCCAGAGGAAGCTGCTGGAGGAAAGCCGAACAATCACATCGACCCGATGAAAGACGTTTCTTGGTCTGGGGTAAGTGCCCTCCTCTACGGTGGGAAAGTACCTACCTACCTCCCCACCTAGCTATGTGTACCTACTTGAAGCTCACCATCCCCTCATGCACCCCTCAGATCTTCTCCCAGCATGAAGCGAACATGAAAGCCCACCTCGAAGTCATCGGGATGATAAAATCCCACGTCGCGGAAGGGAGCGATTCATTTTCTACGATTTGCGGAATGGTAGATCGGACGAATGAGTTGATGAGGCAGCTTGAAGCTGTGAGGAAGGAATTTGTATGAATTTTATATCGCCCACAATTCCGTGAAAAATGGTTTGGCTAAGAAGCGCAAAAACGTGTCTAGCTCCCAAGCAAAGCTACGAATTCGATTTTCGGATCAGACCCTGGAAGTAACGGGAAGAAGAGAATGGCAGTGGATATAGATCCAGAAGATGCGCCAACGAGACCAAGAAGCTCCAGGAAAAGCGAGAAAGAAGAGGAAGAAGCTCATCCTGCGAATGGCAATGGCCAACATCACCACAATGGAGGAAAACCAACCTTCATATTCGACTCCAAACCCTCCTCCGCACAAACACTCCCCGAGCACCCCAAGAGTCGCAAAAGATCACGAGGCGAAGACACGAAAGTTATTGCCCCCGAAGAAAACGACAATCTCCCCACCCCACCCGCCGGAAAGCGCAAAAAGACAAAATCCACAAGCAAAAGTCGAGAAAAGACGAGATCACCACCAGAAACTGTTCCTGCCCCCACAACACCTCACCCCGTCGAGACTGAGGATATATCCGCCGAAGTAGAGGCGAGGTTGAGGATTAAAGAGGAGAGTAGACAAAGGAAGAACGAGAAGGCCGAGAGGAAGAGGAAGAGGGAGAGTATGAATTCGAATGCGGATGAGGGGGTTGCCACTTCTAGTCGGAAACCGAAGAAGAAAAAGACGAGGAATGGGGAGGGCAAGGGAAGTGGGTTAGAGAGTAATGGGGATGGGGATTCGGGGAAGTCTGAGAAGTCTGAGAAGAGAGAAAAGAGGCGACGAAAAAAGGAGACGTAGGAGGTCATATCCCTTGCGAGGGAGTACGGAATAAGAAGAGCAAAAACCAAGCTGGAAGTATTAACGACCTATCTCTATGCAAAAAGGCCTACTACAGAGGTATATCATGATCAAAAAAGCTCGTAAACAATGCAAAAAGAAAAATCATACAAACACCCCAATCAATCACCACGCTCCGGGATCATGATCGAACCTCGTCAACTCCCTCTCCGCATCTTCCACATCCTTCTTCGCCTTCATCCTCATATAGAAAATAGGACAATCCCTGCTCGAACAGATAACCTCACAATGCAAACTCCCCTGGCACCGCTGACACTGGGTCCACAGCCGTCCGAACCTCACCTCCAAATCAGAAACCTTCGTCAACGTCTTCGTATACAATTCACCCAGTCGCGGCTGGCAATCACCACAGAGAGCACCCGACATCTCATCCTTCCCGACTAGCGGCTTCTTACAACCCATACAAGTCTGCGTCTTCTTCGCGAACTTCATCAGACCGCCCAACGTCGGGGCAACAACGGAAATCGATCGAGTATGTTCACCCGTAATGAGTTGGGCGGATTTTTTCACGCCGAGAATAGGATCGAAGATACGCGCAAGGGGTTTAGTGAGCTGGTTGTCGAGGTAGTATTTCGTATCGATGGGAAGGTTGTTTTCAAGGACGTAGATCGGGTCTTCGGATTTCTCGTAATTCTTGGAGCCCCCGGCTCCTTTGACAATGACGTACGCGACACGGTCACCAAGGGTGGGAGCGGAACCGGCGTCGCGCTTCCTCATCCGCTCTGCGAGTTCGACGTGGGCCTGTTTGGCGGAATAATCGGCCTTGGAAAGCGCCTTTGTGATCACGAGCTTGGACATATCGACTTTGTTTTGCAATAGATCTGAGATGGTGGATTTTACGTATCTAGTACTCGTTAGTAGCCATAAAAAATAAAAGGGATAGGTCAGACTTACTCTTGAGCTCCATCCGTATCCCGATCAATCAAGATCATACGTAGGACCGTCTCGATAACATTCTGTACAAGTCGGCAATTGTCTCGTCGAACCGTTTCAATCCCCTTACTGTCCATCTTATCATATTTGTGAGGATTCGTCCAATAAAGACCGGCGTATCGCTTCTTGTTGATGAGCAGGTATGGGAAGTAGACCTTCTCGAACTCAAGCTTGATCGGTCGTATAAATTTCGAGGAAACATATCCAGCAGCTTCCTCTCCAAGCTTCATGGTCTCGGCAAGATCCTCAGGCCCAAATTTAACCATCACAGAATCGGTATCACCGTAGATAACCTGAGCATCATGCGAGTAGCCATTTGCAATAGTGTATTTGGCTTCGACCTCCTCTTTCGTCTTCTCAATCATCTGACGACCGTAACTAGTGGTACTACTAGCAATAGCCAAACAGGGCAGCTTTCCAACAGTCGCACCCGTAAGTCCGTACACACTGTTTGCGCTCACCTTCAGCGCCAACTGTCTTCCGTTCAACACTGCCTTCTTGAAAGGGTCAGTTTCGACAGCGAGTTCCTTCTTAGCGCGCTTACGAGCACCGAGAAGTTCCTCTAAAATCTGTGTGAGGAGCCCCTTTCGAACTTTCGCTGTACAGAACCGGTCTCGATTTGGTGTGACTATGTAGTCTTCACCCTCCTTAAGCCCGAGCTTGTCTATACTTGTCTGGTTAAGGAGAGTCGTGTAGCAAAGATTATGTGCCTGCATGATACTCGGGTACAGGGAGGCAAAATCCAGCGTGGCGACTGGAACCTTGTAATACTGCCTGATAGGCTCAATGACAGTAGCTCCTTCATATTTCTCCCCGCTGTTTTCCTTGTTGGGGAGATTCGGGATTACCAAGTTTTGCTCAAGTGCTTTTCTGTAAAGCTGACTGATGAACTTGGCTTGTTGTCCACGAGACAGGAGAAAGTTGAACGGAACACCAGTGACTCTCGCCATTTCGGTATAGTTGACCAGACACATCAACTTGTCCATCAGCCGCTGAGGAAGATACGCATCCTTTAAACAGTACACCGCCAGTCGTCTCCGAGAGTCTGGTGTACCGTTAAAAAGCTCCGTAATCATCGTATGATGGACATCTTCCTTCTGCTCCCCAAGGAATTGGGCAGAGACAGAATTCAGTGTGTAACTTCGAAGTTGGTGATCCCGTTGAATGAGTTGCAAAAGATCGAGTTGAATCCGCCCCGGAGTATTAGTAGTCATTGTTCCTCGATTCCCCATCTGTTTGCTTGAAAATGTGCTTTCTTTCACTTTAGACTCGACTTCGGGCAATCGAGACCAGTAAGGAAAACGACCACATTTGAGATGCCTCGCTCGATCCAGCAGGTATGGAAAATCAAAGTTAGACGTGTTGTATCCAATTATCACGTCGGGGTCAACCTTCTGAAGAAAATCTCTCCAAGCCATAAGCATCTTCTGTTCCGTATCGAACTCTAGGATTTGAGTATTGACGATCAAGCTGCAAGTGTCCAATACAAATACGTTTCGAACAAACGGCTTTTGTTCTCCAACCTTGGTGACGATATTCGCAATCTGGATAACTGGATCTTTATCGGCCTCAGGGAAAATTCCTTTGCGCCCAGCACATTCGATATCGAACGATAGAACTCTCAGGGGCGCCATTTTTGCCCATTCACCGTCGTTCGGGTGAGCAATGAGATCGCGATAGTGAACTGTCGCTTCGATCTGGCAATTCGATTGGCGTTCGTGGGGATACAATACTTTGTACTTTGACGCGGGAGCTTCAACCCATGACATACCGGAAATCTTTACTGAACGTTAGCCTTTGCTCCAAATATGTCCTAATTTCAATGTCGGGGTCTCCTTACCCCATTGTCAATCATGAACCGCAGCGTATACTGAATATCATCGAACGTAAGAATCCCATCCTCAGCCGCCTTCCAAAGCCCCTTATAATTAGCCCCGCCTTCTTCAATGCACTCTCGAAGTTTCCTGATCTGCCTCGGGTCGTTGACGGTAATCTTCAGATAGGGACTTTTCTGGTTCCCCTGAAACCCAAGTATATTCTCCTTCATCACTATTTTTACGGAGTGAACGACGGGGTAAAACTGGCCGAGCTTGTTGTCAAGGTAGGTTCTGAAGGGCTCGCAATCGGACTGTGTAAAGGACACTGGAGCGGCGACGAAGAGGTAATGTAGGAAGTCCGTGACATGCAGCAAAACAGAGTGTCCTGTCTATCCATCGCGTGAAACTTCTCGTTAGCAAAGTCATCAACCTCGAATCCAATAAACCATACATACCTCCGTCACCCCAAAAAGCTTCACAGCCATCTTCCCTCCCGACAACACCCCATCCTCCACATCAATCTGCTGAAAACAAAGCGCATCCCTCTTCGGATCAAAGTCCACGAGCGGCGGCCGATCCCATTGCTGGTCCTTCTCCGAATTCGACTCTTTCAAACCGCTAATATCCTGTGTAAGTTTTTCCAACACCTCCTCTTCGAACTGGCTCTTTTGCTGCGATCGTTGGCTCGACCCGGGAACCTTCCCCTTGAAAGACTCGTTTCGGGTCAGTGATCTCACGCCCGTGGGCGTGGCTCCTGTGTCGAGTTTCCGCTTCTTCGCTGAGTTCGGGGAGATAGGAAGGGCATTATGGTGGTTCTTTGTTGCGTCCCCAAGGACCCTCTTGTGAGGTTTGAACGCAGTTTCCGGCATTATGAAGAGATGAACAAAATATTAAAAAAGTAATTGGAACTATACCCAGTGGTGGGAGAGAGTTGAAAGAACCGACGTTGTCGAGTGTCTGTCGAGCTTTCCCTTCAATTCATTCTTTTGAGACGCGGAGATAAACTTGTCGCCGCGTCCATGACGTGACGTGAATTCGCACTTTACGCGTTAATGCATCACGTGATAAACACCATCACCCCCTGAAGCTGTTTGAGAGAAGCACTTCACGACACACCAGACACTATTCTACATTTACGGAACTGGGGCAGAGGCACACTTTAAAGAGCTCTAAGGCAATGGAGTGTTGGATGAGGCCAAGGATTCTTGACTCTTAGGTCTTTGCTATTGATACGATAAGAATGATTTGGTAGTAAGGAACAAGGAACGACTATTAATACTTTGGCAGTCCACCCCCATCTAAGGCCCATTATATCTGATTTCTTTCTTTTTTTGCGGTTCCCAGGACAGAGCATCAAGGTGAAAAGGATTGGCTGGTACACCAATGGAGATATTCAAAATGATGGGCGACAGGCTCTTTACAACTCTCAGTTCGGATCCTGTGTCTCCCTTTTTGTACTAAAGGATTTTTGTTAGTTGGTACGAGGAATATCTCTCACGCCAGCCCCAGGGAGACCTTACCGTTTACTCGTAGTAATAACAAAATGGTCCATCGACGGTGTTCATCGTTTCCCTCATTGGTATCGCCGGTGCAAGCGGACCAAGGTCAATCAGATCATCAAGACTTCCTTCTCGACTCGGTGGTATGTTCCCGAAGGTGAGGGTGCCGAAAGCCTGATCCTCACGGTCCTCTATATCTTGCCACTGCCAAATAGACCAAGCACGATCGATTTGCCCATGATGTAGGTAGAACACTGGATCCTGTGGGCTGGCATAAAAGTCGCTGTCTACGGCAGATATCAGCAATCATCAACTAACCGCTATTAAGCTCGCCAACCACATGGCCCGCAAAGTATGGAAATGGGACTTACGAGATCCCGTCATCCCGCCGAGGAAGAGATGACCTCCACCATGGCCCCCAATGGCATTGAGTGTATAGTTACCATGCCCTTGGCCAGCGTCGCCGGCCAGTCTTGATAGGAATGCGACAATATCGGGACTCTCCTCGATAGTCCAGGTCGTCCAATTAAACGCCGTGAAGTGTTGGCCGATATAAGGGTTCAAATCCCGACTGAGACAACGCGGATTATAACCCAAGATATCTGAAGTATTTCTTACCCCTGAGATAGAAATAGGTCCTAGATGAACTTCTACTTCACCGGAGAACGGGCCTTCCATCACGCAGCCGCCTCCAAGGCCAGCGGGATATACAGTACCATTTCCTGGTGGTGGAAGTGGGATTGGTGGAGGCGGGCTTTGAATCCAGAAGTCTTCCCGATCTTCGAGGTATTCGCCGTCACTTCCTAAACTAGTAGGCGATCCATCGAAAAGAGGAGAGGCATGTGGGTCTTCGACATCGTATCCCCACTCCCAGTACCTATGATGGTCAGTTGTATGCCGCTTAGGGACGACTGATATGTCAAACGTACGGGGTAGGCCCATTATATCCGCATTTATCCTGGAGTGCCTGCTCGTACGCCCAGACGAAATAGCGATGCCACGCGAGAAAGTTAAACTAGTCATCAAGGTTAGATATTTCTCAAGCAACGATTTCGTGGGGTACTCACATTGCCATGGATCATTTGTGTCATGTTGATGTGAACCGCGCTGAAAGTGTCATAAAGATTCCTAGATCCAGGAGCCTCGTCTTCGGTGAACAGCGAGGGTAGCGACCGCAGGCAATACACGGCGTCGATGTAATCCCTTCTATCTTCTTCTGATATGAAACGCCTGGGATCATTAGCAAAGCACCGTCTCTTTGAATAAGGGATAGGCGCGTTTCCGATCCAAAGGACAGACTTACCATTCCCGACGGATGCTCAAATTGTCTTCAGTGCAGCCGCCACTGGGACGGTCAACGAGGTATTCTCGAACATTGTCTCTACCTTCCGCTTGGAGTTCCAGAAGTCGACTCTGATCACCGTCTACTTCGTACTCTGGAAGGTCACCCCCCGGGACCTCATACTGTGGACGGCTGTCGCCATGACCGCGAGACGGGACGGCCACAACGGATCCCAGTAGCTGGGCGACCGCCACACAGGAGACGAATAGTCGATGCATCTGGTCCTGGTAATAAGCTAAATAAACATACAAAGGAACAATAGACCAGTCTAAACGAGTGAACCGGGTCAATGATGATGGGAATGGAAGAGATGTGGAAGAATGAAAGAAGATGAGAGACGGGAGATACATGATATATATACCAATCCTCCATCAGCCTCAAGAGCAACAGTCTCGGGTTGTTTCTGTTCCTCAGGGAAGGGGGGAACCAAACAATGAGGTCCAAATTCTCCATTGCGACTGCGGTGTGCTAGGCACCATCACCAACTCAGCGGTTTCTAGAATAGGATGTAGGATGAATAGTCTTGAAGTAAGATGTATCACATTGGAGGAGGTGCTTTCCAGTGTTTCTCTGCTTCATGCTGTGTGGAAGGTGCTATGGTGTCACCAGGATAAGTTTATCTCCATTTCTGGGGCAATAAGGCATAAGTTGGGAGTAGCACAGCTTATGTAGTAAATAAGAAGGATAGAATTCGCTTCCGGAAACGGACTACCTGCCATTCGCTTATCGCGATTGTTAAACTGGCCCCTAAAGCATCTCTCCCATGCGTGGTAGAGGCAAGACGAGAAGAAGCATGTCGCAAAGTGAAGAGAGAACATAAAATCTTTTTGGAGGGAGGGAGTAAAGGAAAGAAGAGAACGGGCGACCTCGGAGGGAGGAAGGCGAATCTTCCAACCGATGCAGGAGCGACATCGTAGGTGCTCTTCTGAGGCTAACAATTCAGCCTTTGCAGAATATGAAAATGGACGAACACAGTATCGTTTCAACGAAACGACACATTCATGATAATTGAAAAGAAAAGGGAAAAAAGAAAAGAGTACTTAATAGATTAGTACCATCCAAAAAATAGCTGGCTATCATATGATTGGGGCTAGGTTGGTTGACAAGCCTCGATATCAACTCAGTCACACTTTCAATGCCAAACAGATCCTCCGAAGAAATGGAGTTGTGTTTGGTGAGATTATTCCCACGAAGTTTCCTGCGCGCCAAGCGTTGGGAGTAAGATATGCGAGGTCCAAAGAATGTCTTCACTGACATCGCACAGACGTTACCCGAAATGCAAGGTATAAAGTGTAAGCTGGGAGACCCAAGGCTCAAATGAAAAACTAAAGCCCGGTCCCAGGAACCGTGCCATCCCTTCGCCCACGTCGACGGTAACCCGCATTAAGCTGCAGTAACAGGCCCCGACTAAATCAACCAGCTGCGGCTAGCAGAGCAGGAGCAACGGTTCATAAGCTTACTACGGAACATCCTCGTGGAGCTTCTCTTGGGGTGTATTCACAAGAAGCCAGCAGCAGGCCGCCCTCATAACCACGAGAGGTGTTTCCACGATTTGGAGTAAAAAAGCACATAGGTGCATAAGTATCGAAAAAGGATCCAGATGGATCTTGACAAGGGTATGCATGCATGTGGCTTAGCTCGCCTGAGTATAAACTCGGGCTGCCTGAAGCATAAACATCAGAAGAAAGAAGTTGGAGGCTACCTAGATTTCTGGAGGATCAGGATAACCGAGTGGCTTCCCCTAATATGCATGTCTTATCGAGATGTCTCTAGTACTTACAGTCATGTGCAGTACCTCATCTAGGTCTTCGGTATCACAGACCCGATAATTAATCCACATCTGTGTCGACCAGCTCGTGTTATATGAATCCTTTCTTTAGCGACAACGATTAGTGCATCAAAGAAAAATGCGAAGAACTGGTAAGGACAAGGACTGACCCACTAGTCCAAGAAGACACGCCACGCTCCTGCGCCGTGATTCAAAAGATCCCGAATACCTTCGCTCCAACTTAGCAGCTGTTTCAGCTGTCGGCAGCTAAGTGCATACGCGTGTAGGACAAGGCGTAGGCTTATGTTTAAACCGATCCATCAGGAAGCTACCGGAGAAAACTAGATCTTCGCTTCTCCCTCTAATGAAAGGCATTCAATCATCTGACGTTAAAACCAAGGAATAGATGCCCGTAGTGCGTAAGTTGGGCTTCATGCGGGATCTTCTCTATCAATTGAGACAATAGTAGTCGTGATCTCACGAGTCCAACCCCATACACGTCAGCCATGAGGAGACCGCAATTGTCGAACTGGTAGTAATCTTAAAAAAGACTGGAACTAATTCAAAGTTTGACGACCTTCATGATCTATGAGTCGGAAGACTGATATCCCGAGAGAATCAGGGAACAAATTAATAGGACGGTCGGATATTTATTTCAAGCTCCGCGAAGAATATTCGCAAAGAAGCTGTTAATGGAAAGTCAGAGTTATACATATGTAGGTACCGGGGGCCGACGTACCACACCCCTCCATCCTCGTGTTCTCATAGTGAGGCGTAGATGAGTGGAAGATAAACTCATCACTGGGTTTTCCTCAGCTTTATGCAACTTCCAATCACTCAACCTTGCGACTGGTTTGGGGCGGAGCGCAGTGTGAGCATCTATACGCGTGGGCCAAAATGGTGTGCCGGTGAAATTGCGTCCAATCGGGTTTCTCAAGGACTATAAGGCAATATCTTGATTATCGTCGCCACTCAAATGAGGCCCGAAGATAACATCAGCCTTAAAAGGGATCGGATACGTCCCAGCAACGACTCGGGCCATCCTCATCATCAATATCGTCGAATCTAGTCAATATATGGTCTTAGGTTTGTAGGGAAAATAGGCGCCAGGCACCAGCTATAATAGACAAAGCCGCTATGAAAGCTGCGCAGGCTTTTTGACATGTAGTATCTGCCGCCGGTCGATACGTCACTCCCTGGAATCCCAAAGCCATGGATACAGAACAGCGGGATCGCATGCGAGACATAGTTTGTCGGGGCCGTGTAACATATCGAAACCAATGATAATTGGTGGGTTGGGCAGCGCATGACCCAAGATATGTTTTGGCAGATTAGTAGAGCTAAGTCGAGTGCCACGAGATCCTGAGATAAGAGCCTCTAAATTAGCAACACAGTGCAGTTTAAGCCTCATGCATTAGAGAACACGCTGGTCACTATGGGCGAGGGCGATGCAAGAAATCGAAAGCATGTTTAGTCGAAGAAGCCGAAAATAGATAGGAAAGGTTCAACATGTGATAGCTAATAATATTTGAAACGGTATGACCTGAGATAGTGAGATCATATCCCACCATGCTGTTGGTTCTACCAATAGGCAACAAGTAATCGGTGCCATTATTGGCATTGTACAACTAGCCGCAAGGTCTCGACGAAGGCTCAGCCGGGTCGGGTAGACAGCTATTCAGCTATTGAGTCCATGGGGTTCTGACTGTTTAGGAAAGGGTGAGTCTCAAGATAGAAAAGAGATGGACCACAATCCTTGTTTATCGATAGGTTTGGGTGAGTTTGGAGTATTTCCTTTCATTTAGAATGACCCCGGGTTCAAAGCTTTTGTCGAACGAATGATATCAGCCGGTAGCTGCGAGTCCAGTAGACAGTGCCATTATCCTCAATGTTCATCTATACAGAGTTAATAATAGTCTCCTGTCCAGGTCGCTGCTCAGAGACCGATTGCGTTTCCAAGTAGCCCGGGTCGGGGACCTGGCGTATCGTGGCGAGAAGCCTCGCGCTTTGCTGACGATTCTGATGCCAGCTGCACATGGCAATTGGGGGGTTCTTCGCTGACCGCAATTGCATCATACCGCGCCACGTTGGATATGCGGGATGGGGGTAGGCATCTAAACAGGCCCTAGAGAAATTGATAACGGGGGGCTTCGGCTAATATCTTATATAAATCGATTGCCGGATTTCAAACAGAACAGCACGCCTATACGAGGATCCAGTTACTTGAGAAAATACTCCGTCGCCAATATATTGTAAACCTGGGGAAATTAACCATTAATGAATGCGAAAATACCTACATCCACGCTGTGTCCCACCATATAAATAAACAAATGCGCGGGTTCCACGAGGCAGCGAAGCGTGGATAACAATGTAGAAAGTAAGGTAATGTAGCTGCATGTACTCATCCTTTTCATGCACGCTATCTCGAGATGAACGTGACGTACATCTCTAATATAGAGACCAGACATTTGTTTAAGATAAATGAGAGTTGATTGACCCTCAGCGCCGACTTGAGGTTGAAGATGAACGTGGTGTTTAGATTCAAGTCGTTGAAAATCGTGACTTGGAGAGGGTGTTTAAAACACACTCCAGCTAAAAAGCTTAGCAGTATACATCAGATTGATTGGTTGAAACATTGTTTAGTCACTCGGCTAAACTAGGTTCCATGATTGCTTGGCATTCTTGAAGATTCTCTGTCCAGATAGACCGAAACATGTCGAGATGCTTCTTTCAGGTTCACAGCTTTGGTGTCCGTCAATCACTTCGGAGTACTTGTCTGAGACTTTACGGAGATTTTATAAAGAACACGTGGAATAGTCCAACACGCTCCCTTTTGATAATGGCAGCCTAGTCCACTCTGTCTGAGCTGGTTGGACGCCCTGTGGAAGACCCGATCTGCAAAGAATCTCATCGAAGCCTTCCGTCAACAACAACCCATATCAACTCCTCATAAATGCGCGAGAGGTGACTGGAATGGTTTCTATGGATACTAGGGAAGCTTCACGCTCTGAGTTATTCTAGGCCATTGGGGAAAGCCTCGAAACCTTAGAACAATTACTTATCGCCGAAACTTTTGACCTTCCAGTCCGCCTGGATTCGTCAATTGATGTGCACGGCTTTTATACACCTGTTTCATGTTCTTCCATTGATGTCTCATAGAACAATGAGAGGTTGGGCTCATCGATCGTTCATTTCCGGGCTTGTCCACCGTTAGGTTATGGGTTTATATTTCGCTGTTCTTGCCCATCCATTTCTTGATCGTCAATTGATCCTCAACCTCTGAAATCCCCCCCTTACGAAAACGGTCAGGATTAGAAATGGCTTCGATGTTTCGTTCTCCAGAGGATATCTCTTCCTCTAACTCGAGTTCTAGCTCCGACGGGGCTTATGAGGACGAGAATCAACCCTTTCAAACCCAGGACCCCCTTGGAGAATCGCCCATAGAATCAATCGGACCCGGCACCACTATGCCTGCCGTGGCCTCTTCTACTGTTGAGGATGATGTGTCATATGATGAAGTTACCACTGGAACTCCACATGATCATGGAGCAGTGCTTGACCTTGATGCGGACGGACACGCAAGCTTGATGACAGCAGCACTTCTGGAATTTTACTGCAAAAGTCGAGCTCTTGAGATTCTAAATAGGCGGGGAGGAACCCAGGGAACCTTCACCCAAGACTCTCCAGAGGTTCAAATGCTTGGGAAACGGTTATACGAATACAAATCTCGATTTCTGTCGTCGCATGGGGTTATACCAAACGGAATTGATGGGGATGATTGGGATACTGCCCGACAATATTACAGAGACAGTCTCGACACGCTAGGCTTGACTGCATTGGAAACTTTACAACTAGACCCTAGCCAGCCACATTCCCCGGCGAATGGCATCACGGCTCATCAACCTAGTTCGCCAAAAGCAGCAAGCCGTCAACTCGGAAGGATAGGTCTACAAAGACGTATCACAGATAGAGAAGATGTGGCTCCCGTGCTGCAAGGACCACCTCCCAATTTTACCAGTCTTCTGCATCTTCCAAATCCAGCGCCTGCAAGTATTCCCCTTCTTCGTCAGCCTTCAAGCAACGCAACTCTGCAGTCTTCACGATATGCTGCTGAGTTTAAGGAAATAAAACTTATCGGGAAGGGGTCTTTCGGATCAGTCTATCATGTCAGCAACCACGTGGATGGCCAGAACTATGCTGTGAAGAAGATTCCAATAAGTGGAAGACGTCTAAGGCAGTTCCACGATGGTATTCGGGACCTTGAGAATCTACTCAAGGAGATCCGTACCCTTGCACGCCTGGATCATTTGAACATAGTACGGTACTTTGGAGCCTGGGTTGAGCATTCAGCGTCTCCTGTAACCCCTAACGATGGAACCGTACCGACAGAGTTTCCACTCCAGCCACTCTTGAGCCAGGATCCAGCCGACGAGGACGAGCCAGAGACTGGTGTGGTACTGGAGGAATATAGTGACGGAATTGTTTTCGAGGACAGTTCTCGCCCCGCAGATCCAATTGAAGGTACAGACCCTCCGAGCAGTTCAACTATTGCATCAGCCCCATCAAGAAAAAGTCGTTCAAGCCGTTCTTTAGGGAATTGGGAGGAAGACGACGATGATGTTGAATCAATCCCGCGACAATTTAGTATCCCATCCGAAGAGCCAACTACTACTGTTAGCGGAACGGACCAGGATATCTTCACGGATGATATGGGCGAGAACATGTCGAATATGCAGATAGGACGCAGGGGCCATGCAGGAGAGCCTGTTATAACTCTGCATATTCAAATGTCCCTGCACCCAATCAGCCTTGCCACATACCTGAGCCCCATGTCCCGAAATGGAGCCGGACAACAGCAGCAGAGTTCTCCTAGGCATTGCTTCCACGTTGTCCCATCGTTAAAATTACTCCTCGGCATTTTGTCTGGGGTTGAATATCTCCATGCAAAAGGAATTGTGCACCGCGACTTGAAACCGGGTAATATTTTCCTCTCACCTTGTGACATTACGGCCCATGTCTGCCCTAGTTGCGATGATACTGTGACGGGTATGCCTCGATATACGATTCCTCGAATAGGGGATTTCGGCCTTGTGGCTGAAATATCTGAATATGGAGAACAAACTTCCAGCAACGCACAGCCAGGATCCCACTCTCCAAATCACCCTCGCCCACATGACCAGCGAGTCGGAACCGAATTCTACCGTCCTCCCCTCTTCAACCCTCCTCCGCCCCCGAAGCCCAGTGGAGAAAACCGGTATCATCCAAAATTAGATGATGCCGCAAACCATACCCGGAAACATAGAAGCAGCAGCGCTTCTTACATCAACGAGAAACTCGATGTATTCGCTCTTGGTGTCATTCTATTCGAGCTCTTATACAAGCTAGATACCAGGATGGAACGCCAATTAGTCTTATTCGACCTAACCCGCGCTCCAAACCCAAGGTCGGGGCCTCAGGGACCGAAGGACACGAATCCTAGCGCTGCTCTCCCGGCCGATTTTAAGGACAAACTAGATGATCTAGCCGATTTGGGCGGCGGTGTATCCTCATCATTGGTTGCATGTATTCAGGGGATGCTAGAGCCCGATCCAGAAAAAAGATGGTCTTGCAAATATGTTAGAAAGTGTCTGGAGGAGGTTCTTGGAACCTCAGAGGCCAACTCACCCACTGAGACTACCAACCGAGATTAGGACTAGATTGTCTAAGACGGCGTAGGTCATGTTCGGGGAGAATGATGGAATGACAGGCACATATGTATGCATTGGAGCGGCGTTTAGTGTACATAATAGCGATAACGATAATATGAAAGACGAGCATACCCCTCTCCCAGGAAGTACCAAATTAAACCCATATCACGGCCTCTCTTGAGACGTATGGGCATTCCTTTGAACTAAACTAAACTCTAGATATAATATGTAAATTTGGGGGTTTATTCCCCAGGCTGTTTGGAAGTTTCAATCAATGTTGCTGGACGAACTTCCTGGAGGTGTGCATAAAAGATGCATAAAACTTGTGAACAAATAATGAACAACAATACATTACGAAGTGTTCACATCAGATAATTTTCCCTGGCGACCAACACTCCTCCATCAAGGCCTTTTCCTATCAGCCCTTAGAAGCTGCAGCCTTCAATTGCCCATATCTGTAAGGGATCGCACGAGAAGCGGCGAAACGCCGAGAGACGGAGGCCCTCTCGATGGAACGTGACACCTATCCCTTAACGGTCTTCAAGAAGCAGCAGAACAGCAGATCAGGAGAACTGTCGTGTTCATAACCACAACTCCCCATCCGCGACCATGGCCTTGGTCAAAAGGTGGCTCCTGTCGCTGGTATTCTCATGTTTATTTATATTTGCGTTTTTCCATTTAATTACTGTGTCCAAAGTTCCTGCCACACCTCCTGTTCCTCTGTTAGATGTCGTCGATTACAGCGGCGACGAGTATCGGGGAGCGAATAACCAGAAACCGCCCGAGGTCAAGACAACCCCCGAGCCACCGACGAGACCTCCGGGAAAGCCTCCAAGCAAGCCCCCAAGCGAGCCCCCAAGCGAGCCCCCAAGCGAGCCCTTAGGCAAGCCTCCTAGTAAGCCTCCAACCGCAGTCGAAGGTGATCTATGGTGGCATACTCGCCAGGAGCAGTATCCCGTGAACTCGATCATAAAACTACCCAAGGGCAAGCCAATTGACATCCCGAAAATCCAACACGACTTCAAGAAGGAGAGCAAAGAGGCGCGGGAAACCAGATTGACGCGGCGCGACGCGGTCAAGGAGAGCTTCAAACATGCTTGGCGGGGGTACAAATCGAACGCATGGTTGCACGACGAAGTTGGCCCGATCTCGGGGTCGCATAAGGACCCGTTCGGCGGGTGGGCGGCCACTCTCGTCGACTCGTTGGATACACTTTGGATAATGGGTCTGGAGGATGAGTTTGATGAGGCTGTTGCGGCTGTGAAGAAGATCGATTTCACCAAGGCGGAAGTCCCCGTTTTGAATACCTTTGAAACGACAATTCGCTACCTTGGTGGACTTTTGAGTATTCATGATCTGACGGGCGGTCAATACCCGGTGCTATTGGATAAAGCTATCGAATTGGGTGACATGCTCTACGTCGCGTTTGACACGCCTAACCGGATGCCTATGCTACGCTGGGATTGGAAGAAAGCGAGGGATGGCAAGCAGCAACAAGCTAGCAACAATGTTGTTGTTGCTGAAATCGGTTCTTTGTCCGTTGAGTTCACTCGATTGGCTCAGTTAACGGGGGAAGACAAGTACTTCGATGCAATCCAGCGTATCACCAACGAGCTTCATACTCAGCAACATGATACAAAACTGCCAGGATTGTGGCCTATCGGTGCTGACGCAAGAACACCGAAGTTCACCTCCGATAGTGCTTTCTCGTTGGGAGCTATGGCCGATTCACTCTACGAATACTTGCCCAAGGTAAACTCTCTTGTTTAAGCTTCTCTAATATCTGGCTAATACCTGCGATAGGAATACCTCATGCTAGGTGGTCTTTCAGCCCAATACCGAAAGATGTATGAAGATTCGATCGAAGTCGCGAAAAAGTATCTCTTCTTCCGACCCGCTACCGCCGATGGCGACGACATTCTCATCTCGGGATCCGCGCGTGGAGGCATGCAGAAACCCGTTTTGAACCCCCAAGGGCAACATCTGACATGCTTCGTCGGAGGCATGGTTGGAATCGCCGCCAGGATTTTCGATCGCCCCGAGGAACTTTCCACCGCCCGAAAACTCACGGAGGGATGCATATGGGCTTACCTCAGCACTCCAACGGGCGTCATGCCTGAGATGTTTCAATGCTCTCCGTGTGATGATGATACGACTAGCTGCAAGTGGGAACCCTGGAGGTGGTTCAGTACCAGCCCTCCCCAAGATAGAGCAGCCGCCAAGGAATACAGAGAGGAAGCCCAAACCAAGAAGGGATTAGTTCCCGGATTTGTTACTATGAACGACAAGCGGTACCTTCTCCGGTAAGTTTTCATTCCAGCTTCCCTCCCCCAATCGATATAACATTTTACTAACCCACAAACAGCCCGGAAGCAATCGAGTCCGTCTTCATCCTCTACCGTATCACAGGCGACACCACGCTCCAAGACAAAGGATGGCGCATGTTCACCGCCATCGAGAAATATGCCCGCACGGCCATTGCCCACGCTTCCGTCGCCGACGTCGCCAGCAAGGACACAACTCTCCTCGACACCATGGAATCCTTCTGGACAGCCGAGACCCTCAAATACTTCTACCTACTCTTCAGCGAGCCCGAACTCGTCAGTCTCGACGAATACGTCTTCAACACCGAGGCCCACCCGTTCAAGAGGCCGACTTGAGAGGCAAGACTCGCTTCGTCGAATTTTATCCTGTATATATTGAACATATGAACAAGAGACAATAGTGTAAATCTTGATGATTACATATTGATTGGTTATGGAGTTTGGGTATATACATTTTTCGTCATATGAATAATTCATATGAGTGTATATAAGGGTGTAAATAAAAGTGTTCCTGAACGCTTTTCGTTGTTTTGTCGTTTAAATATATATACCTTCCATATATCGAGGAAGGCCTGGGTTTTGTACAAATCATACTAGTGTACTTCATTTTCTATGGATCTTGCTGGATTTCAATCTAACTACATCATCCTCTCAGAGCGCACAAATGAGCATTGCCAGGGTCTGTCGGTTCGTGGTTCATCTGGGGTTTGGGTTGAGCAGAGATCGTCTGGGATCCGCCAAGCGATGGAACCTGCCCTGCACCAGCCAAAATAACGCGGCAAAGCAACGATTCAGCGACACGCGAGAAAACCACTGCATGAAGTGGCGTCGCAAGTTGCCGCCCGGCGCCATGCATTGACTGCGAATGAAAGCCCAAACGCGATGCCTGGGAGATCCATGTCAAGCGTCACTTCGGGCTAACATTCGGACATTCTTGGAGTCGTTTAAATCATCCGTCAAACAGCAAATGACCCGAACACAATTCCTCGCCGGCTGGTTCTGAATTAAGCATCTACCTAAGTACCTACATATTCAATAATCCAGCACTTCACTTCAAATTTCAGCACAAGGGATCAGGTCCTGGCTGGCGGTTGTCCTTGCTTCTAATCATCTAGTTTTCAACCAATCTAACCGCCCGACCCCCACCACCCTCGAATTTCATGCCATGGCGCTTCCCAATATTCACAAGGACTCGTTGGACCAGCACATCATTGCGCACTGTTGGGGCTCGAATGCGGAGTTCATTGGAGGAACTGAGCAACTTGGAAGTAAAGTAGTCAAGATTGACGACAACACGGTTGTCAAGTTTGGTACCGGCGTCAAGAGATTCGAATTCGAAAACTTGAAGATAGCGAAAAGCTTGGTCGATCCAAGCGTTGTGTATATCCCTGATGCCTATCGCTTTTTCTGTGACGACGAGGGAAAGCGCAATTTCGTTGGCGATAATGGTTACATTTTGATGGAATACGTTCATGGAACAAAAATCGATCCTATCGAAGATCCCGCACTGGTTCAAAGGATAGCTGATATTATCGGACACTTTGCTTCTCTCCGTGGGGAGAAACCTGGCACCCTAAGCCGTGGCCCCTGCAATGGTATTCTCTTCGCTGACCGTGATGAATTCACGTTCGACACTGTCCAGGCGCTGGAGGATTTTATCAACAGACGGGTCTTAAATAAACCTAAGGTAAACATGAAAGGGGTCGACCTAGTACTCTGCCATCTCGATATCGCGCCTCGCAACATCCTCTGGCGGGAAGATGGGTCGATATGTTTCCTCGACTGGGCTTCTGCTGGATTTTATCCTCGATGTTTCGAATTCACCGCTCAACACTATCTTCTAGGCTTCGAGAAAAATTTCAATCAAATGCTGATGGACACTATAAGGCCACCTCTCGCAAAGGAAGAAGAAGCCCAGAGCTTCGGTGTCATGACTGCTCGGGGCAATTCAGAAAGATATACTTTGTGGGTAATCCTATACGTTTCTCATCTCTTCTAGCAGTATCTAATAACCGCCATTCTCAGTCGCACGGATATCCCACCGCCTCGGTGGGCCAATCTCCCAAAAAAATCCCACTCTTCCCGGTTGCCCCAAGGTGTACCGTTGAACCCACCCTCAGATGCATTCACAATCCTCCCACCACCGGGTCCGAATACCGGACACATATATTCCAGGTGAGCTTCCCGTGCCTGTTCGAGTCATGGAAAATGTTTTTAACTGGGGTTCAGTTTCCCACCCCCACCTCCTCCGCAATCCCCCGCGCCGTATGTACCTGCAACAGGAGTTGGAGTAGACGGGAAGATCGGTGTATATCCCCCGTCAACACCGCTTTGGGCTTGTAACAACATAGGTTTCCATATTGATGAAATATTATCTGACCCCCGGATCCCATAAACGTATACGGGGGGGTCAGCCTGTCAATTCTTGGAATACTACATACCTAGATATACCCATACTAGTTTAATTAGTTTGAATAGTCGTATGTTTGAGCTTTTCGCTCGTTCATGAGCTCAATTTGTAGCGTGTCCGACGCCTGTGGCTGCCGGGCGCATCTCTGTACCGGTGATAACGCGCAGCAGGGAATTGCCGCAGTAGTTTTCTGAGTTTCCAGGAACGAACGCTGATAGACACTTCAATGAGAAATGCAGAAGCTCGAGTTCGATCTATTTATAACTTCCTTAGTTTTGCAATTCCGTCTGGGATGCGGTACATACAGTTCTAATGTCTCTCTTTCAATGAATCTTTGGAAAGGGTTTCTCAACATTTCCTAGTTAACTAATGTCTAACAATATAAGGAAAGTGAATTAAAGTCGGTTGATTGGTGTTGGCCCTTGTCGGAACGTTCGTTCGTCCCTACTAGAAAATATATCCCATCCAGTTCCAGCACATCGCTTGCAGTATAAAGTTGTGGTGGAAAACGTGTCAAAAAAATACAACAAAAAGGGGTTGTGGCGCAACGGTAGCGCGCGCGACTCCAGTTCCAATCATGGTCATCGCGCGGTTGCAGGTTCGAATCCTGTCGACCTCATTTCTTTTTTTTCCTTTCTTTTCTTTTTTGCGCCCGTCTTCTCGATCATGAGTGCATGTAGGATCCTGCGCTGAAAGGTTCTTGGGACCCGGTTCTTTCAGAAAAGCATACTGTACGTCCACGATGATATGAAGTTAGTGGATTGAAGAGAGTTTGCGACTGAGAATGTTCGGATTATTAATCCAATGCGTTCCTGTCAGATGAACCTCGGTTGTTCCCCGGATTCTTGGAAGGGGTCCCCTCGGAAAGCTCTAGTCGACCCACAAGAGCAGATCAAGGGGGGAGGCAGAGAACATGAGATGACCTGAATAGAAATAATAGAGGCACCAAGCTCTTGGAGATGTAGCTCCATTTACTTGTCACAACAACAGCGGGACACACAAAACATCCACCATGAACAGCAACAAACCAGCGCCGATTACCGCGCCATTCTCCGAACCTCTTCTCCCTCAACTCGACCTTCCCAAAAACCCATACTACACCCCACTCCATCACTCGCTTAGGGCCTACGTCCGTAACTACGTCGATACACACATCGCCCCGCACGCTGCGGAGTGGGAAGCTGCCGGAGAGGTCCCAGAGTCCGTCAGACAACACTATATCGAACACGGCTTCGGCATAGTCCACCCTCTGACCACGACTGAGGATGCAGCTGGAAAATCCCTTCCTAACAATGTCCCGCGCGAGAAATGGGATACATGGTGCGGGTTGATTGTGGCGGATGAGATGACCCGGATCGGCTATGTGGGCGTGGTATGGGGTCTCAGTGCTGGAAATGGAATTGGATGTCCGCCAATTGCGCGGTTTGGAACGCCTGAGCAGAGGCGGAGATGGCTTCCTGCTGTTGCTAGAGGCGAGATACGATTTTGTCTAGGGATTACGGAGCCTGATGGTAGGTACTGCGTTGCTTGTTTATTCACCCCTTATTTGTTCTCCATAGGCAGGTTCCCTACCTGCATACCGAATGGAATGATTGCACTCGAAAAGTCTCTCGTAACCCTATATTAATTTTATTTCTATCCTCAAAGCCGGTTCCGATGTGGCCAATATCAGTACAACCGCGACAAGGGACGGGAACCACTACGTTGTAAGTGGGTCGAAGAAGTGGATCACAAACGGAATCTGGGCGGACTACTGTACAGCAGCCGTCAGGACTGGAGGCCCAGGTCGAAAAGGCGTCAGCCTCCTTGTCGTCCCTCTCAAAGCAGAAGGGGTCACCAGGAAGAGGATGTATAACTCTGGTGTCAATGCTAGCGGTTCGCAAACCCTTAATTCCCATTACTTCCTCCACATCAATTGACATATACCAGGTTCTACGTTCTTGGAATTCGACAACGTCAAGGTCCCAGTGGAGAACTTAATTGGAGAAGAAAACAAGGGGTTTGCCCTTATCATGTCGAGTAATTCACTCTCCTCATCTACCTAACCCGTGCGCTATTTACTTACCGACACTTCACAGACTTCAACGGAGAACGGCTTGCTCTTGCATGTGCGGCCCTACGGCTCTCTCGCGTATGCGCTGAAGACGCATTCAAATACGCGGTTCAGAGAGAGACATTCGGAAGCCCCCTAATAATGAGACAAGCCATCCAATCCAAGATCTCGAAATTCGGCTTGATGATCGAACCAGCCCAGGCCTTCATGGAGCAGCTTGTCTATATCATCGAGACCGCCGCAGAATCCGGCCATGAGGTCAACATTGGAGGAATGACTGCATTGCTTAAGGTGATGTCCACCAGAGCGCTGGAGAAGAGCGTTCGCGAAGCCCAACAGATCATGGGTGGGGCTGGATATAATAAGGCTGGCAAAGGCGCAAGAGTGGAGCAGATTAGTCGAGATCTCAGAGTTCATGTTGTTGGCGGAGGGAGTGAAGAGATCATGATGTCGTTGGCATTAGGAGAAGAGGTGAAGGCGCTCAAGTCTCGAGCCAAAGCTATATCAAATAAGGCGAGACTTTGAGTGTTACCAGCGTAGATCCATTATATAGAATGCCCAATTTGCCCACGTTTTACGATCCTTTGTGTTCACAATCTTGTTGTTACCCTCGTCTCGAGGCATGTGCCACGTGACTAGCTCCATCCAACTTTCGAAAGCAATCAACCACCACCGAAGCAAAGCGCAACAGCCAGGCAAACATGGACCGTTTGTTCATGGATTCATTATTACCGTATCTATATGCGCCAGATATAACCTAGCATTTGAGTTGGGAAATCCGCGCTCATCGCCCCGACATGCGAACAGGTGATCACCACCACCATGGAGAGCTTCGATGACGTCTCTCGATCCCTCAACGTCTCTTCGGAGAGCGTCGTTCCAAAGCCGCAGCAAGCCACAGATTCCCGTACGGACCTCGAAACCGGGGCAACAAAATCACTCCCGGAATCTGCAGTGCCGTCCAGAAGACAATCACAAGATGTGCATGATCCACTACCCGGAATTGCTGGAATGCCGGTGACCGAACCAAGTGCAGAAAAGGCAGGACAGGACAATTCGCAGACGCCGCCGTCATTTCCCCAACTCTCCTACAACCCCACCATTTTGCCCGATGCACCTGCTGCCGACGGGTCGGGCGAGGGCGAGGATGAGGAACCTAACGTGGCCAAATCTTTCCAACGCTCGTCCTCCCCAACCGATACGCCGCAAAAGTCTCGAGGTGCTGCTGACGATGGGGCCGGAGAAGAAGGTGCCTCTCGAATGCATAAATTTACGCTATATGAGACCACCACTCGGTATTACTTAGTTGCGCACGATCTTGTGGAGAAACGATACAAGGTCCTGAAAATAGATCGTACATCGGACTCGGGAGATTTGAGCATAGTTGAGGATGATACCGTATACACAAAGAAGGAACTGAATGAGCTTTTGGATGCCATAGATGATGGCAACAAAAGTTATGGTGGGTTGAAACTCAAGTGCAGCAGTTGGGGTCTTCTTGGGTTTATCCGGTTTACAGGCGCATACTATATGCTGCTGATTACCAAGAGAAGCCAAGTTGCCATGATAGGAGGGCATTATATCTATCAGATTGACGGAACGGAGCTAGTGCCGTTGACTACGTCCAACACGTCCCGCCTCAGGTCTGAAAAGAATCCCGAGGAGGCAAGATTCATTGCGATCTTGAACAACCTACACCTCTCGCGTTCCTTTTACTTCAGCTATTCCTACAACATCAGTCGGACGCTACAACACAATGTGGCGAGTGAGCGACAAGCTCTGGAAGCTGGAGACGCGCACCCCGCCACTCGCGATCTAAATGCCATGTTCGTGTGGAACCAGTATCTCCTGGAACCAGCGTCCAAAGTTCTGAAAAATACTTTTGACTGGTGCCTCCCCATAACTCACGGACACGTGGATCAGTCCACACTATCCGTGTATGGGCGGCTAGTGTATATCACTTTGATTGCCAGGCGTTCCCGGTTTTTTGCCGGTGCTAGATTTCTTAAACGTGGCGCTAATGATCTAGGATATGTTGCAAACGATGTAGAAACGGAACAGATCGTTTCTGAAATGCTCACTACCTCCTTTCATACTTCAACCCCAGATCTTTATGGAAATCCTCTGTATACGTCTTATGTTCAGCATCGGGGAAGCATTCCCTTATACTGGACCCAAGACAATGCCGGAGTGACCCCGAAACCGGATATTGAGTTAAATCTTGTGGATCCCTTCTATTCCGCGGCAGCATTGCATTTCAACAACCTATTCGAAAGATACGGAGCTCCGATCTATGTTTTGAACCTTATCAAAGCGCGTGAAAGGACGCCACGGGAGTCAAAGCTTCTCAAGGAGTACACAAACGCCATTAATTACCTCAATCAATTCCTCCCAGAAGATAAGAAGATAATACATAAAGCATGGGACATGAGTCGCGCGTCTAAAAGCCGAGACCAGGACGTCATCGACACGCTAGAAAATATTGCTGAGGATATCATCCCAAAGACTGGTTTCTTCCAAAACGGGGTCGATGCCGAGCATGGATTAAAATTACAAAATGGCGTTGCAAGGACAAACTGCATTGATTGCCTTGATCGTACCAACGCTGCTCAATTTGTGGTTGGGAAGCGTGCCCTTGGCCACCAGCTGCATGCACTTGGGATAATCGAGGGGACCAACGTCGAATATGACACAGACGCAATCAATCTCTTCACCAATATGTGGCATGACCATGGAGATACTATCGCCATTCAGTATGGAGGTTCTCACCTCGTGAACACCATGGCAACTTACCGAAAAATCAACCAATGGACAAGTCATTCGAGGGATATGGTCGAAAGTTTCAAGAGATATTACCAAAATTCGTTCTTCGACGCCCAACGACAAGAAGCGTATAATCTATTTCTCGGAAACTACATCTTCTCAGAAGATCAACCAATGCTCTGGGAACTTTCCACCGACTATTACCTCCACCACAAAGACCCACGAGACTTTTCCAAGCTCAAGAGCAGAAACTACATAAACTGGTACAACCCCGAATTCTTGAAGGAACGGCAGATGCCATCGGCCATATGGCCCACGGGAATGCCCAGAACGAAAGTTAGCTATTTCGACGACTACTGGCTGGAATACTACCGACCCCTAGCCGTATCCTCCTTCTCCAAAGTCTTCGCCTTCAAAATGAACTCCACTCTCCGCTACCTCCCATTCCGCTCCACCCAAGGGGGCCGCTACGACCTCAGCCCCTTCGTCGTCCGCGCCACCCACGAGCCCGAAAGCCGCGAGCGAAGACCCCAACCCCGCCGCAAAGGTGTCACAATCCAAGAACCCATCGACGACGCAAGCGAAGACTCCGCCTCAACAAGCATCCAGCAAAAACGCATCCCAACATCCAAACCCCTCCAAAACTGGCTCAACTCCTCCCCCTCTGCAGAAAAACACGCCCCCGCAACGGGGATAATCAAAGAACCTCACTTCGAACTCTCCTCCCAACCCATGTCAATGACCAAAATCCCCGTAATGCCACCCCCACACTCGAAAGAAGATCCGAACAAACCCCCCAGCAAAGTGCAGATCGCCCAATGGACCCTCGGCCAACGGGTAACCGACTCCCTAAACCCATCCGTAACAGCAACCGAAGCAGCCGAATACGAGCGCTACATCAACCACCCGCTCAAGGTGCCATTGGTCGTAACGTCCGAAAACGCACTCAAGACCGCAGCATCCATCGCTGAACGGGGAGGTTCGAATCTTGATCTTTTAGAGTACGCTAATAAACGGAATTATTTCGAGGATGGGGGCGGGTTAGGAGGGTTAGAGCCCCTAGCCGACGATAATATTGCTGATTATATGGAGTTTTTAGATGTTGGGGAAGATGCGCTTACTGTTGTCCTGGATGATCATGAGAAGAAGAGGTATAAGCGGTATCGACAGTGGTTGAGAGGAAAGAGTCTTTTTAAGCAACGTGTTGATGTTTAGCCTTGATGAATTGCACGACTTGATGGTCTTTTTCCCCTTACCAAAGGCGTTGTACGGCTATTTATATTATTTTCCGATGCCGTTGGCTAGACAATAATAGGTTTGATATTTACAAGTTGACGCTCGTCGAAAGGCTTCTGCAGGACATAATTCTATTTTTGGTCCACTGCGCTCTGGATCCTCCTAATGCTATACATTAAAGGCTGAAATGTATCCTGTCTAAACGAAAGTTATCATGAGTTGTTTCCATCCACCGTCTTCTATCCCGATATGCTATGCATCACAAAAACATCATATACCATAGCGTAACAACAAGCCCTTGTTCGGATCTTAGTTACTTCCTATCGTGAATAAAAGTCTCAACCTCGGATCTGCCTCAGCCAGGGAATCAAGCTCGGCCATAAAATTGATGGCAAACGCACGGTTTCCATTAGAGGCACCCTCGAAATTTGCATTAGAGAAATCGACCACAACTTTCAAAAACTTAATAACGTCACGCAGTTCGACCATTAGTCCCTCGATCCCCTCTCTCATATTTGCATGTCCAAGGTCATGTGGTTTGCCGGCATTCTCTTCACTCCCATTTTTGTGCGTGGAACCGCCCGGCGCGGGCGACAACTCCCCTTCAGCTTTCATGAGATTTATCCAACATGATCCTACAGCCTCGAGGATCTCGCCCCTGTACCCGCTTATTGTTGGCCAGGCATTTAAGATCAGGCAGCGTAAAGTCTCCACGGCCGCGGCAAGGAGGGGGAGAAAGGAAGTTCCGAATGGGTTCGTTAACGCCGCCGAAAGCAGTGGCATGAGGCCTTGGGTATACTGGCAAGAATATATCCCCAACTCGCGGAGAACTAGACATATCTGTGATAGTAGAAACGTAGAGAGGCGAGGATAAGGGAAAGACGATATTGACGTATTTTCCGCTGCAGATGATGAGCCAATGTGCCGATAAGACGGAATTATAGCTTCAGCCAGCACATTCTTCAACCATGATTGACGGTGATTAGACTTTTCATCAGACCCATAGATGGGAACACGATCGACAGGGTCCATTGGGTCGAGTTTTATTTTGGGTAATCCATATGGTAGAGGGTAGGTCGCACGGATAACTAAGAGGAGGGCCGGGTAGGCAGCAGATAGAAGACGAAGCGATTCATCCTCTGAAGTTAGGGAAGGCAACGAATGTAATACTGGTTTAATGTCTGCTTGGAACTGCGGGCCCAACTCACGAGCACTGAGAATTTCCGAACCGGATGCTTCGATAGGGGCGAGAAGCTGGGAAAGGAGGTCGCAACCCCGGACCCTGAAGAAGCTGGAATGGTCTCGGATTAACATAAGCACAGGCCTATATAACAGATTAAAATGGCCTTCTATCAACTTTTTATCGGACGGCTACGAGGTATAACATCGGCGGTTAGCAACTCGAAGTTTCATAGATCGATAGAAGGAGGTTGGGCAAACTTACAGGATACTGTGAAAGAACCCAATGGAGTACAGTAACTGCATAGACTCTGTCCTTCTTCCAAGGCTTGTCTTCTTGGCCCGAGAGGGTCGATTCGAATCTACGCCCGGGTGTGAGATTCTTGTTCCTAGAAAAGGCTGGCGTGACCGTGTGTGCAAGTATATTCCCAAGTAGATCGGCAAGAAAAATCTTGTCCGTCGGTGCGTAGGGTACAGTTAGGGCCAATATTGCACATGCTTTCGTACATGCTTCTGGGGTGGTCCACGGATCTCCCTGGCAGGTGAAGGCGGCAAGGACAGCGATGATAGCTGGCGGATCCTGCGTTTCACGGATAGGGAGAATCCGGTCGAGATGTCCCAGAATAGAAATTCCGACTGTTGACTCCGCCCGGGGGAGTTTATATTTGTCATGGATGAGGAATTCAGTATGGCCTAGCAATACATTAGATTACGATGGTTCTTGGTTTAGTTATCGTCTCAGTTTACTCACCGTCGACAATGCGCTCTCCATCGTAATAATAGGCGTACTCCTCGGAAGGGAGAATGCTCCTTGCCACCCAGGAATAAATCTCATTCAAAGCGCCGATCTCTTGGGACATTACAGGTTCTTCGGAACAGCATTTTGCTACGCATTCCACGGTAAGGAGGTGCTCGTATTTCTATTATTGAATTCGATTAGCTGCAGGCCTCTTATGATCCGTGTCAAGCTCACCGTTGACTGATTTTCCCCTTCATGCCGACATATCTCTTCCCAGAGCTCTCCCCAGGTAACATCGGGGGGGTTTTGGCTGTTATCAATCTTGTCTCTCAGATCTGGATCCCCATCTGAGTTCTTCAGCCATTCGCGAACCGACGCTCGACACCCGATCATGAAGCCCGAGTTCCGTCAGATCAGCTGGATTTAACAAGCATGCGGAGCTTCCTTTCAGTCAGTTGGTGCTTATTATGCAAATGCTTCACTTCAGCCTTCGGGTTGCTTCATGTCTAAACATTGAATATCGATCATGACAAGATTGATTCGAAGTAGAACAAAGGCAGGAGAAACCGTTAAGCTGACTCAGCGGGCAAAATATATATTCAGGCACGATGCACGATATCATGATCCTTCCCGAATACGTTCAAGGTGTTCACTACTACTTGCTGAACACAGCTTCTGGAAAAAAGTAAACCAGCACGAAGAGTTCTACAACCACGCGCAGAGGATGATATGTATATATAAGTGGCTACTTCACTCCCTGAAACTCTTAAAAACTCGCTGTAAACCATCTTGGAAGTGAGTCCATATAGGTAGCCCCTTTGGCATTCAAAAGGGTATCAAAATATCTTTCCCAAAACCCTCTTTGCATCCTTATCGATCGCACCCTTATCTCCACGGTCAGCTCCATTCCCAGCCCGAACCTCATTCTGCCTAAACACCCTCCGAACCCTATCCCCATCATTCCCACCATTCCCATCACCACCACCCTTGCCCTCCCGTTTCCCCTTCTCCTCCCTCTTCCTCTTAATACCCTCAACAACCTTCCCCTTCTCCACGCCCGCCAAAAACGCCTTCTCCTCCTTCCTCGCCCTCGAATCCTCAATCCTTCTCCTCGCCTCCCTCTCCCCTCTCTCCCGCTGCACCTGTTCCATCAAATCACTCCATTTAAACCCCCTTAAATATTTCATATTAAGCACATCGTCATGGTACCACCCGCCCTTCTTCCCGCCCACGATAGTAGCGTTAAGCGTCTCAGCGCATATCTTCGCCGTGCGCTTGGATTGGAACTCAACCCAGCCATCTGTGTATGCACGTCGCCGATTGCGGCGTTTAGAACTGCTGCTCCCGCTTGGAGGTACGTAGGGCGTGAGGAATATCTTTGTAATGGGGCCGAAACCGCGAGCGATAAGCATGGATTTTAAAGCGGAGGGTTTGAGGTATGGTGGGAGGGAGGAGAGGTATATGACGCCAGTTTTGTGTTTGCGAGAGCGGTCCTTCTCCTTCGATGATTTTGACGACTTGGATTTGGATTTTGTGGTAGAGAGTCTTCCTCCTTCATCTTCTTTTTCGTCCTCTTCCTCGTACTCTTCTTGTTGCGGGGAGTCCGAGAAATCATCATCATCCATATTGAAACGCTCGTCCCCTCCCCGCCCCTCATCACCACCCATCAAAGCATTCCGCGAGGCATAATCCTCATCATCTAATCCATTTTCACTCTCTTCAACCTCGCTAATTGAGAGTTTTCTTCGCTTCGACGACCTATCCGCAGGCGAAGTGTGTGCCGTTTCCTTTCGCGAAAATTGTCTTCCCTTGCCCTCCTCCGCAGCCTCGGAGTCGTATCCTCGGTCGCTTCCTTCCTCATCGCTAGACCCGATGTCCAGGTACTCGTTTCGCTTCCGTGTAGTCATGATTTCGTGCGGGGTGTTTGTCTTGTTATGTTCGTTTGTTCTTCTCCACGAAAAGAAGAAAAAAACATTCTGATGGTCACAAAATATTTACAGTGGTCCGTGCACTCGGCCCGATATCGAGTTCGGGATCTTTTTGAAACCCGAGTTGAGAATGGTCATATCGAGGGAGATTCTGGGTGGGATTTAACTACTATCTGAACAAAGAGGTGGTCACCAGGAGTCTTAATCGTTTATTATGTGGATTCTGTACTCTTCTACTCTTCTGGTTCATATTATTTTCATCGACGAAGACATCTACATACTACTGGTATAAGATACGGTATGGGCGCTTCAGTTTCTCTATTAGCAATATCTAGAGCCACCCATCTTAATTAATTCCTAATCTACAAAAGTCAAGGGGTATCCGCTCTCAACCCTCAATCTTATACGGCTCAGCACCAGGCCCGAACAACAGATGGGGCTTGCTTTCCGCCAGATGGATGATCGTCTGAGCGAAGACGCTGTTCGCCCATGCGAACCAGCTGCGAGTGTATTTGGCGATGTGGTTCACATCCACACTCTCGTGGATAAGGCCGAGAAGACTCGAGTTGCGGACGAACTCGATGGACTCCTTGATCTCGGCGTCGTCGTCGGAAGTCATGGCGCGGACGAGGACGGACATTGGCCAGGCGTTTTCAACTCCGACTATTCGGCCATGTTAGTGATGAACACACAGACAATTAAAAGCAAGAGTACTCACTGTGAGGACCGCCAATGCCATGGAAATCTGATCCGGTGAGATAGTAAGGGTTACCCTGTTTTTCAAGGATCATCTTCCGTGTATTCTGGTACACTTTATCCTCCTTATCGAGGAATCCAAGAACCGGAAGTGCGAGTAGAGATGGCAAATTGGCATCATCAATAAGAATGTGCGAGCCGTAACCATCAATTTCAAACGCAAACACATCACCGTATTTCTTGTGGGAAACAACAGCGTGCTCCCAAATACCCTTCTCGATGCCCTCTCCCTTCTCACGAAGTTGCTTGGCAAGGTCTCCCTTGTTGACGGTGTCAAGAATATCCGCAGTTTTCTGAAGTTCCACAGAGATCATAGCATTTGCGGGGATAAAGTAGCCAAGAATAGTGGTATCGTCACTGGGACGGAAAGCACTGCGGACGAGACCGGTGCCTGCGTTTAGCGGGTTTCCAATACCCTTTAGACTCAGAGTTTCAGTCCCAATGTTGGTTTGACGCTGGAATCTATACTGGTTCTGATCGTATTGCCCATCCTTGTCGAAAGTGGGTTGCGATTGCTCCTCAAGAACGTTCATTAGAGTCGAAAGCGCGGTGTACCATCGACCGGTCAGGAAATCAGTCGATCCGCTGTTCTCGTGGAACTGATTCCCTAGAGCAAGGAAAGCTGCCAGAGAGTCCAATTCGTACTTGCACTCGAAGACGACTGATGGTTCATAAGCTGGGTGAACAGTGTCCTCTTGTTCGGTCTCAACTGGAGGTTGTCCGCTTGGTGGGGGAGGTTGGAAAGCATTGCAGTATGGAGACTGAATAACGAATTCCGACTGGGTATTGATCGCGCCCAAAATGAGGTTCTCAATATTCGGGTCTTGTTTTGCGAGAATCTGGTACTGTGCGAGCTGGTTCGTAGAGTCCCGAAGCCACTCCGCATTGATATCGCCAGTCACAACGAAAGTCTGCGGTCCTTGCCATGGTTGATCAGAGCCTGCGGTTCCGTTCGCAGTCCCGTTCACATGCCATCTGATTGTAGTATCGAGGGTGTTTGGGAAAGCATTTTCGAATATCCGTGCAAGGTCCGGGTCCACCATTCGCGACGTGATATCCTCGATCACCTGTTCAACGTGCGAGGAGTAGAAGGTTCGGCATTCTGTCGCTGGGCGCTGGAAAGGCAGCTTCATTGGGCCATCGGACAGGGGCTCACTGGATGGATACTTATTAATACCGCAGCATACCCGGCATCCTGCTATGCGACCACCGGAGAAACTCACTGAGGCTTCGTAGAGTAATCTACGTAATTAGGGCAAGCATTCTCCTGGCGAGATGATATCTTCGCTAATGCTGAGCCCGCATGTAGCGACAATACGGCGCCGAGAGCGACGGTGCGTGATGGGAATATCATCGTGGACGAGTCGTGTGGGTTATTCTGTGGTTCGTAGTTGAAAGCTCAGGAACGAAGCTCAAAAGCGGAGAGGCTACAACGACGAGGTACCCCCGGTACCTTTATATATTTATTATTACCTAGCTGTCAAGCATCAAGATGGCGGTGCAAAAGGAGGGATTTTTCTGCTACCCTGTTGCGTTTGTTAATATGGGCGCATCGCGTATCGGTTAAGCTTAGGGGAAGGGAAGCCCGAAGAATTGGGGCGGATCGTGTTAAATTGTGGGGTAGGACAGGGGGATGATCCAGGCGTTTCGACGTTTGTTCTAGTCATGTCCCCCGGGTGCCACTGTTGCAGTGTTGCATCCAGCACAGTCCCCCCTTTTCTTTCCCCTCTCTCGTTCCTGGTTCCGGGGGGATTTCGCGGGGAAAGTGATGCTGGGTGATGCATTATTATCCACGATTAAAATTAATGAGAGGTCTACGAAAAGAAAGATATTATCAATAGCCTTTCATCGCACCAAATATCTCATCGGTCGAGGTGCCCTTTGAACATTACGAGATAAATCGGGGATTTTCATGAATTACTGCCCCCAACTTGCCATGAGTCGAACATGGATGGATAGGTAGGGATTAATTTTGGGAATACGTCAACTATCTCGACAACGGCTTCCTTATTTGAACTTCGGTCAATCTGTACCCGATTCATGTAAAAATTTACGAGCAAGATCGCTCACTTCTTCGAAAAGAATGACATGATGTTGCCCTGTCCAGGTTTTCCACTTCCTTTCGAACTCTTTGGCGGTGGCTTCACCGATACGGCGGGCTTCTTTTTCGGAGGTGGTTTCTCTTCCTCCGAGAACTCCTCCCATACGGGCTCTTCTCGAGTAACTGAGGGTAGGACCGAGTTAGCTGGCACTAGGAATATGGACGTAATTGGAAGCACTTACCAAGGTAACCGTCTTCGTCCTTGACCACCTTCTTTTTCATGACTTGCCTTCGGCCTCTTCGGCGACCTCCTTGGACCTCAGCTTCCTCGCGTGGCTCTGATTTCCTGGTTTCTTCAAGTGTAGGCTCTGGAGGTGCTTCCTCTTCAGGTGGCGATTCCGGGGCATCGGGCATGTCTTCGTCTTCTATAGATTTTTGCGAGTTAGCATTCCTTCGAATCTAACCGTAGGGATATCCCTTACCCTCTTCGTCGTCCTCCATCATCCTCTTCAGGTTTTCTGCTCGCTCGAGCCTTTCCTGTCGAAGTTTATCGCTACCCTTCGATGCTTTACCTGCAAATAGATCTTCTCGTTCTTCTTCGGATGCGTCATCCAGAACAGCTAAAATCGTAAGCTTGCGAAAATAATCACATTCACGGATGAACTCACCATCTTCCGCGGTACTTCCTCCAGCCTGTCAGTCAAGTTAGCTCTCTCCCTGTACCTGTATATTTTACTGCCATCAAACTTACCGATTCGGTTGCTTCGGGCTCAGCTTTCTTCGCTTTCGGCTTCGCCTTAGCAAAAGATTTGAATAAATCCGATTTTTCTCGATTTATCTGCGCAGGTTTCTTGGTGGTGCTCGTTTCCGTTCGTGAGGTACTCTTCGGATCTGAGCTCTTGGAGCCAAAGAAATCCTTCGCCTCTTTCTTCGAAGACTGGGACGATGATTCCTCTTCTTTTACGGAGGACTTTGACCCCGCGGCTGGTTTCGCGCCCTTTTCTGGCTGGGCCGCGGGCGGAGGGGCAGATATTTTGATACCCGTTCTTCGCTATAGCGGAAGTAAATATAAGCGCCCATTAATGGGAAATACAATGAACCATAATGTTACCTTGACTTTTTTGTTCTGGATCATTCCTTGCTTATTATTCTGTCCCAATGGATCCTCTTTCAATTGAGCTTCTAGCGTATCGCGTCCAACTTCACCCAAAATATTCAAATCATGTAAACGTCCGGGCTGTAGGCTGTGAATGTGTATTGAGAGAATAGTTTCAAACCGAGATTTGGCACCTATAGTTCCACTGTCAGAAGAACCCCAGGCATATGACTCATATAACGTTCAGAAAGGAAATACATACTATCTAGGTCTTCCTCTCGGGCTAACGTCACAGACGTTACCTTCGGCTTACTCTCCATTTCATCTTGCTGCGGCATTGAGCTCATGAACGGACTGCTCTGCATATAATCATCTTCGCCATCTTTGGATTGAGTGCCATTGGCATTCACTTTCTCCGGTTCTCGCTGGACACCGATAATGATATATGTCGCATTAACACTTTTGGCTTTCTTGGAGTTCTCATGACGATGGAATTCATAGAGCATCCTTCCCCAGAATTGGTCAGCCATAATCAATCAAGCAATTTGTTTTCGGCCGATGACTCGTAACATACTGCTTTGACAGATTGCTATGAACGTTCAATGCTCGACTGAGGGAGCGATATGTGACCTTCCTCGTGTTAGTATATCTGTTTCGTGAACTGAACAATAGACATATACTCACAGGCTCTTTCTCATTGAGGACTTTCTCCGCCAGGTATTTCTTATACTCGGTTGCCATGATCGATTTCGGATTAATTCATCAGCTATGGCAAGTGTTCACTCTTTTTCTTTTCCCTTCGTCTCTTTCTTTCAGCGTCTTGAGTTTCTCGAAGAGACGCGTGATCACCACTTAACGCGTATCAGTCATCCAAAGTCTTGGCATTTGTATTGTTCTGCAAAGGAAAGTTGAGATAGAAACAGGCAGTCAACAGCAGCACAACTCTTTGTTTACGAAGAGGACGGAGGGTTAACGGCATATTTCTCTTGATTTACTTGTACATGAATTGCTTCACCGTCGCATCTGTTTAACGTCATCCAAATTCCACCTTTCCTGCATCCTCGATCCCTCTTCATTTCCCATGGATCAAACCTTCAACATACCCGACTCTACAGACTGGCTCGGGACACCACTTACAACCCTCGCACCCCTTGAGACGTCACTCCGATGTCAAGTGTGCAAAGACTTCTTTGATAACCCCGTCATAACCTCATGCTGCCATACATTCTGCTCCCTATGCATACGACGCTGTCTGAGCGTGGAAGGGAAATGTCCCACATGCCGATCCGGTGACCAGGAGTTGAAGCTGAGGAGGAATTGGGCGTTGCAGGAGGTGGTGGATTCATTTAAAAATGCGCGGCCGCGTGTGCTGGAGTTTATGAAGGATGCTGTGGCTGCTGCAAAAGCTGCGGAAGCTACAGTGGAAGAGGGAGGGGGTGCTGCGATAGATGAGCTGGAGCAACCTGCTACGAAACGGAGAAGGATAGCTCCACCGTGGAATAGGGGGGCCGATATGATTCCTAGCTCCTCAGGCCGAACGACTCGATCACAAAGCAGGAGGGTGGAGGAGAAGTATGACGAGGCATATGTGGTCGAGGATAGTCAGGATGAGGATTTCGAGCCTGAGCCTGAACCGGAGCCTGAACCTGGTACGCTGCTTGCACCCAAATTTTTTTTATGATACCTATTTCTTACATTCAGTCTAGACGATGGCTTGGTTTCTTGCCCGATGTGCTCCCGAAGAATGAAAAATGAAGCCGTATTCTCTCACCTTGATTCATGTACAGGTTCCGCACCACAGCCCAAGGCACAACCGTAAGGACCACCTCCTCCCTTCCTCTTTCTGTATATCATAACTAATGCAATTGTAGACCTATCCGCTCAGCCACCGATTCTACCCAATCCTCACTACAACCTCCACCCACAACCAAGCCCCCTGAACGACTCCCCAAAATCAACTACTCCCTCCTCAGAGACAACGTACTCAAAAAGAAGCTCCGCGAACTCGGAATCCCAGACTGGGGTGCCAAGCCCCTCCTCCAAAAACGGCACACCGAATGGATGAACCTCTGGAACGCAAACTGCGACTCCCGAATACCTAAACCAAAGAGGGAATTATTACGGGAACTTGACGTTTGGGAACGGGCGCAGGGGGGACGGGCGCCGGCGCCGGCAGGGTCGAATGCCTCGAATTCGGTTATGCGGAAGGACTTCGATAGTGCCGCTTGGTCGGCTAGTCATGAGGATAACTTTAAGAAGCTGATCGAGAACGCGAAGATGAAGAAGGGGCCGAAAATACCTGCACCTTCTCCCAAGGCTGAAAGCCCATCAGTAAGTGATGAAACTCCCTCGACGGATGTTGGTCCCAGCAACCCAGCGGAGGCTCCGGAGCCACCTCCATCTGAGGTGCTAAAAGAAGATCATGATGTACGGCATGAGATTGTGGACTTGACAAGGAAAGAGGAGGAAGATGGGGTAGAAACTATATCAGATAGTGGCTTTCAGACGGAGGGACGGGCAGTAGCCCTCGTTCAAAGCACAGAACTGGATTCAGTATGAACCGCTATATGAGCATTGTGAATTTCGCCTTAACTCCTGCTGGATCGCTGGTACATGCAACACGTTGAAACACATCCACCGCTCGCACCCTCTTGGGATCGAAGATTCTATATGCGTGTTAGAGATGGGTTGGAGAACTTGGAGAACTTTCTGTCATCACACGGCCTTCTCTTCAGAGAGTGTCCGCATATTCTGCGTAGGCTTGGCTTTATCGGCTCCGTTTCCAGAGTCATCAATCGACATCTGCGATAGACGATTGATACTCTCATCAATATCCAACTCTGATTGCCTCTCCTTCTGAGCTGCCGCTCTCCCTGCCTCCTCGATCTTTTCCAACTCCACCAACCTCCGCTGCGTTTCCTGCGCCTCCTTCTTCTCGCGTTCCTCCCGATCCTGGCTCTCCATCGCCTCCAACTCATCGTCAATCTCTCCCTCGTCTACTACCGGCCCTGCCTCGCTGATGACATTGCCAACCTCATCAACCTTGGACATCTCCTCGCGCAACTCCTCCACCACATCCTCAACCCTCTCCACGCCACCAACTTGAGCATGTAACCCTCGCAAGACACCAGTGCTCGCTTCCATAACCTTGACGATTTCAACTTGGTCGGCTGCTTGTTCGATCTTAGAGTATACTTCTTCGACTTGAGCAAGCGTGTCAGTCCTCTGCTTGAGATTTCGTTCCGCGAGCTTCTTCGATCGGAGCGCGGATAGGGCTGAGATCCGATTCTTGTTATTGACCGCATTTTGAGCAGCGAGAGACTGCTCCTTGATTTTATGCTCAAGGCTCTCAACTTGAATCGTCAAGCTTGAAATTAGCGCCTTGAGCGAGGCGATGGTCACATCCTGCTGTGTTATGGACGTTGAGTTATCGCTTGCATCTTTAAATTTAATTGTCTGCACATATAGTTAGCATAAAGACAGCATCAGGGACGATGGGTTCCATACCTTCCCGTCATATATAATAGCATCTTTATCTCTCGATAGAAATGTAAGAAGGACATCAAAGTCTGTTTCTGACAGTGTTGTATTCTCATCAAACACATGCGTAAACTCGGCGCAGAACATTTCCTTCGAGTATATTCTATCCACGCTTGAAGTGTTGCTAGCCGATACTCGGTTCAACACAAGCTTCGCTGCTTCCTAGGAGATGTTTTAGCATCAGTCCGTAAAATGTCAAAAATTCCCCATCCTACCTTGACATTATCCACCAGAACCAGATTCCTCACATCTAGCTTCGCAGATGCCCCGATATTAGTCTCATCCTCACTCCCCATAAACCCTTTAAGCTGCCTAAAGCTCCAGTTTACCACGTTCGACGGAGTCAAAGCCGGTAGCTCCACCCAACGCTTTCTAAATATGTTATCCGGACTCGTAAGATATGTCTGCAAGGGTATCATGGTCTTGGTTCGAATCGCTTCGTCCTAGGGGAATCAGGGATCTCGGTTAGTACTCTTACCCCAGGAGGCACTTTCAACTAACGGCGACATTTCACATACCACAACACACCCCAGCGCAACTGGTCGACCCCATTCCGGGCTCTCCAACTCCCGTACTAAACCATCGCTAGTCGTCAAGACTAGCAGGCTATTCTTATGCCCAGTTCCTTGCTTATTTGACTGCCCAGCACTACCTCCACCTAATAATGAGGATGGGATATGTCCCGCGCGCGCAGCATTCGCCAATGCATGCTGCCATGCGGAGACGTTGCTCGCGTAGCCATCTGGATTGGTATGTCGTTGGAGGGAGAAGTCAGAGTAAAGGGAGGGAAGGCGGGCTCTGGGATTTTAATATATTCGTCAGTATTGTTTTTAATACCGAGCATAACAAGAGGGTAAAACAAACCGTCTAAAAGACTCTTCGTGGTTAAGGATGTAGTTCAAAAGGTCGCTCATGATCGCATCTTACACCGACACCATATATCTCTCTTTCTTCACAATAAGTAAAACAGAATAATACTCGATAACGGATCAACCATTCAAAGAAGTAGAAGTGAAAGCAAATTAAAAATTATATTCAACCAGGGCGTCTGTTTCTTTCTTCTCCCGTCTTGGTGTTGACTGAACTTTCCCGCTTTCTTTCGGTTGAAGTTTATCAACAACAATCACGCTTATCGATAAGAACGCGTACAGGAGCCTGATCACGTGCCAACTACCCCTGTTCAAGAGTTGATATCAGATTGTTCAGACGAAGAGATAAAGAGTATATTTTGCTTGAAAATCATGTATTGGGTAGGAATAGGTTGGGATTTATTGAAATCACATTTTCATATCGGAACTGGGAGTATGATTGCTAATAGTGACGCCTCACATCTTTGCCGGTTCCTTAGCAGGAATACAACAGTATGATATGGCGGCAAGAAGTAAGTAAACCATGTCGCCAGCTGAGTCCCGAGAGTTATTGAGCACTGGTTCGCCTCGAAGCAAGCCGCGGCTCAGAGTCTAGTAACATCGTAAAATTATCCTCTTAACGCCAGCCAGTAGGGAAAAAGTAACAAACACCTTGTCTCCATGTCCCTAGGTTCTATAGACATAGAAAGAAAATAAAATCGGTCGAGGTCCCTCCCCACGCTCCAAAATATCAATCATTCAAAATAATCGTCCGGTTGGGTATCGTCTTCGGATTTAAGCCGTGCGGGACTCGGTGGTCTAGCTTCGAGTGGATTAACGGTTCCGATCAGTGATTTCCGGTGGTTACGTCGGTCCAGTTTCTCGCTTGTTTCTTCGGTCTCGATTTGCTCGACCTCGACAGTTTCGTCCTCGACGTTGAGACCCCTTGCTTCGAGGTATTCGACCTTGACGGCATGTCGGATTCCGTCGACAAATGATTGCATTTCCGGGAGAGGGAAAACCGCTTCGTTCCCGAGAACTTCGCCGTAAAGTCGGTCTGCTTCTTCCAGGCAAGCGGATGCGAGCGTGGGCTTTCCTAGCTGGAGCCACGAGTCTGAAGCAAGAACGCTCCACATTGCAGCCTTTCTCCGTCGAGCTCCAAGTCTAGCTCCTCCAGTTCCAATCTTGGAAGCGAAGCATGCAGAAACACGTTCACGGAACAATATCTGGCCAACGGGACCTACTAGTCCCATTTCCTGTATCCGCATTGCCCATTTAGCAGCACTTTCCGTCGCCGATCCGCCGCGCGATTTGAGAAGTTCAACACCAAGAGACAAGCTGCGGAGAGCATTTTGTGAATCGGAACATCTTGTCAGATAGGAATAGCAGGCCGTATCCAACATCTGATCGATACTCTCGGGTTTAAACTTGGCTGCGGTTGCAAGAGGGTTTAGCAGGGTGCTAATGGCACACATTTCATTTACGCCCGCATGATGTCTCCATGCTTTGTCGTTGCTGAAATCAGACCTTAGAAGCTCGTACGTTGACGTTGAAAGTTTCCAGTCTCGTAGCATGAAAGCGTAATCGGCCATTTTCCGTAAGAGAGCTTCAGGAGTTTCGGGTTTATAATAGCCCTCTGGCTCGTAGTTACCACTTGAACTAGATCCGGAGCCGCCCGATGTTCTGGAACCAGAACCAAACCCAGCCCAACGTCTTGACATAGACATAAAACGACCACTTATCCCACGCCGTTTTGAAGCCACTTGATCGTTCCAGAATGAGACTCGGTTTTCCATATGAGGGATCACAGATTGCGCAACCATTTCCCTGATAAAGATTCGGATCGCTGTCATGTCCGATTCGAAGAGATACGGTGGCGCGGTCTCAACGTCAATTAAAACTTCTACTTCCCATTAGTACAGTACCGAAATATTAGAATTGCATAACTTACCCTTTTCGCCCATTCTTGAGAGGTCCTCCGAAGGGCTAAGCCACTCTGGTGTTGGAAATTGGATGCTGTCGTCATCTGTTAATACACATTGGTTGCTTCGAAGTCGCAGCATATGGCAATGAAGACCGAAATGTCTTTTCATCTGGTCGAATAACGCAGTAGAGCGACCGATATCGTCCCTGTCCTCGTCGTGGACCAAAACATAGTATCTCAAATACTCCGGATGGACCCAGGGGGGCGATCGTTTGTCACCCTGACTTGTATCTGCGTATAACTGTCGTAAAGACTCGAGAGGCTCGGGGTTGCGAGAACTAATGACTATGACACATGCCACTGGATGCGCAAATGTCTCGTGAGGCGTAAGGGTCGTGGAGGACAGTAAGCGGCGTAGGAATAATTTGTAGAATGGGCAGACGGATGTATGGGCTCCGGATGACGAGTCGCCGGTGCGTATCCAGCCACCCAGTGGCTCGTCCGCAGAATCCAAATGCCTTTCCAATGCCTCCTCTATCTGCGTGAGATGTTCATGTTTCCCATTTCCCTGGGGGTTTGTGTTTCCAGCCCCTAATCCGACGAACCGAACACCGAAATCCTCCCAGCCTCGACTCGATCCGACACTATCCCGAATAACAATCTTCCCGAGTATCGTTTCCCCGAACGGCCGTAGTAACTCCTGGAAACCATTCTTAAACCCTTTTCGCCTCACAAGTTCCTCGGCATCCTCCGATGCATACACAGCAATCGCAGGGGAGAAAGCACGTATTATAAGGGATCTGATATCATCGGACCCATCAAGTGCTACCCCGAGAGGTGAAGCCGTTGACGATCTAGTCAAGCGAGATGCGGAGTGCGAAACCCGTCCATTAGGTGAGTTCGACCTCGAAGGTCCTCTGGACGATGTCGACGAGGGCGGAACGGATGCGGAGGAACTGATACTCGAGTCCGGAAGAGGGGGGATAATCGGCTGGGAGGACTGGAGCTTCTCCGAAAACCTCGCCTTGGAGGCCACCAGCGGAGTTTCAGGAGAGAACGATGGCGGAGGCTTCACCGGGGTAGCATCGTCCGGTGATGTCATGAGCTCCTCGGTGACCTGTTATTTTGGAGAATAGAAAGCGTCGAACGGGGTTTGAGGGCATCTATAGTGATTCTATTCGGAGCCTGTACGAAAGGTGTGAGTTATGTTGGCGATCATAGTAAGAATTGTCCTTGTAGACTTGTTGTTGGTTGACGTTGCAAATGTTGAAGTCTGAGCAACTCGAACCCTTCGCAAAAATGTTCCGCGGATTTTATTTTTAGTTGACGGACTGCTTCGATAACATCCCACCAAACAACATTCCCCGACTATCGCGGCTGGATAAATGATACACGCCTGCTGTAAGGCCTCTGCGAGATTGAGAGCTCAAGTTAATGCATTTCAGAACAGGGTGACTCAATCCGCGGTCTGTCAGACCTATGACCCATTGCGCTTGCCTCGCGCGCACCCCGCGAAGAGGGCCTTCCACAGTCACCAACAGAGATATAAACCTTTCGTAACGCCCTCGAGGAAGTCCCAGAATTTCATGTCAGTCCGTCAGACCCGGAGCATCTCCAGCAGACCTTCCAAACGCCGAAAACTTTCTATCTCGAGCCCCTCCATCGAACAAACTGCCGCCTGTACCATGAGTCGCCCGGGGAATAATCCGCCGTCGACGTTCACAGATAGAATTGTATTGACACCTATCGAGGATACGCTTCGCTCTCTTCTTCTAGACGTCGTCGATTTCATACGAAAAACGCAGCCGGAGCAAAATGGGGGTCACAATTCTAAATCCGAACCCAAGCTCGAGCTCCGCTTTACGGGGGGTTGGGTACGAGATAAGCTCCTGGGGGTCGGAAGCCACGATATAGACGTTGGGATAAGCACGATGACGGGCTATCAATTCGGTCTAGCTCTAAAGGACTACCTGGATGTCCCGGCCAACCTCGAGAACTACAAAAAACTCCACGACGGTGAGCTCAAGGATTCTATTGTTAGCCTTCACAAGATAGCAGCCAATCCGGAGAAATCAAAACACCTGGAAACAGTCGCCACGAAGATATTTGGGCTCGATATCGATCTAGTAAATCTTCGAAAGGAGAAATATACCGACGAGAGTCGCAACCCCCAGATGGAGTTCGGAACCCCTGAAGAAGACGCACTAAGGCGAGACGCTACTGTCAACGCAATGTTCTACAACCTTCATACCCGTTCCCTAGAAGATTTCACGGGGAGAGGCCAGGATGACATGCGCAAGGAACTCCTGCGCACTCCCCTACCCCCCTACCAGACATTCAAGGACGATCCGCTTCGTGTTCTGCGTCTAATCCGGTTTGCCAGCCGCCTCGGGTATACAATTGAGGAACAGACAGAAGTGGCCATGCGCCATGATGATATCAAATATGCTTTAAAAGCAAAGATTAGTCCGGAACGCGTTGGCACGGAAATTGTGAAGACGCTCAAAGGTAGCCAGCCCGATACCCCATTTCAATTAACCACTAATCCTTTTAATTCAATAGGCCCGGACCCTAAAAGGGCATTAGAAACTATAAACCGTCTTGGCCTTTATAATACTATATTTTCCAACCGTCGCGATGAAGAAGTCGCTGACACTTCCACCTGGGAACGAGCATATAACTCCGTCCCTCTCCTCCTAGGCGAAACCCACGCAAACACGAGTGATGAACTCAAATCATTATACAAAAGTGTCGGAGACATCTTAATTCGCGACAAAACTGAAGACACGTATAACTTTTGGCTCCTCGCCTCACTGTCCCCGTGGGGTGTATTCCCTGCTCCAAAAGCTCAACCGGATCGTCCGAAGCCGGACCCTCCACTATCTACCGCCGTGGCCCGCGATAGTCTTCGCAATGATAATAAAACACTCACGTTCTTGACGTCTTCTGTTCGACGGTATCCTGAGATTGTAGCTATCAAGAATGCCATTGGAGAAGGGAGTATGACTGGTAGTGAAGCCGAAATCCGCCAGAAGGTGGGACAGGCGATTCGCCAGTTGGGGGTGGATTGGAGACTGTGTGTCGTTCACGCGATCTTGATGGATATAATGGAAACGAACGACACTGAGAAAGGTATGTATCCTAACCCTATCAATTCCCTCACGCTATGGCTAACTCTACGCCCAAAGTCCTCCAAAGCTACGACAAGCTATTCACGTACATCCGAAACCACGATCTCATAGACGTAGTCTCCCTAAAACCGCTTGTAAGAGGTCAAGAGCTCAAAGAAGCACTGGGGGTCAAGCAAGGGCCGTGGGTTACCTCTGCTCTCGAAATGGTTATTAACTGGCAGCTACGGAATCCCACGCGGTCCGATAAGGAGGGCGCGTTGGAGGAGGTTGTCAAGAGGAAAGATGAATTGGACCTTAGTGTCATTAGCGTTAACCAGAAGGGTCAGACGAAGTGAAGTTTTTAAATGATACGAATAGAGCGAGTATAAATACCCAAGATCGATTATTTCAAAAGCGGTGGTGTTTTTTTAGCTCTTGTGAAAAGCCTATGTATTTTATCTGAGCTGCGATGGCTCCTGACTTTTGACAAGAAACAAAACCCATATAACTCCTTCTATGCGTCATCAAGCGTGCTCTCATAGAGGACTTTTATCGACAGAAAAGAAACAACAACTCATAGGGCGAAAAGGTCCATTATAACCACCAGAGAATGATATACCCATCCCAAACAATCCCATCACAACTACCTACTCCTCAACATTCAACTCATCAAACTCATCCAGCAACTCATCCATACTAATCTTCGGCACCCCATCATCCTCCCCATCCTCATCATCATCCTCATCCATCGCATCCGTCCCCGCCACACTCCCCCCTTCCACCCCCTCCATCCTATCCGCCAACGCCTTCTTCCGTTCCTGCTTAGCCTTATACAACGCCAACGTACTCCTCAACTCCGTATCTTCCTCCACATCCCGAAGGAACATCTCCAAATCAGCCTCAACCCGCTCGCGCTCCTGATCCTGCTTCTTAGAATGCGTCCTCTCCTCATCGTCATCGTCGCGAGCCATACGCTTGAGACGCCAGTTTCGGGACTTGGGCTTCTTCTTGCGTGGGTAGTATTTCTTCACGAGGATGACGTCGGGAACCGTGGAGCTGTACGTGCTACTCTCTTCGATGGCTTGGAAGTTCTCGTCGTTGAAGTTGCTTCCTGTGATGTCGTAGCCCATTGCTGAGTCGCCTGGGTGGAGGACGCCGCCAAGATGCGTGCGTGTGAAGTAGGTTTTGTCGTTGACGCCGAGGTCGGAGGCTTTGGCGATGGTGGCTTCTGCGAGGAAAAAGCGGCCGTTGGAGTGGCCGACTGCGTCGATGTCCATGACGATGTATTCGACGAGTTCTTGGACATCTGCTAGATTCTTGAATGGGGAGCGCCAGTAGATGGGGGTTGGGACGTCTGCTGTTTGGAGAGTGTTGGGGTCCAGGAGGTTTATTGAGGTTCCCACTCGGTAGCAGATGCAGAGGGGTGAGATGTTGCCGAGTGACTTGGCGAGCTTGATGGGGAGCGCAACAAGATCGTCTTTGCATATGGGGATGAGCTCCACTGAGAATGAGATCTTGTATGACTTCGTGGACGTGTGTACATCCATCGAGATAAGCTGCTGGGATTTCTTCACTCGAACAGGCGCAACGGAGGATAGGAAGTCCACCATCCTCTCAGCGTGGTTTCTCTGCGAGAAGAAGAAATCCAACCCATCCTTCGCTTCCTTGATATTTATCGTGTCTTTATGCGCCGAGTGCTTGAGGATAAGCTGCTCGAGGTAGAGGAAGGTTCGCTTGTGCGGCACCTTTTGCCTGACCTGCACCGAAGACCGCCATGTATTGGCCGTATATGATTTCTGACACTCGGGACACTGCTGAGACGCAACCACATATTCCACCTCAAATGTCTGTTGTAAAATTGTCCCCTGGAACGCCTCCTGCTGCACCGTGATCTTGACCTTGACTCGTTTCGAATGCGGTTCCGTCCAGATGAAACTGGCGTCTATTATTCGAACTTTTGACAGCCCTGTCAATTTCCGTAGGCATAGCGCAAGGAGTTCTCTCGATTCTAGCGCCGCGCTGATCCACTGATTTGGGGGTTGTAGCCATCGCTCGCAATCTTTACAGCAGTGTATAGTTGCTTCTCTTTGGATCCCTTGTGTGACGTCGACTGTGAGTTTCACGCAATCCTGGCATAGCGCTCCTGCCGCCTGGGTGCCATCGATGGCAGCGCCGCAGTTGCAACAAAGAATACTGTCGAGAAATTAGTTTATATATTCGCCACAAAAAAAGTTACAAAGGGGGATATACGTCGCAATCTGTTTTTGGGGTTGGAAGGTCTGGGGGTTTATGGAAACCGGGGCATCCAAGTCCATCGACATGATGACAGCTATTTCAGAAGATCCCTATAAAGAATATGTTTAAGCAACAGTTGTTGCGATGATGGTTGAAGATAGAAATATTATTCTTCGTCCGTTGATATATCCTCTTTTTGGCCTACACGGATGACTAATGTTTATCGGACTTGAGGGGCGAAAGATAAAGATTGTGGGCGAAAGTGGGATGGATGCCAAGAGGGAATTATGATAGTCCGAAAGCTTAAATAAAAAGTCAGATGACCTCATCGGACGACATCTTTTCTTCCTTCGGAGATATAGTCAAGGGGACTGAAGGGAATTGAACGAACTGGCTATTCTCTTCTTACCGTGTCCTTGTGTATACCTTCGCTGACGCCGTATCTCCGTGCCTAGGGCGTCGACCTACAATCGAAGAGCCAGATAAAGATGCGGTGCTTTGTAACCTTTCGGTTTTGATGCAGCATAGAAGCCCCCTCCAGTGGTTTCCCTGCTGGACAGAGTCTCTACTCTGCTTCCATTTCATTTCTATGAAACCCTTGTTCCAATCTCTCAGTCGGAATACTCTCAACCGTAAACGGACTGGGTACTGGGTATCTGTTGTCCGATAGTATCCCCAGGACTACTAGCCACCTGTGCTTTCTGTGCATATCTTTGTGGCTATATCTAGGAGCCCTTGACCGAACAATTTTAGCCTCTAGTATTCGCTGGCCCCGAAGCACTCCGAGGGGATTAACCCTGACTACCTGGTCGTCGATCGTTCCACCTGGTATATGTGATAGAGTATCGGCTGTTGGCCTTGCTCTGTTGCTGTGCGATTATGCGATTTGGCGGCCGCATCATCCTCGGAGTAAAAGGGTTATCTTCTTTACCATTATCCGCGGCTGGCATACCTGGCGAATGCATTCTATCTTGTGTTTCAGACCCGAGATCGGACTGGCCATGACCTTCTCGCATTCCGCAACTGCTTGAAGTAATCGGAACGGTAAAAGGGGTGATATCCTATATCCAGAGAGCTATTAGCAAAGTTACTCGACTAGTCGGCCAAACCTATAGTTGCGAAGCTCTCTATAGCGACGGACCATTCTCTTCGGTGGGTTGGCCGTTCATACTGTTTACCGATTCCCTGGGTTGAATGCCCTGGGGATGGTTCGAGCAAGGCAGAGGTTAGCTACGGCCAGCTGACACAAGAGTTTGTTGGTTATGCTGTGAATTTTTGTTGTGGTATGCAAACACACCAAAACTCCTAAAGGTCCCTCAAGTATTTGGTCAATGAAAAGAAAATCACCGAACCGACCCAGCTGGCCTAGTGGT
>JANTQE010000041.1:0-156913 GCA_032988195.1 Arachnomyces sp. PD_36 | reverse complement strand
AAAAGAAAATCACCGAACCGACCCAGCTGGCCTAGTGGTTAAGTCGCTCAATCTCGATTGAGAAAGTTTCCCTAGTCACCTGTCCAATCACAAGGCGGGGAACCCCGAGATCATGGGTTCGAGTCCTGGCCCGGACTATGGATATTATTTGGGACTAACTAGGTGGGCACGGAGAAAACTCCTCCTGTAGAGTCCCCTCGCATCGCACAAAGCGAGGGATGATGACTCTCAGGGTTAAGAAGTGGGTTTTCGTAGCACAGGACGACCAACGGCGAAGGTCCTCCTGTGTGAGCTTTTTGCTGCTCAAAAATAATGATTTTTTTTATCCCAGGTGGGTGTTGGTTGCAGGTTGGTGATAGCACTGCTGCTCTATGATCGAGGCCATTTCACCACTTACACCTCCTGCAAGGCAACTTCCAACAACTCATGCTGATAGTTCTCACCGTTCTCATAGCCCTCGGGGAGTTCCGAAATTTCTTACGCTCCCAATTACTTTCGCTATTCCCTGGAGAAACTCACTATCTGCCATGTGAACCGCCCAACAGGGCCAATACCAACTTTCTACTAACACTATCGCTGGATATGGGTAGCGCTCTTTTCACCTTACTATTTATGGCCTTCGACACGCCCTTCTCTATATGCAGCCACCTACTCAACAAAGCTATCGCTCGGAGTTTAGTGTTGGAGTACACTGGCGTACAATCCCCTGGATCGATGGGCGGCCATGCAAGCCATAAATACTCGGGTGGAGGAGATGCGGCATTGCAAGGAGCGGAATTGTTAGGATAGAATGAGCTCGTGCGAGTGCAGTCTCATATAGCTTTTGTTGCCCTTCCCGCCGTTCACGAGGCAGTAGCTTGTGTTGTTTACCTGAAGACTGTAACTCGTTGGATTTGCAAGTAACTCCAACCCTGCTATTGCGAAGAGGGTTCAAATCAACATCTTTAATCTATCTACACTTAGTAAAATTAAGACCCTATATTTCCATGTACCTCGGATCCCATCTAATTTTCACAATAGACACTGCATTCTGAGCCGTTGCGCAAGTTTACACCCATCTCCATGTTTATCTCTCTCTTAGAGAAAAAGGGGAAGTTGATACCAGCTTAGTCATCGGATACCTACATGGAAAGTTCAAGTTTTGGTCTTGGCAAGTGTAGAGAACTTTTCGACAATCAACATATCCTCGACCTTTATATCTAGAAAGGCGCCGACAAGATGAGCGGAGCTTTACTAAGATCACCTTGGTGTCGCGCCTGCCGCAACAATCTTTTCCAGTCATTGGCAGTTTTTAGTGGTGTGCCAGTACAAACAGTTGCTCTCCCCAGCAGAACCACTTTCGCCCAACATCCTCGCAAGAGCTTTTCTGTATTGCTCCCGCGTCTCTCTGATCAGATCCCCTCTGGAAGTCAACCCAATTCCGAAGCAGCTGCGCCAGAGAACGAAAGCAAGAACGAAGATAGCTCCGCAGTGGCACCTGAAGAGCATGTGCCATGGTATCTCCAAGTCGAAACCCCCGACCTTCCCCAAACGCCACAGGCAGCTCGGCAGGATCTACCACCACTGCCAGACAATCCGCCACCGATTCTAGAAGATGTACTTCAGCATATCTCCGTCGATATCGGTCTCGATGACCTTGTTCTTTACGATCTACGAAAACTCGATCCTCCTCCAGCTCTTGGCGCAAACCTCATAATGATCATCGGAACGGCTCGAAGTGTGAAACATCTGAATGTTTCCGCGGATCGTCTTTGTCGATGGTTGAGGAGTAAATATAAGCTACAGCCGGACGCAGACGGACTGTTAGGAAGAAACGAATTAAAGATCAAACTCCGAAGGAAGGCTCGACGAGCGAAGCTCGCCAGTGCTGCTGGAAACTCGCTTGATAACCACGACGATGGGATTACGACGGGTTGGATATGTGTCAATGCTGGAGTAGTGGAGGATACTCACTCCGAGGCTCCGAAAAAGCAGCAAGATAAAAATTTCGTCGGATTTGGGGAAGCTGTCCAGGGTACTAGGATTGTGGTCCAGATGCTCACGGAAGAGAAGAGAGCGGATATTGACCTGGAGGGGCTTTGGTCGACTGCGATTGACCGAAAATCTCGGAGAGATGCGAAACTTTCTGGAACCCAGTCGGACGCGCCTCTAGATGAGGTTGGTGCTGCCCATGATAACAAAGCCGTTAGCTCATCTGACCGTGACCTTCGGGGTACCCACAGACTACGAAATAGCATCGATCAAGGGCAAAGGAGGTCCATGCACACCTGTGGCCGGCTTCAGGGCCCTGATAGTACTTTACGAAGCGACATTTCGATCCCTAATATCAAACCATCGCAGCCCAACAGTCGGATTGCTGGCAAATCCGAATCTTCTACCACCTCAGTCCCCCAAGCTTCTACTATCGCCCCATTATTTCAATATTTGTCTGATCTTCCGGAAGACGAAGCTATACAGCAACTCGGGCGCGGCCCGAATGACCACAATTCCACTCAATTTTTGGACATATTTTACAAGACACTTACACAAACCGACGAGAGTGGGTTTGCTCTCAATGAACTGGAGCTTATCCGCAGAGCAGTCGCCCTCCACCATCCAGCATACACTAAACATCACCTTTTTGAACACTTTAACGAATGCCTCATCTCTGGATACGATTTATCGGAACACCAGATGTGGCAAATCATGGATACTTTATTACTCCCCCAACCCCAAAACGCCGACCGAAACAGCCCTATTTTACGGATCCCAGAGTCTGATGTCAACCTAGCTTTGAAGGTTTTGGATCATATGAGTCTCCGCGGAATGAACATCCTCACTGGCCGCATCATCTCTTCACTCTACAGGGCCTCCAGTTTCCAAGTACCAGTGCATTCTCAAAATCGTGTGTCGGGAAAGAAGTCCCCCCAGATTGATCCCCGCGAGGCACAGCTGGTCCGTAACCGCCAACAGAAACTAGAGAGAACACTGGAAGGCCCGAATACTCGATGGGAGGCGGATGATTTTATAAATTTACTTCGCGGTCGATCTAACCAAGGAGATTACCAATCTTACATGGACATCTGGGGAAAGATTGCGCTTCTAGGTATTCCACGAACGGAAAAGCTGTATACCTTCTTTTTCAAAGCCCATGCCGAGCAGGGCAACCAACGGATATGTCTCGACATACTCTCACTTTGGCCTGCCATGATGGAGCGAGAGAGCCCACGAGTTCCCCTTCGTGGGGAATTAGCCAAGACGGTCATGGCATGTATTCTTGTTGCAGACCCGGATATAACACAGAATGCTGAAGAGAATCCTGGTGCAGAGTTGCCGTCCTTGTGGAAGCGATGTTTGGAAAGCCTGAAGCCCGAGAAGCAGACACCAGTTTGAAGAAGAGCATATGCATGTATAAAGGAGGCGTTCTAACTGTATACTATGTACTATTTACCTAATTGCCATATTATTGTCATTGCTCTCAACACACCTGGCACTCAGGGGTAAACTTTTCGTAGGCACGTGATCACATCCTTTCAATTGTGATGATTATATAATCTCATTCGGACTTGTACCTCGGCTCTATTTCGCGAACCTCGACCCAACGCCGCAAGAATGCGTTATCCTCAGGTCCCCCAGAGATGCTGAAGGTCGCCTCTGACAACATCATCTAACACTGACCGGAGGCTGTGGGATGCGTTTTTGGCAATATGGAGTACATGTCGAGCTTACAGAACGACTTTGACGACCTCAAGCCGTCTCTGTTTGGTATGTTGAACCAACCCTCTCCTAGTCAATTGCGTATCACCATCTTCCCATGCGAAGACTAACCAAGTTCCCCCCATTCTATAGAACTACTCTCAGAGCAGCAACTCTCAGCTCTTCTCCCTCCATCCCTCCGATACCTCCTCGCAGTCGCTACCCACAGACACCCGCGATACTTACTTCCGGCATTAAACTCTTTCGACGAGCTCTATGCGCTTCTCTCCCTCGTGGTAGAACGATACTACCTCCGCACCTTCGGCGGTTCATTCACAGAAAATTTCTACTCTCTCAAACGAGAGCGCGTCCTCCGGGTCAAAAATGGGGAGATACCGCGCTCTCAACTTGGTGCTCCGTCCGCCGTCAGCGAGACCCTAAAGCTCCGGACTTCGGACGTATGGAAGAATTTGGCGGTGATGGTTGGGATACCATATCTGAAGCGCAAACTCGACGAAAGTTATGATATTCATGCTGCCCCCCAAGCATCGCTCGTGGTTGGCGGGGGCCCGAGATATTCTCCAAGCGATGATTTACCACATAACCCTACCGTTCGGCAAAGGCTCCTACATTACTATAAGTGGTTCCTGCGAAACGTTTATCCCTCGATAAATGCAGCGTACTACTTCTCTATCCTCGCTTTCAATCTAGCCTACCTATTCGATAACACGAAATATTCCTCCCCATTCCTCTGGTTTATTGGGTCGCGAATCCGACGACTCAGTCCCTCGGATTTCCGCGCCATTGCGGCAATAACGCAAGGCAAGCCCAAAACACCAGCGCGCTCCCGCCCTGGATCTAATCTCCTAGGCTTTCTCAACCCACAAATGCTATATCCTCAACTCCTCTCGTCACTACGATTTCTTCTCCCGACATCAATATTTGCCCTCAAATTTCTCGAGTGGTGGCACGCGAGTGACTTCTCACGGCAGCTTACCAGAAAGGCAACGGAGACCCTCGATCTTCCAGCTCCCCTCGTCTCAGGAATGCCACCACCGCCGCCTCCTCCAATCAGCAAATCAGAAAAGCCTTCAAGCCTCAAATCCTCCACATCTAATAAGCCAACCACTCAATCAAGACTCTCTAAACCCCCTATCTCATACAGCACCCTACTTCCCATATTCACCGTTCCCCTCCCACCACCTGACTCCGAAAATATCTGCCCTATCTGCCTTAACCAACTCCTTAACCCCACGGCCTGCCAAACCGGCTACGTCTTCTGCTACGTCTGCATTTTCCGCTGGATGGGCGGTGAACACGAACGCCAGGTAGATTTTATGAGCGGTGAAGGCAGTGGTGCAAACTGGGCGGATCGGTATGATGAGGACGGAGCTGCTGCTAACGATGGGGATGAAGCAGCAGACGCCGAGACAGAGTCTCGTCCCGATGAGAAGATGGATGTAGGACGAAGTCGAGAAGGAAGGTGGGAGAGTGGGAAGGGTCGGTGTGCTATTACTGGCCGGAGGGTGCTGGGGGGGACGGAGGGATTGAGAAGGGTGTTGATTTAAGAGTATTTACTTTCGCCTACTGGCCGCTTCATTCCTCTATTAGGTTCCCGGTTCATGGCGTTAACGTTAAAAGCTCCGGGATGTCATGCGTGGCCTAGGTCTGTCTTGTACTTATATGCATTAAGTAATATATCTTCCAATTGGGAAGCAACGAAGAACCGTCGGTTCCTTTTCAAGACTCCTCCACCTCCAGCTCATTCCTTTCCCTCCTGCCTTCTCCTCCATGTCTGGCTCACAAAACCAAGTAAAAGGAAGAATACCCAACGAAGGCGGCCAAGGCGGTGGCCCAGCGGTATCTGCTCCTGATGATATCGCTCGGGTCACTTAGCTGGGTACGAACCTCCGCTTTCGTTTTTTATTTTTTTTTCTTGCTCGTCGTGGAAATCCTCCTAATCCCCTCCCCATGCTTCTTTTTTCGTTACTCTTTATATCCGTGTCTTTTTCCTAACGGGGGCAATGCAATCGAGGGTGTTAAAAAGATATTCTAGGCGGGTCTTGAAGAGAGGGTTTTGAATAACCCCCCTTCCTCTCTTCCTTCCCTCTGTCAACCAGCACCTTCCAGATTTAAAGCCCATCCATATTACCAAGTTAAGAGAAAACCATTCAACGAAGGTGGCAAGGCAGTGGCCGAGCGGTATATGCTCTCCATTATACTGCTAGCGAGCCACTTAGCTAGGCAATACCCCCGCCTTCGTTTTTTGTTTTTAGCGGGTTCGAACCTCGTCGTCGCCGTTTCGTTATTTTTTTTTAACTCCCCATTTTCCAAGAGGATATACATAATCTCTTTCCACGCATAAGGCGTTAACTAAAGGAACAATTTAGACCTAGTATTTCTGATTAGCGATTTGCCCAAGTTGATTTTATCCGGCGGGTTTGGGATGTGTAGGGCAAGTCCCATACCGACTTGAGTGTGGTCCTGAAAATTCCCCAGCTTCTCTAGCAGAACACATTATCATGTTTTCGCCTCGTACCATCCCCATAGATACGCTTCCCTATTGAGTTAGACAACAAGGACTTCAAAATTGTCAACAAAACTTCGTCCTCCCATGATTCAGGGGTATGCGATTTTATATTTAAGGCTGTATGTATGACGTCATATAGAAGCGCAACCTTACTCTCGAAATCTCAGATGGAAACCATCCAATCAAAAACGTGTATGTTCAACATCCCAGACACGTGACGCGTCTTCTTCCAAGGTTCCTTTCATCTTTCTCTCCTTCTCCTTCTGTCACTCTTCATTCACCATCTACTCACCAGGAAGTCTTCTCTCTTGGGAGGGGGCATGCTCTGTTCCTCAGTTCTATTGACGATCGTCGAATCTGGTAGAACAGAAGCAAACGACTTACACCAAGTACAAAGTTCTACGGTGAAAGACTCCCTCGCTTGCGTGTGAAGACGGCGATGATTATCACAGTGCACAGTTTACTCATTATCATTATTTTCAATCGATGTTTTAGGAGAACAGATTCCCAAATGGATAGTCCAAGCTTCAAGCTTCTCCTGCTAAGAGACCTTCCCCCAGATACCCCACATTATTTCCAACTAAATATCACACCCTACAGCAAACGAAATTCTCAGGACCGGGACAAACAGGATCTAGTCACACACACAGGCTTAGCAACGTTCATCGAACAACAGCAATTTTATTAAAAAAACTCACCAGGATACCACGTATGTCCATTCGCCTCACAAAACTCAATCCATTCACACTCTCCAGCAGCCATACAAGGGTAGATATGGCATCCAATAATGTTCCCGGGGTCAGATGGGCATGCGCGGTCTCCGGGCTCGTCGGTGTAGACCATTCCGCCGTAATCGAGGCACTCGGTTTGGTCGAGACAGATGCAGTTATCCGGGAGGAAGTGGCTTGTGCAACGGCCTCCGGGGACTGCGAGGGCGGCGGGGAGGAGGGCGAGGAGGGAAAAGAGGGAGGTTGAGAGCTGCATCTTTTATGGGGTTTACGATGTAGGGGAAGGTTCGGTGGTGGATGATCTGAGAGATAGAGGTAGATAGAGTATGGCGATCGATGATGAGTGGTTTCTGGAAACTGCTGATCTGGGGGATATCCTCATGAATTTATATAGATCTCTGTGGAGGTATCAGATCAGTCGGTTCGGTTATGAGGCTCCCACTGGGAGGAACACTCAGGGCTGAACTCCCCTGTCAACGTAACATGGTTTAAAACCGCCACATGCGGCAGCAGACGATCTTCGGCGTCTTGTTCACCGTTGCTTGTTCAATCCGTTGATGCTGTTGGCGGGCTGCCTCGGGCAAGGCTGCGCAAGGCTGCGTGGCCTCGTATTCAATGTCAACCCCCTTTCAGCAGCCCTTCGTATCCATATTTATCTCAAACTTGATGGCTTCTTCAGGGTTCAAGAGCTCCAGGATGTTTTCATTTCAGCTATTCGATCCCTCCATAGGGTTGCATCTTTTTCATTTTTCCCCGGCTCTCCAGGAGGCAGACAAAAATAGTGTGCTATGATCCACCCATATCAATTTATAATACTCTCGACCCCCTACACTATGAATCGGTGTGACCAGGGCGACGAGCATCCTCCCTCTTTGGTTAAGCCGTTTTCCCCAGGTTTCCCGCCCAAGATAGGAAAGATATAAAAACGGTGTCCCTGCCGGTTGACCCCCTATTCAGGCGGGTACTTCCCATCTTACTTTTCTGATATAGCTTTCTTGTAAAACCCCCAGTACTCTTCACTCCACCGGTAGTGTCCTCTTCTCCTCGTTACTATGGGGTGTTGTCACAGGCAATACTGTATCCTGGCAGAACTGGCCCAACTCCCCGGCGATATATATATATTTTGACCTTCAACGAAACCATTTTACAAAGAACCAACTTACGCGACTTAATCACCGTCTCAAAGGAAACATGAGCAGATAAAAGGATACAGTTAGTCACATCGACTCGATAGATCATCCTCTACCTTGGGCTAATAACCCCACGCTATACTTCATCATCGGCCACTGCTTCGAAACAAGATCGCGATACTAAGGGGGTAAGATAATGGGATGAGTGACAAAGGCTTTAATGTCCAGGGAAAGTATACCGTGGGCATGCTAGTGAAGAGTTCCAGCCGAGCGGGAATACTCTAGACAATACTCTCTCGGAATCGAAGAGTATTATAAAGAGACCCTGTCGGTAAGGTGGGGTTCGTCACCCCTCTCCACCACCGTAGCAGGAATCCGTAAATATATATTTCCGTTAGGATATGATATTTTTATCCCTAGAACACAGTGATACCGATATCGATGCCAAGAAGTATAGATTCGACGAGCGGGAGACTCGAAGTCGTGCAGTTAACCTCCGCCGCATAGTTAAGGGGAGAGAAGATTTCGAGAAATTGGCACGTAAAGTGAGTTGTCTAAGGGAAAGATGGAGAATAGATATGGCGAAGCTATTCAGACCAAGATAACAGCCTCGGGAAGATACCCTCGAGGATAAAGGTCCGGACGGCCGTTTCTTGGTATTTATATTTGGGTCCCTAGCCCCTGGGACGCTCTGAATATCGTGACCGACGGGACAATAGTAAAGAAAAGAAGGCTATGACGGAGAAAAATATATAGATCAGAGTACTTCGTTAGGAAAAGATAGAAAAGGGAAGGTGTCGAAGGTAGGGCTGCATCCTTGTGATCAACAGAGGGGAACCCCTTACTCTCGAAGTAGCTAGCGAAGTATGTGTCTGTCCTGGGATGATATTATGTGGATATGGAGTAAAAGTGCACGATAGTAAGTTTAAAATCACAGTTATTAACTATTGTAAATATACTCAGTAGAAAGAGCAAGAAATTGCGAGTCGAACGAGTGCAGGAACGGGTGTTGGGGAAGGCGTGGGGAGAAAATGGTGTTGGAGACAAAAAAGTGATGATGGTTTGCATGAGAAAATGCGGAAGGGGGGAAGAAAGACGACGAGCGGGCTTGTTTTGATTTTTACTTAGGGCTGCGCTAGTCCTGATGGGGGAAGGTCAGTACAGGAATCAGTAATATAAATTCAAGATACCGAGTAGATTACAGGATAGAGAGCTATTCTCTGGTAATAAAAGAGTGCTTTACGCGATGAATACCGCCCTCAGCAGAATGGCCCTCTCTCTCTCTTTATTGTTTTTATTGATGCCCACGCGGTAAAATAAGGTTGGGAGATCACGTGGATAGACGAGCCACTCTCGGTTGTATTAGAGGTGTAAAATACAGCTTACATACTCCAGAGTCTTGGCTTTCCCTCCCCCATTCCACTCATTTCTCTTCCAAGTGTATGTATGCCCTCTGTACTGTTTTTTTCCCTTCTCCCGCCCGAAGGAGCGATTTCTTTCTTCCCCCCGATCTGGACCAATGACGATGGCTCCTTTTCCAAGGGGAGTGTCCACTCTCCCTCTGTCGATACTCGTGACCCCGTCTATGTCTACCCGCTGCCGCCGTGGCCGCCGCTATCGCTTCCCTTCCTCATGGAGCAACTCTGATCCGACAACCTCTTCTTTTACCTCGACCTCTCTATCCACGCCAGACCACCCAACCCTTCTTTGCCCTCCGCGCTACCGAGAATACCACCGCATTACCGCATTCGGTACTCCCGACTTCTTCGATCTGACTTCGCCTACCCGTGATAAAACAATTTCGAAACTCGCGGACCTTGCCCTCGACACCACCACCGGGTTCAGAACTTGCGTCGGACGCGTCAACTCCCTCAACGGTAAGTCTTTAAGTCTTCTGTCGCGTAAATCCTTTAATATGCTACCCCTGGCCTGTCTCTTCAAAGAACGGGTTTACCTACCTTCTTCGAATTGACCCGTTCACGTTGGTGTTGGGGTTACTCCACGGATGCGCAATTCCTGTTCCTCATCCCTTTGTAGGGATTGGTGCCTCATTTAAACCACCATCCCCCTCGCTTTTTCTACTCCACCAACTTCTCCCCCACCCGAGAAGACTCACGCTGACCGCATTTGGACATAACTGCAGCTGCAACAACTCCCACCTCAACCCCCCAATGTTTAACCCCGACTAGTTGACAACCTTCCGGATCTATAATTTTCTCACCATGGTACTTGCGATTCCTATTCCGGTATTTGAAGTTCAGAGGGGTAATGAGGGATAACATTTGGTATAGGTGCTATTTAAGCGGAAACCGGTCCAGTACCTTCCGAGGCCAACGATCGAGGATGACAACTCCGAGGTTTGTCTACTATATACTCCGCGGGCAACATGAAGGGCGTGTACTGACCGGGTTGAACTATAGGTCTGGGTCATACCGGAGACCAGTGAAGTTTTTACCAGCTATGAACCCTTTCTGCAGAGGTAGGCACCCGCACCCTAGATTTTATGGCCCCGCGCTACTGGCTATACGTATATGTGGTTGTGAGTTCTAACGTTCTTTCAGGATGGACTTCTACAAGCAGGTGTGCTCCCCGACTTTTATGCCCACCAGCCGTGACACATACGAGACCCGCAAGACCTACGTCATAGCAGCTACTGATATCAGGATCTATAGAGACGGTTTATCTGTGAAATTACTGGCCATTCTGCCCTCACATTCTTTGAAGCTTTAAGAAGCGAAGTAAGTCAAGTCTTGGTATCCCGACGTATTCTCGGAGTCTATGGATCTAACTCCACCTAGACGGAGGGCTCGCGGGAAGTCAATAATGCTTTTCCAGAACCTTTGAGAGAGCCGATACTGCGAAGAATACAGTTCTCTACGGTTTCTCGGATAGATAATCTGGGTATGCTTTAATGTCTCCACCTCTATTTAGCCATTTGCTAACCTCTTTTTCATAGTGGACGAAGTGTACGAGGTATGGAGCTACTATGAAATCCTACCATGACCCAAGTTTCTAACCGACTATAGGACTTCAAACAAGATTTTTACCCCGGAGAATACGTGACCGTCTTGCTCACTGATGGTTCCCGTCTTCATGGGCTGGTTCGCGAGAAGGCCAACTTTGCGGAACGGATCGATGTCAACGGCAATATTGAACGATATCCATTCGCTAGTTACCGAGTAACGATACTTAACCAAGCCAACGAGGAAGCTTTGCTCGATCAGGACCATCTAACCCGTGACCGGAAGACATTCACAAAAATGATGCTCCGCTCATTCATCAAGAATACCGTAACCAGGGAGCCTTGGAACGGTGCCCCATGGCTGGTAAAACCAGATATCGCTATCCAGTATCATATCGACACCGATGTTCCTCCACATTTACAATATGGGAATAAGGTTGCGGAGAAAAAGGCGATGAAGAAGGGAGAACAAGAAGGGTTTTTCGGTTTTTTCGCGTCGCAACACCTTCCAGAATTAAAGCCTGCCGTTAAGGGCCAGAAGGCGAAGTACACACCACAGGAGCTTGCCAAAGCGAAGCAGGATCAATATCTGGAGTATCAACGTTCGTTGACTGGAAACCCGTCGTTCGGTCTATCGAAAAACGGTTCTGGGAAATCGTTACCATCTAAAATTTGCACCGGGCCAACTGTTGTCGTTAGAACAATGACGCCCAAGCCTCCGCCTCCACCACCTATTAAATATCCCATCGAAGATCTTGATATAGAACCTACCAAGGACGGCAGTCACCGCCCACCATTGAAATTCCTAACTAACCCTAAATCCGCAGAGGGCGATGCCGAGGATTCTAAGGACGAGGGACCAGAGATCAAGTGCGAGTCCGTTGGCTTGCTACTCGAAACCTGGAACACTCTCAATGTATATTGTGAGGTTTATCAGCTGGATTCCTTTACCTTTGACGATTTCCTCCAGGCCATGTCTTTTCATACGATCGATAACAATTGTGAATTGTTTGTGGAGATCCATTGCGGCGTGTTGAAAAAACTGGTCAACCCGCAGCACGACCAGAACGGATCGATACAGGTTCCACTACCGGAGCTCCCAGAGGAAGAATCGGAAGACGAGTCGGAAGAAGAGTCCGAAAGCGAGCCAACACCCGAACCAGAGCCGACGAGAAGGACGACGAGGAGTAGTCTTGCGAAAGCAGAGGCAGAAAATCTGAAGGAACAGGAGAATAGAAGTCGCTCAGCTACAGTTGAAACGAAAGTGCATCGGGCTGCTGAAATGTTTGGCGACTATGGATGGATTGAACGTCTGCGGAAGAGGGATTTCAAGAATGGAGGGTGGGAGCTAGTAATGGTTGGTCTCTTACACCGACTATCACATCGACCACGTCTGCAGAGTGTTTGCGATCAAATCCTTTCTCACCTTGCGCCCCTCGATGCCGAGCCAACCATAGAAACGGCGGCTATCCAATACTCAACACTGGATATCAACCTACGTATTGAGGCTCTGCAAATAATATGTATGCTGAGTCTTGAAACAAAGGCGATTAAGAATTATCTCGAAGAGTGTAGCATCCAGATGACGGAGTTCCGGAAGGAAAAGATCGAGCACCAGCGAGCTCGCAAAGCTGCGTAAGTATCATCATCTTTCCTTCGTATTGTTATTGATACTAATATGGGGATCTAGACTCGAGGAACTTCGGAAGCTACACGACGAGCGCAAGATACTTCAACCGGAGCCCGAGAAATCACCTTCACCTGTCCCTGAGCTGGATAATCTCAACGACTCGAAAATGACCGGGTTAGATGAAGATTCGGAACAGGTAGACAGTGAAGACGACGAACCTCGACCGGCACGGTCCCTACGTGGTGGGAACGACCGTGCCCTTGAGCGGAAACGAAGACAGGATGAAGAACGAGAGAGGAAAGAGCAGATTGCGAAACAACCAAAAGGCTCAAAGCAATACCAGCGAGTACTCAAGAAAATAGACGCCGAAAAAGCCAAGATAAAATCCTGCGAGGACGAAATCGCAATTGTCGACAATGACCTGAGGGAAGCGGACTGTCCTCGTACCCGTGTCTTAGGAAAAGATCGGTTCTGGAACCGATATTATTGGTTCGAACGGAACGGGATGCCATACGAAGGCCTTCCCACCAGTTCAACCGCGCAGGCCAACTATGCTAATGGGCGGTTGTGGGTGCAGGGTCCAGATGAAATGGAAAGGGAAGGCTTTATCGACTTACCCGAGGAGCCAAAGAACGAATACATAAAGAAGTTCCAGATGACAGTTGCAGAGCGCAAAAAGAACGAAGAGGGTTCGACCAGCGTCCTCAACGCACGGCAATGGGGGTACTACGACGACCCAGAATCTCTTGAAAAGCTCCTCGGTTGGTTAGACTCAAGAGGAAACAGGGAGGTGAAACTACGCAAGGAACTTCAGCTCCAAAAGGACGCGATCACGAAGTATATGAAGAACCGACAACAATACCTCGACCAGAATGCTGAACGAGCCGAGTCTGAGGAACCTACCCGGATGTCAACAAGAACGAAAACTTATACGGACGGCCAAAGCCATCGCTGCCTGAAATGGAAGAATGGAACTGCATTGAAAGAGAACGGTCATCTACATATCGACGCGGAACGACCGCCGAAGCGTGCTCGGAGAGGAGAGTCAGCGAAAGAGGTGAAGGTGTCGAACCAGGGAAAGACTTTATCAAGGCAGGGGACGAGATACAACTTTTAGTTGTCTCCGCACGTCATCGGCAGCCCGAACCTCCTCGCGTTCATCCCCATGGTGGCTCTAAATCTAAGTGGCGAATAAATTCAATTATTCTCTCCCTACTCTTCTGTCGGACTGGTTCGGCCCGCGTTCGGAGTTCTTTCGGACATGTCTTTCGACCCTTTCCGAAGGCTATCATTACGACGCACGACTCTATATTTAAGAAAACAGTTTACTACTTTTCATACAACTACCAGGTATATGCGCCAATCTTGTACGGTTAACCTGGGATAGAAGCACATATCTCACGAACTGGAGTGTTGCAAGACACCAGCTTTGTTCTCACTAATCGGTTTCCCCCATCTCTCTATTTCCTTAGCTGTTCGGGTTTCCTGGAGATGGTCTCCCGGGTCAATGTTTGATATGCCTCTCTTTATTATTGTCAAGCAGGATGGTGCATATGGATATTCCCTTTTGTTGGTGGGCTGGGAAAAGCACTTGCGGCGACGACACATTTGTTGAGAGTTGTGGAGTTTTTTCATCTATTATTTTCATCTATATTTTTTTTTTGAATTGCTGTACTGTTGATTAGAGGACTATTAGCTATCTATCTACCATTCTATGCTCTTATATATCTTTTCCATCTTCCTTCTCTTCCCCTGAGAATTAGTTACCCTCACTGTCGCTCTGGTAGTCTTCATCTGACACGTGACTCAACTTCCGGAACCTGCCCGAATAATACGGTATTGATACCGTAACTATGCAGATATCCCTCTTGTAACACTGTTTCGGCACGTATTCCAGTTACCTCTCCCCGCTGAAAGCCGTTGTATCATCGGTTTGACTCGGTATTTCTTTTCTCAGCAAAACTCTCGCAACTTCACGCACACAATTCTCTCTCTTCCCTTTTGCTTACAGTCAGACAGAGCGTCATAGACTATCATTATATCACTCATGGACTCTATAAAGCGATAACTCTTCCTTTTTCTTTTACGTACCATCTTCGAATGTCCACCGCCGTCTTGGACGACGACAATGCAGGTCCATCCCCACACGCCACCACCACATCAAACACCACCACCACCTTCAACAACATCCTCGGAAAACAACACGATAGAATAGGTATTGCGGGATCGGGTATGGCGACTAGGACGGAGGAGCGGGGCGGGGTGGGCGTTCGTCCCGTGGACGATGACTCGATAGGGCCGGCGAAGCATGCGACACAGCAGCAGAAGGTACCGCAGGCTCAGGCTCGGAGGTCGGATAGTAGGAGTTTGGATTATATTTTAAGGAGTGGGTTGGCGGGCGGGTTGGCTGGGTGTGCGGTATGTTTGAATCGCTTCCGTTCTGTGGATTCAGTACGAGGACTTGCATGGCTAATACTTCTGTGGACATAGGCTAAGACGGTTGTAGGCCCTCTCGACCGGGTTAAGATCCTTTTCCAAGCGTCGAATCCTCAATTCGCGAAATATACGGGGAGCTGGTTTGGTGTTGTGACTGCTATGCGGGATATAAACCGGAGTGATGGACTTCGGGGGTTGTTCAAGGGTCACTCCGCTACTCTACTCCGTATCTTCCCATACGCAGCTATCAAGTTTCTGGCTTACGAGCAGATCAGGGCGGCTATTATACCGTCTAAAGACAAGGAGACGTCGTTCCGGAGGTTAATAAGTGGGAGTATGGCGGGGATAACGTCCGTTTTCTTTACGTATCCATTAGAAGTTATGAGGGTTCGGTTAGCGTTTGAGACGAAGAAGGATTCTCGATCCTCATTATCTCGAATATGTCGACAAATATATAACGAACGCGCGGAACCCATACCCCCTCCCAACCCAACCTCCTCCTCCACAGCCTCCGTCGCCACCGCATCAAAAGTCTCCTCCGCAGTCCAAGAAGTCACACCCCGCTCCGGCCTCGCAAACTTCTACCGAGGATTCTCACCCACCCTCCTCGGCATGCTCCCCTACGCCGGAATGTCCTTCCTCACCCACGACACAGTCGGCGACTGGCTCCGCCACCCAACCTTAGCTCCCTACACCACAATCCCTAAATCGGAACTTCCCCCACACTCCCGACCCACCCGAAAGTCCCGGCCAGAACACAGACGCCACTCGCAGCTCACCGCGTCGGCGGAACTCTTCTCAGGCGCCGTCGCGGGTCTAGTTTCCCAAACTTCATCATACCCCTTAGAAGTCATCCGAAGACGGATGCAAGTTGGTGGAGCAGTGGGTGATGGTCATCGGTTGAATATCCCGGAGACGGCGAGGACGATTTTCCTTGAGAAGGGGGCTAGGGGATTCTTTGTCGGGTTGACGATTGGGTATATGAAGGTTGTGCCGATGGCTGCGGTTAGTTTCTTTGTGTATGAGAGGGGGAAGTGGTATTTGGGGATATAGATGTCGCCTCCCCACCTCACTTTCACGACCGGTTGATCGCCGTTTCTACGCCTACCCGTCTCAGAATCCGATTTCCCACCATGTATAGACCTTACACGCATATCTCTTGGATGAATTCTTCCTTTTCTGTTTTGGCTCAGGGGTTCGGTCTCGTCATTTTGGTCCTATTTTTATTTTCTAGCGTTTGTTTGTTAACTTTCCATATCTACCGAGCAAAAATCTACGAGCACCCTGCCCGCCGCCCTTTTCTTCCTGGTTGGTGAGAATCGCCGCCCCTTACTTAGGTCACGCGTGACTTGGGTAAGCGTGTAAGTGCTTGGGTGGCCTCATGTTAAACTAAAGTTCGCTGAGATACCCCTACTTACAATATTGCTTTTGCTAGAATACTACGCCGTTGTCTATTCCTCAAAACTAGGGAATGAATCTTCTGTAAAGTCCGACTCCGGTTCGGAATCCGCGTATTCTGTTCTACCATCCTCATCCCATGCCGCTCCGTCAGAAAGGGTCATACGCTTCCCAGTCAGGACGTCCAAGGACTGTAGCTCTAGTGAGGGAAATTTGTGAGACAGTACTCGCACGGTTCTAGGATAAGCCATCTGTTCTATCAACATTCTCGCCTGTTCCTCAATCTCGGTTCGCGGTTGCGGAAACCCGCCGCCGGGGGTATTACATCGTTGGGAGTATGTTGCTGACGTTATTTCCGGCGACTCATTGGCTAAACTAAGATTCACGATAAGCTCGTTGAGCTTAAGCTTCAGTTGCCTGGTATCGCAATTTTCTGAAGGACGCAAGGCATTCGGACAGATGTGACGCATTCGTAGGCGAAGACGATGCAGTTGCGGGAGAAGTCTACTGATGTGCGAGCAAACGTGAATCTGCTGCTGCTGCTCTATGTGATCGTTTCCTAGGATAAAAGAAGTGCCACACGTGTCCAACTCTAGTACAGTCAGATTACTGAGTGAGAGTATACGGGATATTGTTGACTCGTAAAGATAGTCCCGCTGCGGGAGCGTTGGAAGAAGAGAATGACACTCGCTAAACGCCGTGAAAACGGAAAGTTCGCAACTTGCCACAGGTGCGAAGAAAGATCAAAAAGTTAGAGAGATTATCGTTCAATCGAGTAGTCCATTCAGCGCGTGTCGCTTGACTGTCGTTTTCGCTCCAAACTGCGGGAGTGAAAGCATCTCCACTCAAGCTCAAGACTGTAGTCGTTGGGAGGATTGACTCCCAGTCATCAAACCCATCGAGCGTAATCTCAACCCCTTTTAGGGTAGACTTGAGCAATTCCAATCTTCGCGCTGCCTCGGGTGCGAATAGAACTCGAGTCAGGGATTTGGCCGATATTCTAATATCTGCCAAAAGGACTGTTTGAGCGAATGAATACCATTGTTTGCAAAGCGTCAAACGTCGCAAATCGCCACGGAAGAAGGAAGCGCCCAGATACAGTGCCGAACGGAAATATTGAGAATTGCAGTTTTTTTTGAGTCTCTGGACCCCCCCTCAAAATTTTCTTTCGTCGAGTTCTTGAGAAATTCAAAGTGAGATAGCAGCATCAATATAGAAGCTATGTAGATGAAACTTATAGAGCTTGTAGAGCAAGCGTTCAGAAAGAACTTACTTCTTTCAAAATTAAAATTGAGTAAAAATTGAGCAAGTTGAGATTTTTGAGATCTCTCTTCTGACGACTTTTCACGACTTTTAAAAAAACGAGAGCAAGAGCAAAAAAGCAGCTTTTTTTCGTTTTCTCACTCACTTTTCTAACTCGCGAAAAAAGACGATCTCAAAAAATCAAGTCACTCAATTTTTAACTAATTTTTATTTTGAGCGAAGCGTTCTATTCTTTAAAGCTTGCTCTATAAGCTCTATAAGTTTCATCTCTATAGCTTCTATATTGATGCTGCTATTTCATCTTTTAGTTGTGTTGAAGCATTTTTTCTTAATTTTTGAGGGGGGGGTCCAGAGGGCCAAAAAAACTGCAATTCTCAATATTTACGTTCGGCACTGTATCGGATTATTAGGAGCAACAGTTCCGGTGGCAGTTTCAGGAGGTACATGATCTAGAGAGGAGACGTTGAGAGGGATTTGGTGGTCAGGCGCCTGATGAGTGATGAGACTGCTGGTGAGAGTGGGTATCATCATCATTGTGAAAACAACCCCTTAACCAAATAAGACAATATATCAAAGAAATCTAACAGGCTTGCCATCCGATCATACACGCTTGTTGATCTGCGTCAAGGGCAGCCTTTGCGACCTTCTTATTAGCCTTAATTTCAGGCTGGCGTTGTTGATTTCATGTTGTTCTCGGAATTTTCGTTGTTCCAGTAGCCGTCTGGATTGTGGAAGACTCTCGAGGCAGACCTTGTCATCGATCAGCCGAACATCCGACACAATTTGTGTCGAGAAGGCGGTAGTGATATCGCTATATGAGCTGCCATCATACAGGGGAGACAGAAGACTTGAATTCTCAAGGTCTGCGCGCTCTCACCGCAAACGATCTCAGTGACGCTTTGTGAGCATTCCGCGACAGGAACTAAGGTAAGGTCCTTGACAACCCCCTCGACAACTATGAATCGATACCATGGAAAGACCAAGTGATGGATGGGCGGGCTTTGGCCATCTCGATGAGAGCTCCGACCAGCACGAGCGTATGCAGAATATACTTTCTACCGCGAAGTTCGAATTTCTCGAGTCTCAAGCAATTATCGCTCGCACCCGTCAGGAGGACTTACCTTCCACTCTTACATGCAGTATCAACCCTAGCCGATTCACCTGGGGATTCAACAATATTGTTTTTGAAGTTGCCTTTTCTGACGGTATCTACTGGATTGCACGAGTTCAGCATACACTCGAGGATTCGAGTAGCAACGAGAGCTATGCGACAACAATAAGCGAGATCTCAACTATAAATTTGATTCGCAGTCGAACAACAATTCCTGTGCCTCAGGTCTTTGACTATTGTATCAGCTCAGATAACCCGTTTGGATATCCTTATATGCTGACGGAGTATCTTCCCGGTCGCCCTTGCAATAATATTTTGGCAAGAGCAGTTCCCTTAAAATATCGATCAAAAGTTGCTAAGCAGCTAGCCAACGTTTTCTTTGAGCTTCAGAACTTGACCTTCGATCGTATCGGTCGGATCTGGACGCGTGATAACGCAGATATGCGTAACAATGCGGATCTCAAGCTTATCTCACCTGCGATACCGGACGGAGCTACAGATCTATTAGATACCTCATTAGAGTTCTTCCACGTTAAAAGAGAGGCGGAGAATCGAGAGATCGTTCAATCCACTCATCCAAACGATGCGGATTGGCTCACTGCATGCTGGATCTTAAAAATTGCTCTAGGGCATATGATCTTAGACGACAGAATACGAGGACCGTTCCCTCTCTGTCATCTTGACCTTCATCACGGAAATCTTCTCTTCGATCACGAGTTCAACCTGACCGGGGTCTTAGATTGGAGCAATGCGCAGACAGCCCCTATCGAGCGCTTAGGAGTCTGTCCAGAGTTTATGACTTTTCCTGCACTATCGAACGAAGAGAATCGTCCGATTATAGAGTTCAAACATCTCGTCATTCAACATCTGAGAGAAAAAGAAGAACAGTCGCAGAAAGCGGATTCTTCTTTAACGTCCCTCTCTGCTTTCCTGCAGTCAGATCGTGCTGAGCTCGCATATTTCTGCACCTACAGTCATTCTCGCCGAGCCATATGGGATGCCAAACGCGCTGCGAAGTTGATGTACGGCGGGGCGATATCATGGGATCAGCTGAAGGAAGTATATGGAACCAAGGCGGTTTTTTAGAGAAGAGAGAGACAGATGGAACAGAGAATGCATATATCAATGTCTCAGATCCTTGTTTTTCAGGTACACAATAGAGGGGTTGCGTCCATGCGTGATGGCGATGGCAGCGATGCCGATTCGGATCCACCGAAAGAGGAGGGGACAGAACAAGAGAACGAGAAGACAGACGGAGACAAGTGAACCCCGGAGGAAACAGAATGAGGAAGTGTGTGCGCAACGAGCGAGAGACGGACCATCTTATGTAGTCGAGGCTGGTGACGCCGTGGGCTTGTAGCCGCAAGACTGGACGGCCGAATCCGACGCACCGGTAAGCAATTTATTGTACACTCTATGATTTTATAGAACTCAAGAACTAAAGCCGATCTTAGACATTGAAGGCCCTCTGGGACGGAACTAGTATTAAGAAACGCTATCAAGGCGAAAGAGGGTTTTCAACCCTGAGCTGCCTTAAAAAGGGAGTCAATCATACTACTTTTCGCCTTCCCAAGCTCCAGCACAGCGTCAATCTCATCGTCAATATTCTCGTAAAACCGGTCTTTACTCCACTGTGGCTCCCATCCGATTCTGAATGGGATCTGAGCTACGAGGTTGTTTCTGGAAATATACACAATCAGCTACAAACTTCCTATCCAATCGCGATAGGGGAGGGCGAGGGGGACAGCCAACTTACCCAGAATTCCACAACACACGCACAAATGGTTCCGGAACGCCCAATGATTCCGCGGCAACTTGGTTGTTGGGATAAATCTGTACCTGTGAGTCGGTGATGAGACCGCGAGACTTCATAGCTACGGCCAGATGGTCCAGGAAGTCTCCAAGGAAGAAATCATGGGCAATCCCAAAGTAGTAGCCCTCTCTACCTGATGGGATGGTCTGCCCCTGGAGAACTTTCTTGACTATCAGCCCGTATAGAGCCGTCAGATCGGATATGTGAACGGCGGAGTTTTTCTGTTGTATTTGGTCAGTCTTCCAGTCTGTTGCATCGATAGTGTCTTTTTAAGAGGTCACCACGTACCGGGTCTTCAGGGAATTTGTACAGTGCTTTCTCCGAAAGAGCAGCTTTGATACTGACGGGGAGATTCACAGACAACTTATTCCATTCGCCGGTGCCCTTGCCATCTGTTGAGAATCGTTAGATTCTATCTGTATACCGAAGACGAACCGTACCGTGGAGTTGTTGGGACGCGGGAAGACTCACAAACTAGAGGGGGAATGACTCTAAAACTGGTCACTCCTTGTTTCTCGGCATGCTCGATGATAGTTACGTCGGTCTAGTCCGTATTAGTCCCTCTCGTTCTACAATCAATCTGCACTTGCAGGCAGATATTCAGGAAAGGGACCGAGATCTTACATTTCGAACTGGAAACGAGTCCGCGAATTTCTTCTCCGTCTCGAATACACCGTCCGTGTCCTTGAAGTCCCCTTCTGGCCAACCGGTATTTGGAAAAAAGCCAGAGAGCCCCGAGGTCTGGTTTGGTCCCGTCAGTAACAAGAAAACACCAGCGTTAGAAAGCGTAAAGAGTGGAGGTTCTCACGTGGATGAAATACGTCTTCTTCCCGCTCGTTTCTCCAAACTTATTGAGCGCATTGATAAGAATCAAAGACGCAGCTGGATCAATAGCACTGGTAGTGTTGATGATGATGTTGACTGGCGAACAAGCATTCAGTCAGCTTTTACGTACGTTAAAGAGTGTCACGGGATGGGATTACCATTATGAGATGCTATCGCATCAGCCACGACTTGTTCATCAGACAGATCGAGCTGGAGTATTGGAATGCCCAACTTTGATAAAGCGTCCACTTGCTCCTTGGATCTAACAGCTGCGATTATTTGACCCTTGCCGATAAAGGGGTTTTTATCGCTCAGGAAGTCTGCGACTATTGAGCCACCGCTATAAATAGTGAGTATCCGCAAACTTGCAGGTCCTTTGGACGGGGGGTTGGGTTTACATACATGTAGCCTGCAGCGCCGGTGACGAGAATCTTGGAGGACATATTGATAGTTGGCTGTAGATGAATCTGTAGAACGAATTTTACGTAACTTGGTGAAGAGAATTAACCGCAGCGAAATGACTGCGCCCCTCGTCTTCTTCCCGATCTTTATATTATCTGAGCTATATACTTCGTACGTGCGTACGATTGACGACATACCTGTAGTAGGGCTTGTGCTTATCAAGCGTCGGCGCTTCGAGTTCCTTGCTGACGGAGAATGAGGTGAGATTATGTATAATCAGTTTGCGTTTATCATCCACTGAAGGCTGTAACCTGCAACGAATACATGGAAAATGCATGCAAGTAATCACATATGACAAATAGATATAGGTTTCTATTAGTTTCGCCTAGGTAATAATAGACTGCATCATTTCTCCCAGAAGGTATAAGAAGCAGTAAATTTGTAGAAGGAATACCCCTTAGAACCATCAACCATCAACCCCGAGTTCAGCAATCCCCTATCTCTACATCCTAGCATACATATTCAACCACCATGTCCGGCCCAAACCCAGTCGCTCTCATTCTCGGCTCAGGCCCCAATGTCGGGAAACATGTAGCCCAAACCTTTGCCGCGAAAGGCTACAAAGTAGCCCTTAGTTCCCGAAAAGCCAATAGCAGCGAAAACACGTCGGACCAGTTTCACTTCCAAGCCGACCTCTCCGATCCGGAATCTGTGTCGGGTGTTTATTCCAAGGTGACTGAGGAACTCGGTACTCCGAGCGTCGTCGTTTACAATGGTGAGAATACATCCCTTCCCCCGGAACACCGGGATCCTTGATCTCCGCTAATCCATCAAAAAAGCCGCCGTGGCGACTCGATCCGAGGATCCCAAAGATCCATTCGCGGTCCCCCATGCCGACTTCACTCGTGACTTGAACGTAAACACAATCAGCGCATACGCAGCTGCCCAACAGGCGATTCTGGGATTCGAGAAACTTCCCGAATCTGCCTCCAAGACGTTTATCTACACGGGAAATTTTCTCAACACTACGATCCTATCCCCATTCATGACTTTGGGAGTAGGGAAGTCGGCGAGTGCGCATTTTATTCAGTACGCTGCCGCTACTTACGCTGATCGAGGGTTTAAGTGCGAATTCCCCTTCCCAAACTCGTAGACTTGAAACGTTGGACTGATTTCGCTGGCATTAGGTTTTATTACGCCGATGAACGCATGGCTGATGGGTCTCCTGCGTATCATGGTGTTGACGGAGAAGCGCACGCAAAGCTCTATGATGAGCTCGTTGAGAGCAAATCCCAGCGTCCTTGGCTGCAGACATTTGTCAAGGGAGTTGGATATAAGACGTTTTAAGGTCATTAGCAGTAGACTGAGAGAGTAGGGATTTATCGAGATGATATATCGTCAACTAATACATCATCCAACCGATTATACGAATTCTAATTCATTGAATACGTCGGAAGTTTCCCCATCCGCTCGGAATGTCAAGCCGAACAAATATCAAAGAGCTTTACCCCGTGGAATTTCCGTTTGCATCAAAATCACACTCTTCAATGATCTGCCTCCATGTACTAGTCGGTTCACCTCAAAAAACCCGCCGCTTGGATTCCATTCACTACAACCTCAACTCATGTCTTTCTTTTTCTTTCAAATTCTCCCCTGGGTCCCCCATTTTCCTCCCAATCTTGCTTCTTCACGGCATATATTCCACTGAGAAATGCCAATCTGGTGGAACGGAATTACATCCCCAAAATCGCAGTCACATTCGAGATGCCTTCAACGTCAACCACGCCGCCAATAGAGAGGCTTCCCTTTGAGATATTCTCCCTCATATTGAAGAATGTCAGAAATAAAACGACACCGTCATCCTTTCTTGCATGTCTACTCTGCTGCAGAAGCTGGAGAGATTCCGCTCTCCCCGTGCTGTACCAGGATATAGTCCTCAGGAATTCGAATCTTGAACTCTTCCTGAGAAGGGCCTCCCAGTCATGCTATCAATTTATCAGGAGTATGACCATACGTATTTCCCACGACCACACTGGTCAGTCGGATGGGTTATGCCCCAGTCTAGGGCAGTCTCAAAAGCAGCGCCGCAAGGTAGTAGATTGGGAACACCTGGGGGAGCTATCAGAAAAGATGCGCCATACACCACGGCTTTTCACATACTCCCTAGGTTTGGAACATGAAGCTACAGGACTGTTTTGGATCCCACGAACAGTCATAGCAACAGTCTTGAAAAACCTTCCGGTTTCCTGTGTAAATCTAGAGATTGATGCGAATGGCCTGGACCGTATCGACCCGGGTTCTGCACATGTGTGCGAATTTGTGAGGACTACCTTACCACGTTTACGCCACCTCCGTTTACGGCTCAACTTTCTATGCCCTGCAGCTTTTGGGACGGGTGCTAAGGACGGCAGGGTTGATGATGAATCAAACTTCAACCCAATAAGTTGCCCCCACTTAAAGACTGCAATATTCAGTTGCCCTCCTGGAATGAAGGGCTACTCCGATGATTGCGGCACGCTGCCCATTTTTTATCTCCGCCCATCAGGCTTCTATGTGTGTTACAACAATGAGGCGCGAACTAGCCTCGCGTCATGCTTACGGCAACTGGTAGAACGTTCCAGCTTTCCTGCTGTTGAGCGCTTATGGGTGCTGGATTGGGACTCCCCAGTCAGTGGCAGTTGGGCGCGCGGACAGTTTATCAATCGGCGTGATATAGTCCAGAACATGTCTTGGGCTTTTCCTCACGGAATATCTCATATTCTAGAGTTGCGCTCTATGAACATATGCAGAACGGAGGAGACCAAGTTTGTCACTGATTGGTCGATCCTCATGCCTCTGGTGGAGGGTGAATTCTGGACGGAAACAAACAACGGGTCCCGAATTCCTGTAGGGTGGGTGACACAAGGATATCCGAGAAAAGAGATACAGGTGCAAATTGGGGATCCTTACCGTGCGTTGTATCCAAAAATGCATTGCTTTCTATTGGCCAATCCGAAAAACACGAGAACCTCTCTATTAAGTGCGTTGGAGATAGACGGTGTAACGAGGTCGTCTCCTGTAGTTGAAATACCCATCCCAAGGATGTATGAGGGCAACTCCACACCAGGAAGCTGAAGGGAGGTAAGGAGGCATAAATCCCAGAGATATTGCAAGGCAGATAGTGATTTCCACGACACATTTCACTCGAGCATATACGAGCATGATATGCGTGGATTGATAGACGAATTAAGAATCTGGTTATTAGTGGGGAGCTTGACCTCACCTAATGCGAATAGGTAGCTAAGAAAATAATGAGGCAAAGCGTGTACTGGAGACCTGAATTTGATTCCAATTCTGATCTTTGCTCTTGTTCCTATGAGAAGAAACCAAATCATATCATAGAGCATACATGATCTAGATGCCCCAAGTCTATTTTTAAACATAATATTGCTTTTTGTAAGATCCACTTAAGATATGCGCCAACCTTAACCTTAATTTAGCCCCTCCTTTCTCGAGCCTTAACATGACAGCAACAAGATCTCATGCCCCGAGAACCATGCCATCGAGCCGCGAGCGAAGCCGCTTTATGAAATACCCACTTGAAGAATGGAGAAGGTCAGAGCCTTGCTGGCCCTCAATCCGTGCGGCAGTAACCCTCTCGAGTGCATCGGCCAATCACAGTGATCTAGTTTAGATATTGATTAGTAAGATAATGGAGATCTCATGGATGGAAATGAGAGTATGGCACGAAGGACAGGTTGAAATCGTTTAGTTTCCTTAATTCTCGATTATTCTGTGAAATAGACCACCATAAACCCTATCCAGCTGCCCACAACCCCGACGGCTGAATATGAACTCGTAAACATCAGCGGCAGGAACTCATATTTGTCCCCAAATACCATTCGGTGCACAAGTGCGCAATAAGCGATCAGTGGAATCGATACCGTGTTATAAAGAAGCGAAAAACGGTCTAGAAGAAAGACCCGCGGTCTTCGTGGCGCAGGTGCGAGTTTGCCGAATGTATATAGGAAGAGAACCAACCACAGGATGGTGTAAACTGTTTTCAGGGGAAATTCTGCGGCTGTAAATATGAGCGGGAATAGGGAGACGTGGCCTGCGACAGCCAGGGGTGTGAATGCGCCGAGGAATCGACGGTCTTTCAGTGCGATCAGGCTGAATGGAATGAGGACGAGTAATATCGCCTTTTCGTGGACATGCCATCCGAAGAGGAACGAGGCGTAGCCGCAAAGAGTGATCGCGCCCACAAATGTATCCCAATCGGGTCGGAACCAAAGTCTCGCCAGACAGAGCTAAGATTGTCAGCACTTGTAATGATAACGGTTTAATTCATCGGCTCGGTACTCACAAGCTGGAAGAAAATGGTTAAGGCAAAGGTGCTCTCCTTTGTCACCTCGGGTAGGACAGCAAATGATGTGTCTCCCACAAGGCCTCTAGTTACACTACCTAATGCACTGGTATCAACTTTCCATCCCAAAGAGGGAGCAACTGCGAATAAATAGTTAGGTTAGCTTTCTTAACCAATTGCAGTGGATAGACATACTTGGAATGAGCAACCGGTCGGTGAAGGAGTAGATCGCCCAGGCGTTCGGTGCCCAGTAAGCATGGCAAAGTCCTCGGGAGAATGGAAACAATCTCTGCTTCAATTGATCCAGCTGGCCCCAGTACACGAAAGGACCGAGAGCTGCACCGAAAACACCCAGTACCCCACACCCAAGCTTTATTATGTTACCGAATTTCGGTCGAAGCACGGACTTAGGATCGAGACAGTACACCCGTAGCAGGTAAACAAAGTACGCGGGTGCGAGGTAAAGATATATGTGCTTTAGACAAAGCAATATGGCGAATGTGATACCGCTGTATAATAGAGTCGAGCGCTTCCGTGCGAGGACAATTGAGAGAATGAGGAGACCGTAAAGGAAGCCGTTGTATTGGAAATGGATATGATCGATGATCAGAAGTCCAGGGGATAGGATTATCGAGACCGCAGCGGCATGGGACAATTGTCGACTAGACGATGGAGAGGACTTGACATATCTGGGAGCAAGAACGTATTAGATGTTGTCAACAATCATTATGGTGTCTTTCCACATACCTGCTAAGTGCAAACACCAGCACCAGTTCAAGGAGAATGACCGATATCCGCTGGAAGTAGACAGTTTGCCAGGAGTCGTAGTTCAGATTATCCAATTGTAGCATCTTCGGGTCCACGTAGAAAGCGACTTTCGAGAGCAACCATTCCAGGCCACCGAAGAAAGGGGGGTAATCGAGGGTCCATTCTGACGTATTCTAGAGGCTATTAGCTGCGTCCCCTCATCGCCAGGTCGCATTGAGTCGCCTTACTTCATAGTACCATTCCTTGACGGGCAGAGAATGTGTGATAGCTAGCCAGTTCCGGTGAACCTCGAAATCCGTCGACTTGCTATCTCTCCGTTAGTGAGAGCCAAATTACTCCGCTGGTCGATACATACTAAGCTGGGAGGAGCAGCAATTTGAAAGCAGCTGCGACGACAGCGCACTGCGTCAAGGAAGGGTATATATCAGCCATTGGGAGAGAATGGCATGATATACACGATGCCGGGCCGTGTAATAGGAATCATCCAACAGCCCCGTCGTCGTCGATCAAAAGATTCGCGATAACGCGAAATGATGCCACGTGATTATAATTGCTTGTTTGCATAGTTTGCAGTGTTCACAGCTTCTGGTTGGTCAGCCTCAACCTCAGACATCGAACAAGGACAATCTGGCCGCTTTGGGGGAAGAAAAGAAAGAAGTAGAAAGAACACACCATGCTGTCGCTCTGTCAACTTTGAACATTCGACGAAGTGTCGAATTCTCTTTACCTGCTGTGTCAAGTTGTGAGGGAGCTTGTGTCATCGCGATTGTAATCGGGATTATCGCCACCGATTTCATTCCCCATTTATTTAGGTAATCTACGAGGAGCTTTGGAATAGACGCTCTTCTTTACCTACTCGGCGGTATCTGTCTACAGATCTTCGCAAAAAAAGGGAGATCTGATCAGTTGAGTCGATTGGGTGCTCTGTCGAGTGTGCTGTTGCATACCATTACTGAAGGAGCTACTTTTCACTGGATCTGGCCACATTTCAGTTGCGCGCATCTACTCAACTCGAACTTCGTCTATCTTTTCTATGCCCAAGATGTTTCAATTCTACAACAACATGAATCGTTTAATTTCTTTTCTATTATGTATAGCTGTGGCCAACGCAGACTATCTCATTGAGAGCGCTAGCTTCGCCCAGGGGAATGGGTAAGTCCAACTCCAAGCTCACTCTGCAACATCGGCTCTGACACATTTTCGAACCTAGGATATCTGCGGATGCCAAACATATTCCTGGATGGCATTTGTCTGGAGAGAACTACCGTCCACAGCTGGTAAGCCTTGATCAATCACGTTCGCACTGCGCAAGAGTCGGTATAGGGCTAACATGATGGTGATAGCTATCCGACAGGGTCATTTTGACTCCACCGTATCCTGGGAATACCAGAGGTGCTCTTTGGACTGAGAATCGGTGAGATTTCGATTTTCGAATCTTCACTCAACTTTCTTTACTAATATCTGTCTAGTATTGCCGAAACGGAGTGGGTTGTGGATTTTGAATTTAGAGCTAGCGGACCAGGACGAGGAGGTGGAAACCTCCAACTCTGGTATGCTAATGAGGGAAGATCTGGAATTGGTTCCTCCAGCATATACACTGTTGGAAAGTTTGACGGCTTTGTTCTTGTGATGGATACCCATGGTGGTGGGGTATGTAACGTCCGCCCCCTTTCGGCAAAGTATGAATTAACTCATAATCTAAATAGGGTGGAAGCATTCGTGGCTTCTTGAATGACGGTACCACCGAGTATAAGACCCACAGCAACGTTGACAGTCTTGCCTTTGGCCACTGCGACTATGCGTACAGGAATCTCGGACGCGCCTCTCATATTCGAATCAGACAGACGTCGACTAATTTCGAAGTCCTGGTTGACCAAAAGCCCTGCTTCCAAACCGATAAGGTTCGGAATAACCACTTTCTTCTTTTAACCTCCGTTCACATAACTAATAATTTCCAAAGGTTACGCTACCATCAAACAATTACTTTGGTCTCACAGCAGCCACTGCTGAAAAGCCTGATTCATTCGAAGTTTTCGAGTTTATGCTCAAGGGAACCGACTCAAGCGGCCAGAGCAACACCCAATCCCAGGATCAGCAGCAAGAACAGCAAGAACAGCAGCAGCAGCAAGAAGTCAAGCGTGACAACCCACCACCCGTAAACAACAACCAGGGGTCAGGAACCACCCAGAGCTCCCAACTTGCCGCCTTCGAAGACCGTCTCCAGAAGATCGACAGCACCGTCAACTCCATCTCTGGCGATTTGACTACCCTTGCTCAAAAGAATGTTCAACGCCATCAGGAGTACATCCGTGGAAGTATTACAAAGGGCCAATTCAACGATATGGACGCCAGGCTTCAACGGATCGAGAGTGCTCTGTCCGATATCCGAAAGGATCTGGAAGGAAGGGATTACTCGAAACAATTCTCTCAGCTCCAGAGACAATTGCAGACCTCCCACTCGAACCTCGCTGATAACTTACAATCAACACTCATGACAAGTACGTTTAATCCACTACTTCAGAAGACCCTCTTAACGCATATAAGTTCTAACCTAATTCTCTAGCTATTACATCCTCTTCCCCAAGAATGGGCCTCTTCATCTTCCTCGTCGTCGCTAGCCAGCTCCTTCTCGCTGGTGGATACGTCGTGTACAAACGACGGAGAGCCAATATGCCCAAGAAATTCGTCTAAGGGGGGCCCATTTGCTCGCTTCTCACTAGTGGAGCATGAACCCCCATGCATGTCAACGATCACGTTAGGGAAATAAGTACGATGGAACGGGTTAGGATAGAATGGGGACGGAATGGGGAGGAAGGAGGGTATGTGAAAGACAATATAGGAGAGCTGATGCCTTGTGGTCTCTATCGATCTATTGTACTACTACTCTTTGTTGGCGACGCAGGGAAAGCAAATTTACTCTCGCGTTGTTTTACCTTTTTCACTTAAGTTCCTTTGGCGCTTTGGCAGGCAATGAATCCTTCACCCTTTTTCTCATCGCTTAATAAACCGACAATATTTCTATACGTCCACCCAACACGCTACCTACCGTAAGAGACTAGAGACACTGGAACTACTGGATAGACGAAAAACTCTCATGAGACTGGTATATTCGTGATGCATTGGGATAAAGTATAAAAAACATGTCTATAAGAAGGATGATGCCAGGTTTTGCATCACTTCGACTTTAATCCCCTTCGATAATATAATACAGGAAAAGTAGAAGAGGTTTTAAAAGAAAAATAAACCCCTTGGGGGAAAAGTAAACCACCCATTGAACTCGCTTGGGAAAAAAAGAAACCACGCACGCATTTAAAAAAGAGAAAGAAGGGGAAAACCACTGCTGTGTATCCTAACATAATGAAAAGAAAGAGAGAAAAAAGAGCTTTTTTGGTGACACAAAGAGAAAAACAGAAAAAGAGGAATAATGTAAACTCCACACCAGACCGGACCGAACTCCTTGCCATGGTTAACAGAAAGGTTCCCTTTGGGGATAATGCATAATAACATGAAAGAAGTAAAGGGAATAAAATAGGAGCACATCTTCCGTGCCCAAGTCCACACACCAACCCGAGATAAAATAGAGAACAGAAATGAGGAAGAAACACAATATGGGTAAAGTGGGAAAGTGGGAGAAAGAGGTAGTACCATTTAATCAGTCCGCTGCTCCCTTAACGCGGTGATAGGTAGGTAGGAGGTATGTGAAGTGCCCAGGCCGAATCCCCGAGGGGAGTTCTTTTGTAATGTAGGTATTGAGCGCATATACTGTTGCATGCGTCATGGAAAACCGAATCGATATGCCGTAGTAAAGGCGATAAAATGGTAAGAGGATCTTGAATTCGAATTCCTGAGGAGAGGTAAGATGGTCGGACTTGTTAGGGTGGGTTGCCGAAGATCTTTTGGACTCTCTCCGTAAAATCATCCTTGGTCAATTGTGCCATAGGTGATGGTGAGTAGATGGTGGAGACCGATAATCCATGCCATGATGAAGACAATGAGGAGGCGGTGAGTAGGTAAGGTAAGCCTGAACGAATCCGAATTCCGCTGAAGAGTGAGATAACAGGACTTGTTAGGGTGAGGTGCCGGGAATCTTTGGTGTTCTCTTCATAAGATCATCCTTGGTCAAGAAAGTGCCATAGGAGAAGGTAAAAAGATAGGATAGTCAGATCGATCGGGTCGGTAACATCGCCATCTCTTGGTGGCTGATGGCGGCTGTAGAAGTCGTGCTTATCTGCATCGAATCCTACGGGTAATCTAGTCGAAGGTAAGGTGGGTAAAGTGGGTTTTTGTAGGTAAGTTATGGAGGTAAAAGACTGGTTCACTCTGACGATAGTCGGTTCGGGAGAAGGCAAAATTGCCAGACCTGGGCAGGTTCTTTGTGGCTCGGAAGTGGTGCGTAATCTCTGCGTCGAAGGAGGGGCATCAGGCACATAATGTATGGGCAGATACAAAATGAGTCGATGCAATGCCGTCGGATACTATCCCGCTCACCCGCGACAAAGGCGACGGCTCGTGACGGAGATAGGCACAGGGTAGTAAGGGGGAAACAAAAGGAAAAGAAAACAAAAAAGAATAGTAAAACAGTCGACTCAACGGAAAAAGGCCAAGTCACTAAGATACCTCCGCATACCTCGCCCTCCTGCCATAACGCTCTCTAGATATCTCTCTCTCGATGGATGGCCTAGGGGACGAGGCAGCTTCGGAACTCAGCTCGGACAAGATTGGCAAAATTCCGGAACCAGACCAGACCACCCGGGGAAAACGCACCGAACCTGCATCTCTCGGACAGGTTATCTCTCATCGGGCTCGGGTGACTGGCTGGACGGGGGTGAGTTGTGTCGTCAGAGACGGGGTGCTTCAACCCGCTCATCAGAAAAAAAAACACCGAAAATAGCGGCAAATCCCGCCGTTCGCAGTTAAAGAGGGATTAGGCCGCGCATGCTCATAACATGGGTTCTGTTCCGCAGTCATATCTGCTCCTCATAAAATGCATGATCGGAGATATGCTCGGAAAGAACGGTGGCGGGCGAACGAACGGGATCGTCATCTTCGGACATCATTGCCTTTCCTCAGCCGGTCTTCAAGACACGCAACTGGATAAGCCACACTCAACAAGCCCAACTCACAAGCTTGGAGCAGTGGGAACAGGTAAATCAAACAATCTACTCCGGTGCTCTTCCCGAAGGAGGCACTAGCAACAGCAGATGAAGTTTTCCGTTCTGAAAGACAAGACGGGGGGGCGAAAACCGACAGCGGAAACAAGTCGATAGTCGCAGCCAAAGCCATCAAGACAGCGTAAAATGAACCTCAACCCAGCTAAATCATATTCATTCGGCACACACGATCCCCTCCTGTCACGGGGAAAATATGGCCAGAACGAAAAAGAAAGAAGGGCGACGCCGGACGGGCAACTGGCAGTGAGAAGAATATAGCCTCAACTCAAGCTTGCGGGATACAGGCCTCCTCGCTGGGACGATAGGGTAGATATTAGGCCTCACACCCAAGGCACAGCGGGATACAAGGCCTCTCCGCGGGGACAACAGGTAGATACAAGGCCTCACACCCAAGGCGCAGCGGGATACAATGCCTCTCCGCGGGGACAGAGCATGGGGGACGACATGCTCCAGGAAAAGAAGGGAGTAACATGAATTCGGAAAATCAAGAATGATCCAAACATCGAATGTGGGTGGGTAAAGTCTTTTCTAAACCCGGCGCACAAGAAGCCTGAAGCAAGCACATCCCTATTCAAAAACTAAAACTGAGTGACCACCAATCAACCCAAAAAGGGGAGGAGTCGAAACAAATTTAGTTATTGGAGGGAACGGCATCAGAGTTCAACGCCTGAATTCGGCGTTCGATCATCTCTTGGAGAGACCGAAGTTCCTCAACCTCGGTCATTTGCTGGATCAAGTTACCGACCCGCGCAGAAGTCTCCTGACCCGGCTGAGACAATGCCAAGAGGTTCATGGCGGCCTCGTACTCAGCCGGTCCAGGCCCAGAAGACATGGCCACATCAGCGGCGTTAACGGGAGCGGCACGGACGTTCGAAGTGCCAGGAGTCGCAACGGCGTCCTGGTTCAAATCGTCGGAAGCCGCCAAGTCTACCAGGTTCTGGCGGTCGGTATGGGACTCGATCAGGGCGTCCTCAGCCCTCTTAGCAGCACGATCGCTATAGAATATACGTTAGTTTCGTGAGGGTATAAACAAACAAGTATCAATGGGAGCTTACCGCTTAACACGATCGATAAAGTTGAGCACCAGCCCACGCTCTGGCACACGGTACACAGTCCCTTGCGTGTCGTGTTCTAGGAAGCTTTCGGAATCGCTATCCTGAACAACGACATCGATATCCACAAGTTTTGGATCACGCGCGCGCCGGACACGCCCGGCGCGGGACCCAGCACCAGGGAGTGCCGCAAGGTAATGGTCGACGTGGTTTGGGCATCTCCACGTCTCGTTGATCGTCCGCTCCTTCTTGTCGACGTGCTTTTGAAACGGAGGATGCGTGCGAGCATCGAGACAGTCGAGATGCCACGAGCATGGGCAATAGTCGCAGTGAATAAGTGGTCGGCGTCCACTATCGGACGTTTGGCGGCATCGGAAGCACACGACCAGCTTGCCCTTGGAATCCCTCATATCCTGGGGGCCCGACTTCTTCCTATTTGCAGAACACATATTAGCCGCCACTCAGAAAATTGCAAAGCGAAGAAAGAAAGGGAATGAAATAGGGCACATAGTTAGAAGGAGGAGACATACTTAATGCGACTATTTGCGTGCCGGTATTCCTCATCGTACTTTCCGGCTTTGTCCTCCGAGACCCCCTCGAAGTGGTTGCGCAACGATTCCGGCAGTGAGAACAACGTTGGTTCGGTCCTCTCCATCTCCTCGATCAGGACCCCAAACGGACCCCGCACCGAACAAGAGGGACAGAACCACTGTCCCTCAGGGGGGGAGTCCGGATTGACCGGGGGGTCAAGACACGAGAAGTGGTACGAGTCCACGCACCCGTCGCAGCATAAAAGCTCCCCACTGCCGTTGCACACGCGGCAGAAATCGTTGTTATCGATTTCGTCTGGTCTGTATGAAGCAAAGAAGATATAAGTTAGCGCGATGTTCAAAAGTAAAAGTAGTAGAAAGTAAATAAAAGGCAGGAGGGGTGTAAACTTACGCAGTCGTTGCGGTCACCGTCTGAGGGGCCTCGGGGACACCGTCAACGCCCGGAGAGGCAGCGTCAAACCCAAGGTCAATCCCTGCCCCCGTTGCTTCCCAATCAAGCTCCCTACGCTCCACATCGTGAGGAGAGGGAACAGGAAGGTCTGCGCCGGAGGCGGTACCGACAAAGGGGCGCACATCACTCTCCTGGGCGGAGGCGTCCTCGAACGATCGCGAGAGAGCCCTCCGCTTTGCCGCCAATGCCTCGTCCGTGAAGTCAGGGTCTTCCTCCAAGGCGCGCTTCCTGGTCAGAGAAGCGTCCGAGGGTGGGAAGGCTGACTGACCCCTCGAGGGCCCAGCGCGTCCCTTCCCCTTTGCTTTGGACGCAGCAGCTTTCGCTGCCTTGCCCTTGGCGCGGGAGTTGGTCTTCGCGGTCCCAGAAGCAATGGCTGGCGCAAAGGTTTCGGGATCAAGCGACTTTGCGGTGGAAAGCGATGAGGTGCTTGTCCCAGACTGGGTGCGAGTCATCGAAACCGACTCCCCAGCCTGTTCCTCGGCCTTGATCATCCTGCTGGTTTCCCGCATCACCGTTTGGAAAACTGACCTCTGACGAGCGTCAGCGTTGTGGTTCAAAACCGCATCCAACACGGACAGGAGAAAAGGATCGGTCCCAGACTGGTCCCAGATCCTCCGGAGCCCGCGAGCGACCACCAAGTCATTACGACTTTCGGCCCGCACGATCGCGGCATCAACGATCTCACTGATCCGGTCTCTTGACCGGGATGTAGGAGTGGAGAGCACCGCTGGGCCGTGGCCATTGACAGCAGCAGGTGCCTCCCCGGCAGGGTTCTCAAGGCCGGTTCTTGAACGGGTCGACCTCGTCACCCGCTCTTCACGTCCAAGGGGCCCTGCGGATCCCTCTGCCCTGGAACTGTCTGTTTGTCCGGGCCCCTCGACGGAAGGAGTAGCGGTCTTTGGTCTTTCGTCCCCGTTCTCCTGTGCCTCTGCATCTACCTCTTCGAAGCTGCGCTTCTTGCCCTTGTCCAAGGGAGGGGGCGCCGACTTCGCAGGCGTCGCTCTGGTGTTCCGGAGCTGCTTCGCCGTCGGCATCTGCCCAAGAGGTTGCATCGTCGACGTGATGAATGTCTTATGAAACGGGTTCTTGGGAACATCCAAACTGCTCGACTTTGGCACCGGAAGTGTAGGTTCCTCCCACGGCCCTTGCTCTGACCGTGGGTTGGTTTCGCCGTTTTCTTGCAGATCTGTCTCCATAGAGTCTGCATTGTTCGATTCGGCTTGTTGTCTTTCCTCTCCTGAGCCCGATGCTTCTCCTGATGGACCGGCTTCGACTGTCGGTTCCACGGCAACGCGAGCGTTGCGACCGGTCTTTCGCTGCTTTCTGGGGCGCGTAGGTTCAGTACCGGGGGTTGAGGACACCATCGCTGGAGTCTCCTGGGGAGTAGCGGGGCGGGAGGGATTCTGAGAAGTAGTGCGAGAGGATGAGCGAAGGGAGCGGAGGTTAGGAGCCATTGTTAAAGGTTGGCTTGCTATACGGCGTTCCTCGTCTGCGAAAATAAGCGGTTAGCTCAGGGCAATTAGAAAAAGCAACAGAGATAGACTCGCTGAAAATAAATTCCAAATCTGGCCGTAAGGGCACCATGGGTTGGCGAGGAATCGTGGGATTCCCGCGACAGGTTGTGGCGGGTTGATGGGGGAGTGAAAGGGAGCTTTGGGAAGAATGAAGCGAGTTTTGATGGGCGAGATGATCGAAGGGGGAACAACGCAAAAAATGTCACAAGGCAAAAATTCGAGTCGGGTTTGATCAAGGACGTCAAGGACCCAACAACAACCATCAATCTTCATGACAACAAACTCGGAATCCCGGATTTTAAATAAATGGGAGACCATGGAATTGTTATAACAATGGATTGGATTTCTTTGTGATCAAAATAGAATGGGGTTTGTGTGTGAATGAAGCATGCAAAGTCTTTCAGGGGCTGTGACTTACAATAAGATCTCGCGATGACAAACGGTCAGACGCGACCGAATTAACAGCTGAATTGAAAGCTGTTAAAGTTCTTTGACTTTTGATAATAAAAAACCAAGAGGCCGGTTCCTTTAGGCGTCTTGGAGATGGAAGTGATGTGTGTGTAGTCGTATCGGCTTCGGAAGTCCGGAAGGAGCAACGTTCTCTGAGGGAGAACGAAGAAAAAACTTGAGAATCGAAAAGTTCAGAAGGACAGGAGCTGGTAGGAATACCAGCGAAGGACAGGATAAGCTCTGAGATGATCGATGTGTCTGGTGTTGTGGGCCAGGCACGGTGTCGACAAGAGAGAGGACGGATGAAGCGGCGATAACGAAACAGCTACACGGAGCTATCGGATCGTTGGGAGAGAGAATAAGAGTATGTATGAGAGATGGTCGTGTGTAGAACGACCTTGAAACGAAGTCCGAATGGATCGATGGATCGAATAGGTGAGAGATAAGACCGTGTATAGAACGGTATTGGAGCGACAGATGTGATGTCGGAGTATGACAGAGATATAGCCGTGTGTAGAACGGCTTTCGAACAAAGATCTAAGGGTGATCAATGTATTATGGGGGAGAGAGTAAGGAAGTCGGACAAGGAGATCGAAGTAAGGTAAGATCGTGAGAGTGTTGTCGACTTTTGGAAGACTGAAGGCTGACTTGTTCTTGTCAGGCTTAAGGTGGAGAGAGAGTAAAGGAGTTATGTGATAGTCGAAGCTGGTCTTAGAGGAGACGCTAAGGCAGGACACGAAGGCAGGCGACAGTGAGGTGAGTCGATGTTTTCGAAGGTAAGAGAGTGTTCGCGTGTTATGAGAGTAAGTAAACTCAGGGGAATGGCCAACACAGCGAAATTTCGAAAAATGCCGGACGTGTTGTTGTGCGAAAACAAGACGCGTCAAGAAGATGGATCAAGAGACCAGATTCGAAAATCAGGAAAGAGAGCAATAGACGACTCTCAGGATACAGACAGGTTTGGGAAGATGGGTGAGTGATGGGGTGAAGCAGTTGATGAGGAGAGAGAGATGGAGACGTGAAGATCTTTGCACAGAACGTGAGCTCGGAGTCTTTGGGTTCTAAAAGAACGAGAAGAAGATGAAGACTTTGAAGAGCTTAGGAGAGACAGTGTGTTCTGGATAAAGGCAAGTAAAGATCTTTTACAGTTGGTGTTGTTGGTTGTTGATTTTGGATAGAGAGAAGGGGTTTGTTGTTGTGGGAAAAGAGAATCTCAGGGGAAGAAGAGAAAATCAGGGATGAAGGAGTCAGACAACACACGGGTCAACAAGAGACAACGAGATGGTGTTCTTGTCTTCTAGGAAGCTTGGGAACCAGCTATCAAGAAGATCTCTTAGCGAAACAGGGTGAAGTGATATGAAGAGAAGATATCAAGAGAGGCTGTGTCCGAAAGAAGATCAGGAGAGAGTAGTTGAAGCTGGTTGATGGAGCAAGAAGCTTGAGAAGAAGATAGAACAGGAAGATGTAAAGTAAGAAGTAAGAAAGAAGTTCTTGAAGATAGTTGTAAAGAAGAAGAAAGTTGAGTGGGAGAAAAAAAAGGGAGTTTTATAAAGTAGTGGGAAGGGGGATGTCAGCATCAGACGAGCTAAGCGAGGCGACGGCGACAGTGAAGCAAATTTCCTAATCGGGGCGGGTAAACAGTGAAGGCGACAGGAAAAGATAAACAGGAGAAGGTTCCAAGAGCTTCTGTTTTGTCATTCTATACTAGGTGAGGTGAAGGGAGAGGCACCCAGACGCGTCTACCCCTTATTCTCCACTTGAGGTGAGAGAAAGGAGGTGGGATGAAGAAAATAGCAATATCTCACTTTTATACTGTAGAAACATGCTGGAAGTGAGAGGAACTGGTTTCGATTTTGTATTGATTCACTATCTAGAACTATTCCTAGATCAAGGGGGACTACATGACCCATTCCTTCCTCGAGTATGGGACTGCACCCCCTCTTCCCACAAGAAAGGTAGAACACACTTAAACAAACGGGAGAACTGGCATACAATATCATATGTAGAACTCCGCACATCCTTCAAGTTCCATATATGAACTGCCCGTTCCAGTTACTTCCTGAAACCAGGCCGGTGGAAGAGCACCCAGTAACAACCATAGTGCCTTCACAGGAGCATCAGCAGAAGCTGACCCTCTTTATGTAGCTGTGTACATCTATTCCTCGTCACTCGACTCTTCCTCTTCGTCGGCTCCGGCCTTCTTGGCGGGCTTCTTCTTCTTCTTCTTGTTCTTGCCTTTACCTCCAGTGGATCGGGCCAGGGGTTGCTCGAGAATCTTGAGAATCTCTTCATCCTCGATCTTCTTCTCCGTCTTGTACTGATCCAAATCAAGTGCTGGTGGCGCAGCCAATTTGATCAAACCATTCTTGGTGATTGCTAGAAAATATGTGTTAGTCAGGGGTAACACAAAATTTGTGGCGGGAGCCAGGAAGTAAGGATAAGCGAAAACAAAGCAGATAACTTGTAAGAACACAGTTTGATGACATATAAAACGATTTAAACATACCAATAGTAGACAAGAGGCGGGAGACGGGCTCTCCGTCAGCATCACCAGCAGGTTCATACTGCCTCACAACGCCACCACGAACACACTCGATAACACCGACTTTTCCTGCCTTCTCATCATCAAGCTGGCGAAGACTGAACGGGAAGGTTCCGAACTTCTTGACAATCTCGGATAGAGTGGAGCGCGAGCTGGGTCTCTTGAGCTGGTAAGTCGTAGCAGTCCGGCGGTGGAGAGTTGCACGATTAGGCAAATTCTTGACCTTGCCAGACCCGAGACTCAGTCCGACTTCAACACCCCAAACATCCAAAAGCTCCGCGGAACCGTCACCCCTGACACCACCGCCGGGAGAGAGAATAATCTTCTTCTTGCCTTCGATCTCATTGCGTTCGAAGAGCCAACTTGTGGTATTTTCAACAATATTGCAGTCATAGGCCTTAGCGACCTTCTCCAAGAGAGCCGAGATCTTAGCCTGGGTAGGTGGTTTCTCCTCAGCAGCCTTCTTCTTCTCTTCCTCGGTTCCAGCGGCGAGGAGCCCAGGGGGAACCATCAGTCGGAGGAGCAATTCGTTGGCGTAGTGTGTCGCGACCATCAAGTCAGCCTCACGACCAGTAACAGCCTCCTCATCCTCGCCAGCCTTTGCTGGCACGATAACGGTATCGCAGACGATAGTGCCAAGCCCATCAATTTGAGCCCCCAGCTGGATCTTAACCACCTCTCCAGCTTTCAGAGTCGTCTCAGCATCCTCTGCATCTGATACCAAAGGTGTGTATGGAGTCACCCATATGCTCGGAGAAACGGTTGTCGGGTGAGAGATTCCTGCGAGTAGTTGATTCGTTAAGCCGACTGCACCACATAATCGAGAGTTAACCCGGAGACAAACCTTTAGTGATTTTCTTCCCCTTGTACACCTTTCCAATCTCCTCATCGAGTAGCTTATCACCCCTCTGGCAAATCTCAATGACCTTCCTATCCGCAACGCACCATCCTAGAGTCGGATATCAGTAACCTACATCGTCCATAATAGGAGAGTGGTCACGAGGGACCAGCACAGAGGCGAGGAGACGGGGCAGAGCGTACCTGTAACGGTCTCGAGGACTTTTTGCGAGATCTGGGCCGCGGTCTTATACTTGGTCAGAGTATCCGGGTTGTTGAGGGTGTAGTCTACCAGGTCATCGGTCCAGAGAATCAGCCGTCAAGTCAATCAGGAAGGAGGGATTCCGTAGCTTTTGCAAGGACAAAGGGAGGTCAGGAATAGCTCGTAGCGATAGCGAGTATATCAGATGATAATTGAAGCCAAATGCAACCGAAATCGAGAGCTATTGTACAGCAGAACCAGTTGACTTACCGATTTCAGGAGTAGTAGTGTCCGCCATGATGCGCAAGAGTGAACCCACGCAGGATGTTAAAGAGCAGTAAACAAGCAAACAGGGAACAGAATGGAGGATGTATATCTCCAATTCTATTCTAAAATAACGAATTCACCCGTCGATGCTTTTGCTGTCGAAGTTGATTGTTTAGAAAAAATGAAGAAGAACTGGATATTTTAATGTGTATGTGTGGGGTGTTTTTCGCATTTGTATGGCGGGGTACTTCTGCCTTTGCATCGTCATAAGTATATTTCTGATTTGGTAGAACATCAACAAACAAAGGAACAACCACGAAGGAGGCGAGACGAAAAGGTAAGATACTCCGCTTGCTGATGCCTGCAATGGTCAATCTATTCCAGCTTTATCCCAGGATTAAAACGAGATCAGTTTCAGGCGAGAGATCTCCACGTCTAGCCTGCTTCTCCGTCACACTGGTGGCGGGCAGTTCTAGTACCACCTGATGAAGTCACACGCGGGGGTTCCGGGCTATAAAAGGTACTTCTTACCAAGATCTCCAACCCGGAAGAGGCCTGTTTGTTTAGATTCTTCCAGGCATTGAGAGAGATAATCCAAGAAAGAATATTATCAACGGAGAGCAAAATGAGATCAACGACTTCCAGCGTCCCGGTTCGCATCCTCTCCCATAACATTCGGTATGCCACTTCATCGCCTTTCCAAGGTGAAGAGCCATGGCCCGCGCGGAAACAGCTCCTACTAAATGAGCTTGAATATCACGCACGCCACAATCAGGAATCTTTCCTCTGTCTCCAGGAAGTTCTTCATGTCCAACTCGTCGATATACTCTCCGGTCTAAATAGCGCTAACTCTGTAACCGCGGGCTGCCAAAAGAGTAAAGAAGTATCAAAAGACGAGGAAGAGTGGGCATATATTGGTGTTGGACGGGACGATGGAAAGGAGGCAGGGGAATATGCCCCGATATTCTACCGCCCCGCGACATGGGAATTACTAGATTGGAAGACCGTTTGGCTCTCAGAGACCCCGACGATCCCATCCAAGAGCTGGGACGCAGCCTCGATTCGCATCGTGACGATCGGTGTATTCAAGCATCGTGCAAGCAGAAAGACGGTTCTCGCGTTGAATACTCATCTCGATGATCAGGGCGCACGTTCCCGACTCGAAGCTGCAAAGATTATCCTAGAGCAGATCAAGGGCTATACAGAACCTGATAACTCCTTCTCCGCCGTGTTCCTGGCGGGGGATTTCAACAGCAAGGAGGACGACGGAGCTTATCAGACACTGACGGCCTCCGACTCCAACCTCCTAGATTCCCAAAAACTTGTCTCCTCCGAATACCACTACGGGAACGAGAATACCTTCACCGGCTTCGGGTATGAGAGCGTTCCTCCGAAGCGGATCGATTATGTCCTTCTCGGTCCTTCAGGTAGCGAATATCCGACCTGGAATGTCCAGGGTTACAGTGTTCAAGCTAGCCGGTTCGATGATATGGTCTACAACTCAGACCACCGTGCCGTCATCGTCGATACCCAACTGCTCTAACGTCCGAAAGGGCGCTCGCGCGGAGTGAAAGTTGGAGGATGCCAGTCGTTTCTCTATTTTGGCCCCTTTGTTTTCGTGATTGAGCGGCGATACCAGCCCTATGGGCCATGAATTGTCAATGTTAATAGCATCTGTCATGGTTAGGCGTCCTTTGTTCCTCAGAGAAGCATTTCTTCATTGTCTTCATCACCCTTTCCCGTCAGGAGTTTCCTCAAGTGATAGTAAACAACCCAAAACGGAATGGTCCAGTACCAATGCAAAGGGTATTACCGGATGTTACCATATATTACAAACGCGATGAACATCTTGGCAATATTTGCACCCATCTCCCCGTAATTTTCACCTATATCAATGACATTCTGTAATCGGAGTACCGAGCGTCTTTTTGATTCTTTGTCAATCAAACACCTTCTCACTCTTTCTCTTATTCTTTATTCGTTTTAAGATCCTCCCTTTGTGAGCTACCTGGCAATGGGTTAGTGACACCGTCATCTACACTTCCCGTGTCTGGCCTAACAACAAGCGTTCGATAACATGAGAAAGCGGAATTTAAGTAGAAGTAGAACTCACAACCCACTTTGGACCTTCGTTACCGCGGCGGGTGAGTATCAAACCGACTGAGAATGAAGCTCTCAGACCCAAGAATCTGTAAACCTGGCTGCGGAAATCGCCTCCGTGGTTCTCACATTCTCCCGCATCGGTGTCTGCCCAGTCCGGTTCTGGGCTTCTTTCTTTGCCCATGGGGGTTGGACTTTTCGCGGCCTAACAGCCCGAGATTTACGGTGTCGAGGGCGTAAGCCATCGGTCGACATCGGTCTGACGCCACGATTTACTCTATATAAAGGCCTGATTCCCCGTTGGAATCTAGCACTCTTTCGCAGACCTTGTTTAGTATCTTCACCATCTCTCAGCCCCTACCTAGGTGATCGAGCCCTAAGTCAATTTCGCCAAATATTACTTTTAAAAACATGCATTTCCTTCACGAGTTGTTTAACAAACAATTGCGCCTTGCACCCGAAATTCCCTGTACAGCATGTGGCTGGACTTCTGAGAAGCAGAGTTATTGCAGTTACTTCAGCCATGTGAAACTCATCGAGGGCGCCAGCGACCAAGGCATCTGGACTCTTGGCTCCAAATTCATTCTCAGCGAGCGTGGCAGCGACCCCCCTAATGTTGCAGCTCGGAATCTCCGATTCATAAAGGAAAACACGTCTATTCCGGTGCCCACTATCATCGCGGAGTGGGAGGAAGATAACGGACGCTATTTCACGATTGAAGAACGCATGCCTGGCAAGGAACTTCAGGAAGTCTGGTCGACTTTAAACGAAAACGATAAAAAGAAAATTGCGAAGCAAACTGCCGACTACGCGCAGCAGCTTCGTGCTCTCCAATCTGACAGTATACAGAGTCTAGGTGGAGAAGGGGCATACTCTGATTGGCTGTTTGGTGGTAGTCCCAGTTCTCCCCATGGCCCGCTTTCATCAGATGGCGAGTTGTGGGAGGAACTGAACAGCGGTCTAAAGGAATCTGGGGCAGTTCGTGATCGGCTTAGAGAAAGAATGCCCCCTTCCAAGCCGTACACCTTTACTCATGGCTTTCTATCGACATTTACCGTGATGGTCGAGAATGGGAACGTCACAGGTATCCTTGGTTGGGAGGGGAGTGGGTATTTCCCTTGCTGGTGGGAGGGCACTAAATCGCGAGTTGGAGTCACTATCGAGGATATGGAGTTCAAGAGCTTCTTGTGGCAGTACATGCCCGGGAACAAGGAAGCCTACGAATTTTGGGCTGATATCAGGGCTCTTAGAGAGGACGACGACTCGTGTGAAAGGAGGAAGCAGCTTCTTAAGGACGCATATTAGTTGTCTCCGCTCAAATATTGAGGGCCGCCTCTCACGCAGGATGAGACGGGGAAATCAAGTTGAACACACGAAGGGAGTCTGAATGATATGGGCGTCGGGATATAGGTTGATAGGTCGCGAATACTGAGGTTGTTATGAAAAGATATTCGATCACCAAAAGAAAACCTTTGCCAGGTGTAGGAGATGATGAACTGTACCCGCCGCCCCTTTTATACCGGTGGTATCTATCCAAGCCTTGTCCTTCTTCACCTTCATCGGGGTCCTTCTTTTGGTTGGGGTGATCTATCCATCTTATTATAGACGATTCTACGCAGGATTAGTTTTATTTATTTCTTATCTTATAGAACTCGGGTAGCATCAATCCAACCTCTAATTCTTTTCTCAACTGCATATATTAACCTCCACTGACAGAAATCCATCTCCCCCTTCACCATCTCGTATCTCGCACCTCCCAACTCCCACCTCGTGCCCCCCTTTCTCCCAAACTCTGAACGATACATGGAAGCCCTACATGCTTTCCCATCCCTCCCCTCTTCTCAACACACCGATACCCGACAAAACAGGATCTACCTCGTGAGATGTTAAAAAAGGTTTCTATTTCCATAGTTTTCATACAATGAACGGCGGTACAAACTTGCTTAATTATTCGCAACTGAAAATAAAAATTTGCCATTTTGAAAATATAGCACGCAGACAAAAAACTCACAAACAAGGGCCCATAAAAGGCACAAGATAACCAAACTTCCCAACAGATATGGAATACACCAGCCTTCGGTAGGTAGCTGAGGTTGGTGCTCCGCAGTTTGCGAAATAGCGTCATCCGTGCGTGGCGGTAAGATTTCATCCTCGGAATCGGTTGGCGGGCACGGTTGGTAACTCAGCTCAGGGGATGCATGAAGCTTGTGCCGGAGTAGGTATGTCAGTGTGTTGTTCTCTATGCCTCTATGTGGTGAACTTACCGGTACAAAAAGCGGGCAACGCCCGGCCGCACCTGTCACATTTTGGAAATGGCTTCCTGGAGGGGAGGTTCTCATAAAAACACCTGCGGCAGCGCATCTTGTAGAATTATCGTGATAACGGGTGTATTTTTTTATTTGAGTGTTCGAGATAGGTAATGATAATGGTAAGCAGTGTGTGTGAAATCTCAACGATATACCGAACTGAGCTGGGTTTCTACCACGTATAAATAACCGTAGGATACCTGAAGAGTAGATAACGATAAGATAAAGCACAAGCTCCTGTCCAAAACCTCTGCGGGACTTTCGTTTCATCCATTGCTATGTTTCTGTCGGTATGATAGCTTGACAAAGGTTGCCCAAGGATTATCTGAAACTTGGCCGTCGGCCCCCGTGTCGACACAGACAGTAAAATCCATTCATATACTGAATCAGTAGTCTCCAAATTGCTTCTCATCTTTGTCTAAATGAGACACCCATGATGTTCACGTTCGCTTCCTCCTATTTCTCTGCGCTGGTGAAGATAGAAGCGTCCGAGAAGGGCCACCTACGCGTCGCTAGAGAGGGGACACGCGAGACACTGTGCTTTCGGGAATAAAGCTGGCCTCCCGACGAGACGTACATTCATCAGAATGCTGTCAAAGAGGTCTCATGAACCAAGTAAGACAACGGCATCGTGTTCCTGAAAATGCTAGCGGTTCGATGATTGAAACATCATAGCTCAAAGACTGCTTGATCTTGTTTGTGTGAACTTATGGAGACAGATGAGACACAAATAATTCGCGATTCGAATCCCAAAGCCCGAAATGGCGGGAACAACACGTCAAAAAATAACCAAGGAGAATAATATAGAGATATACATATCTCTCTCCATAGAAACAGGGTATTTTGCAGTCGTACTTCTGGTTGCGCGGTTGCGCGGCTAGATTCCAGCTTACGAAAGTGGGTTTTAGCATTGCACTTGTTGGAACGCATCTGCGCAGTGAAATAAGATGGCAAGCAGGGACTCCAGAGAGGTCAATATTGTCGGGTAATCGAATAGTTGTTGAAGAGTGCGAGAGTGCAAGAGTAGAGCTGAAGAAGAGAAGAGATGTCGTTGAAATTATCCTTGATTAGTCAACATTCAAAGTCACGCATATTTTTTGCTCCTTCAACTTTCGTCTCTTCATCCTTCCTCCCCCTAAAAAACCCGCGCGTAAACCAGCGAAAGAATCGGCGCTGCAACACAGCTGTCCCCCCGGTTCTTACTTACCACTTGGTACTTCCCCAGATCGACATCTTGTTGACGTGAACCCGATTGATTGATTGACTGTCGATATCATTTCCCATATCCCAGTCCGATTTGATTCCCCATTTGCGCGAACCCCGTTTAGAAACCACCCGGCCCGTTGTCTGTTGGTGGCGCGGAAGGTCTTTGTTCAGCTGGGAAACATTGGAGACATCGAGCAATCAGATAGAAGGATAGGAATCTGCAAGAAGGCCCGCGGCAGGGAGAATCATAAATAAAGAGAAGATAACCGTGAAAGAGAAGGCGGAAGCGGGTTGCCCGTCGTCACGCTAGAAAGCGTGCTTCGCGGCTCTTTGAGCAAGTTCGGTATGGACCTCCCCATTCCCTTTCATGGCTCTATGGATATTCCTTTATGCCTCTCCCTACACTTTCCACTCTTTGGATGCGCTTTTTCCATATGAATAGCGAACCGGATTTCGTGTCTCATCTCCAAACTTGTCGCATTCCTAATAAGCGCGTTTGATTGGCAACCAACCGACCTATTCATGTTTCTCGCATATTAACATAATTACAGCTATCTACAGCTCCTAAAATGATGCTCTCATAACGATTAAGGCCCAAAAAGTAGTTTCCGCGTACGGGTCCGCCTTTGCGCCAATCAACACCACCGAACAACCACACTATTTCTCTCCGTGAAGAACCATTACATCCCATCCGCCCATCCGTCCGCCATGCCTTCTCCGGAACCCGCTACGGCTCAACCGCCTCGAGAAACACCCTCCGAGCAGCCATCCGCAGATGCGCCGCAAAATGGATCTCCTATTGATATGTCAGGACGCGAAGAAAATGGTGCAGCGGGTCAGGAAAACACGTCCATGAATGGGTCCGCGCAAGACACTATTTCTGAAGGAAAGGAGAACGCAAAGGCTGTGTTAGCTGCGTCGGCGGTTCCAATTGACTCCGCGACCACGAATCCCACGTCTCCAGACCGTCCCCATCCCTCCACCTCAGCCAGCAACGATGAAGATGGATCCGCTTCAGGTCGCAAACGCTCGCGCTCTGGATCTATCATCCATTCACCTCCTCCATCAAATCCTGTTCAGCTCCGTGAGACTCCAGTAGATAAGATATTACTCGATCAATACGTCAATCGCGAATTCCAATATTCAGCACTGGCCGCGTGGCGCAATCCTAACCAGGAACTGGTCCAACAGAAGCGCGAGGAACGAGATTATTATATTGCTGTCCACCGTGAGCGCCAGATGAACACCAGTGCAGTTTTTGGTCCAGGTTACGAAGGTTACGGCAATGCCCGGACAGACATAAAATCTCAGCACCCTCAGTTGCTGTATCCAACCAATAGGAAACGCCCAGGTGGGAGGAAAACGAGAGAGTTGAGGATACCGCGGAAGGATATGGCTCGTCAGGCTGAACAGATTGAAGACCTTGTTCCTGTCAGATTGGATATTGATTGGGACAAGATTAAGCTTCGAGATACTTTCACTTGGAATTTGCATGACAGAGTGACATCCCCCGACCTTTTTGCGGAGAAATTGATCGAGGACCTGGGACTGCCGCTGGAATCATGCACGCCACTCGTACGGCAGGTTTCACACAGCATCCAAGAACAACTTACCGATTACTACCCCCAGCTGATTATCGAAGAGGAGCCCCTCGACCCGCACCTACCCTACAATGCTTACAAGAACGATGAGATGCGCGTTTTAATCAAGCTAAACATCACTATTGGTCTGCACACGCTTGTAGACCAATTCGAATGGGAGATCAACAACCCTCTAAACTCCCCAGAGGAATTCGCTATGCAGATGACCAGCGACTTATCACTCTCCGGAGAATTCACGACTGCCATTGCCCACTCTATCCGCGAACAAACTCAACTATTCACCAAGAGCTTGTACATTGTTTCCCATCCCTTTGACGGCCGCCCTATTGATGATCCTGACTTAATATCCTCATTCCTACCTACACCACTCCCCTCCGCATTCCGCCCATACCAGTCCGCCAAGGATTTTACACCTTATCTTTATGAATTGAATGAAGCCGAGATCGAGCGAACCGAGGTCTCAATTTCAAGAGAGCAGCGACGGCAGAAGCGCTCCGTCAACAGACGCGGAGGCCCTGCGTTGCCAGACCTCAAGGACAGACAACGGACGATCAGAACACTTGTCGTCTCCTCTGTACTCCCTGGCGCGGCGTCGTCGATGGAGGAGAGTCGGATATTCAAACGGTCAGGCACTGGGCGTGGTAGACGTGCTGCTGCAGGTCAACGAGAAGGAGCTGAAGAGTCCGACGACTCAGACAGTGACGAGTCATCCGCTGCGTCTCCTGCGATATCGTACCTAGCACAAGGTACGGCGCGCACCAGAGGAATGAGGGGTGCTGCATCTGCTGCGCAAGCCGCAATGCGCGCCAATCTTGGGCGATCCGCCACACCAGAGACCTCATCGCTACACCATCACGAACCGCGCGTCTCATCCCGTCGACGAGACTACCGCGAGGATAGTTCCGACGAGGATAAACTGATCGTTAAACTCAAGATAAACCCACACCGCTTACGGCAACTCCTAAAAGACCTCAAGAGCAAAAACAGGCAGACTGTTCCAGCCCAGCCCAGCCCGTTCCCTGGCACTCCTCAAATGTCCACACCCACCCTCCAACGATCCCAATCAAACTCGAGCGCACCCCAACCAAAGGGTTCAACCACACCAAACAAAACACCGCAGAGACAAGTACAACAAATAGGCGTCATAGACGCCCCTCACCCACTCCCACAAGGAGCCGTTGGCGTAAGATAAACCACCTTCCTTCTAATATAACCAACCCACTAACAAACCCAAACAGCCCACCCCACCCGCCTGGCTAGTCAACGGCCTCATAGCCCTCAACCGCTCCTACCCTAACGACTCCTTCGAAGGTACAATGCGCTACACAGCCGTCGACCCAGAAACCGGTCTCCCCATCGCAAATGCCATCTCCACCCACAACGCCAACCAAGCCACGGCAGCAGCTCAAGCAGCGGGCCAGAAATTAAAGTATAAATACTTCCCGCGTATTCGGTGCTTGGATTGTCCGGGGAAATTGTATACTCCTGGGCCGGCGATGACGGTGGATAATTTTGAGGTTCATTTGAAGAATAGGCAGCATAAGGAGAGGGTGGAGGAGAGGGTTAAGAGGACGAAGGGGGGTTCATGAGTTTTATTGGTTTTTTGGTATTCTTTTCACAATGTTTTATTTTACTTTTTTGATGATGGATGTAGATTCTCTTTTTTTTTTTTACCCTTCTCTTTCTTGTCTCTTTTTTATATCTACCTATTCCCCCGTTGTTCTCTTGGGACGGGTGGAGGAGGGGGTTCTGCTTCCTCATCACCCATCATGTTTCCTCTATTTCTTTTCCCTTCAGTTACTACTTATCGGGGTTTCATCGGTTCATTTACGCATCGCATCTACCATCATCCCAACGTTTTCCTCCCAGTGGGCGATGGGAGGTATGCAATGCAGCGCAGCGGAACACGAGGATGTGGATGGATGTAGGAGTTCGATAGGAGTGGAAGGGGAGGGTTATTTGTACATCTTACTAGCAACTGGAATATATTGTTTTGATATTTAACATTTTCTATTTCACGTGGTAGCATGATCAGGCTGTCTCTTTGGATGCTCGTGGTGTTGGGTGTGTCGTGTCTCCCTGCCCTCGAATATATATATCTCTCCGCCTGTAGACATACCGAATTGTGCCACCCTCGCCCCTGGCAATTGTACCAGTCCATTTCGTTTCTAATATCATTACTAGTAGTATCTGGCGTCTCGAATATATTCTTCATGCGACGTATGATTGTCCTAAAGTACACGAGACTTCGATTCCGGCCCAGTCGTGGCATGCATGCATACATCGAAGCTGCTAATCCCAATGCCAGGGGCGAGAAAACTAATAGAGCCAGTCTCTTCACAGATGGCAAGCCTTACCGTCATTAACCGAAACTTGAACGCGATATGGCCGAGTCGACACATCACACTACTACTGAGTAAGTAGTATTCCCGCATAAGATCAGGGGTATATATATCTCAATCTAATAACCCCCATGCCTGTATTCACATCAAAGAACTTTAGACCATAAAACCCTCGAGAGTCTCTGATAACAAGTGATAAGACTAAATAAAAGCTATTTCGTATGATACCTATAGATAGTATGAGAGGAAAACAGAGAGACACAAACAAAGGAACAAACATATCGCAAATCAGCAAGGAAGTAAGTACCTAACAAGGGGAATAGAAGGCAATGGGGACAGAAAAAACAAACAGACCATATCATAAGTATTCAACATCAAACACATTTTGCATGTACATTACATACATTCCAGAGTAAAAAAACGGGAAAAAGGGGGTGGTTGGTTAGTTAGACAAAGAGACATGACGTAGATAGAATAGGAGAATATGAAAAAGAAACCGAAAAATCGAAGAACCTAACCCGCAGCAGCAGCTCTCCTCGTTGACCGTCTTGCTCCTATATCTGCTTTTTCCTCTGGCTCAGAAGCCTTGCCTTTCGGTTCTGGCTTCTGCTTCTTCGGTTCGGGCTTGGGCTTGGGTTTTGATGTTGGTGCTGGTTCACTTGCTGTTGCTGCTCCTCTTTTCGGTCGAGATCTTCCTTTTGGTGGTGGGGAGGGTGATTTTTCGGGCTCTTCTTCCTCTTCTGCTTCTTCCTCTTCTTCAGGCTGCTCTCCCGCGGCGTCATCCATATCAACATCCCCGTCATCATCGACTTGACTCGTCCCATCAGCTTCTTCAGAAGGTTGCTTCGAGCCATTAGCCTCAACCTCCTCTTCTTCCTCTCCAGACTCATCCTCCTCATCCTCCTCCTCATCCCTCTGATCCCACTCCTCCATAGCCATATCATCCTCCTCACTATCCCCCTCCACATAACTAACCCCCTTCTTAGCCCCTGACTCCCTCACACTCTTCCTCCTCGTACCCGACGCCCGCTCCGCACTCCACTTCCCCTCCTCCCAATCATCATCATTCTTCTTCCTCCCCTTCTTCACCTTCTTATCCTTATCCCTCGCCCCAGTAGACCCACTCGCCCTAATAGGTAGCGCTCGCGCCTTCTCCTTCTCCTTCTTAACCTTCTTACTCCCCTCCCTCCCCTCCTTCCCCTCCGCCTTCCTCTTCTTCACCTGCGCCCCAACCTTCGTCGGCCGCATAAACGCCCTAACACTCCTCTCAAGCGCATCCTCCACCCCCTCCGACAAAAAGTTCCTCTCCGCAACATCCTGCGCCTCCCTATGACTCCCCATCGCACTAAACAACGAACTAGGCAGCCTCATCTTCCCGGGGTACGTCTGCAGAATATTCGCCGCACCACTGCCCCCACTTCCCCCGATCTTATGCTGCTGGGAATAAAACTCCGCGAAGCGGCGGATCGTGGCTTGCGCGAGGTCGGAGAGGGTGTGGAGGTTTGAAGTTACGGTTTCGGATTGTGTGACTGCGTCGCGGGTTTGTTTGACGCGTTGGGCGACGTGGAAGATTAGGGAGAGGTTGGTTTCGTTGGCGACGGCGGTGAGGTAGAAGAGGATGTAGCGGGAGAAGTCGACGAGGTCATTGATGTCGACTTCTTCGTCTTCGGAGGATGTGGTAGGGTAATCAGGGTGGTGGGCGAGTAGCGATAAGAGGCGCGCAAACACGGACTCCATCACCGTCTGATCTGACGACTTCCCACTAACTTGACTCTGCCTCGTGAAGAACGCAGCTCTCGACTTCAACCACGTAAGAGTCCCTTCTTTCAGCGTGGAACTCGGCTCAAACGCAAGCAAGAACGCGATGGTATACCACCTATACCCCAGATACGAATCCTGCGACGACAACCTCTTTTTCAACTGCGCAATAAAGCCGGACCTAACACTCAACAATTGATCCTGCGCAACAAGCGCCAACGCATTATAATCCCTATTCGTAAAGATCCGATCACATATCCCCCTCGAACTGCACAATTTAAGAATCAATTTCGCAGAAAGAAGTCTCAGTCTCGACTTCTGCGCCGCAGGCGTGTCTTTCTTTTTCGAAAGCTCGCCTTCACTAGCCACCAACGTATTCAAGATAGAATAAATCGGCTCAGCATGGGCCTTAAACCCCTCCCCATCCTCATCCGAATTCTCCTTCGAGCGTAGACTATTCACAATAATCCTTAATGCCCACTCCTTCGCAGCCGTCTCCTCATCCACAGTATCCGCCCACGAATACCCAGCATCAGCCTTCGGCGCCCGATTATTAAGCAACGTCTGATTAACCGCGATGGAAATAATCTCATCACTCTCCCTATCCGCCTCCTTGGGCGCAAGCAGGTATAGCTGCGAAATAGTAGCCAACTGCGTAAGGAAATGTTCGGAGCCGTATTTATAATTCTTCACGCTCTTCTGGATCAAGTCTTTGGCGTACATTTCCTTCTTCGCTGCGCCCGCCATTATTATCGAGACGGCGTGTTTGGCGGCACGCGGGGAGGAGCTGTAGAGTGCGTAGTTTGTTAGGGCGAGGAGGAATTTACGTTCTTTGGGGAGTTTGGAGGGTAGTTTCTTTGCAAAGCCGGCGCATGCTTTGAGGATTTCTTCGGCGCCGGGGTCGTCTTTTTTCGTGGCGGTGGGGGCTTGGGATTCTAGGTCCTTGCACATGTCTTGGACGTGGGCTTCGAGGACTTCTGGGTTACGGGAGGAGATTTCTCGGAGCATCTCGTGCGCGGGGTTTGCTAGGCCGTGTTCGTCTGTCCTGGATAATTCCATGATGGCGGGGATATGGCTCCTATTAAAGCATAGCGAGCTGCATCGGTAGAGCAACGGAGTCAATGCCTCCATCAAACTGGAAGTAGCCCATGTACTACTCTGGATTCTCTTCGATAACTCCCTGATAGCCTTCGTTACCGTCCGGTAATCGCTGGTTAGGTCCATCGCGCATCGAACAAGGTGGTAATTCCGCCTATCATGAGCCTTTGCAAATTTCCAGAGATCCGCACAGACACGAGGGGACTCGGGGAGCGTTTTCGCAAGATTATCAATAACCCGTGTTAACTGAGCCTTGATATTCGCCTCGTCCTCGTTCATAACCCCTCCCTATACAGCCGTTAGAGAAAAACCCATCCTCAAACATCAACAGCACGCACATCCAGGGGAAAATTCGACTCACATTATACTGCTCACAAGTCTTCAAAAAAATATCCACTAGCTTCCTCATATTAAGCTGCCTCACCTGCAGCGAGAAAAACACCTTCTTCGCCTTATCATCCAGCCCCTTAAGAAGCGTAAGTATCCTCCTCACGCGGATCTTATCAACATCCAACTCTCCCTCTGCACCCTGACTCCCAATCTTCGACTTCCTAGTCTGACTCGAGCTAGCACCCACCTTCGACCCCTTCGTTTTAATAGGCGGATAATTCAATGGCAGCAACGTCTCAAACAGGACATGATCAATAAGAACATGAATATCCTGATCGTTAGTATAATACGCATCAAAGACCCTCGACGGTGCATCCCCAAGCACAGAAACAACCTCCTCATTCCCCCCCTCCACCTCCCCAGCCGCAACAGCCCACATCCTCGCAAGAATCCTCATCGCTCGCTCCCTCACAGGATGCTTCTTATCCTTCACCCTCTCCGCAAGTATCGAGAGAATAGACTCCGAATCCGATACCCCGCCCCTAGAACCGAATTTGGTGATGATATTGTGTAGTCCGAAGTTCCCCATTGCGTCGACGGCTGATATTCTGACTTTTTCGTCCGCGTCGCGGAGCATGCTGGAGAGGCTGGTTATTAGGGATTCTTCTTCCGAGGAGCTTAGGCCTCCGCCTCCGGCGGATGTGAGGAGTATGCGGCCTATGGCTGTGGCCCATGCTGCGCGGACTGAGACGGATTTATCCTGTCGACGGCCGAGGAAGCTTTCGTAGGGAGTGGAATGGGCTTGGGAAAATGGTTTGGGTGAAAGGGGCGTGAGGAGGATGTTAGGTTGTGGGATGGTCTGGACGTAGTTCGCTAGCGTGACGGGTGGGTATGTCGACGGTTCCATCGGCGCAGGAGGCGGAGGTCCCGCAATCCCAATGCCCGCGACAATATCGCCAATCGTCTGCGTAGCTAGCAGACGTAGCGACACCGACTCAGCAGACAGTTCCACCTCAAGCTGAGGCACCACATTCTGCAGAACATCCGGGCAGGCACGCCACAACTCCCTCACAAGACGATGCGCCTTGCTCAACTCCCTAATATCCTCCCCGCCCTCATCGTCTGACTCATTAAGGCTCGCTCGCCGATGCGCACCTCCCTTCTCAAGCCCATTCGATCCACCACCACTGCCCGACGCATCGATAATCACATTATTAAAATACTGACTGACATAACTCGTCATTTTCCCCGTGCACGCTCCACAAATAGCCTTCGCCATATTATATGCAGGTGGATAATCCTTCAGCAGCAGCGTATCCTGCTTCGCATCCACCGTACCCTCCCCCCCCTTCTTCCCCTTCGCGGTGGTACTCGTACTCCCCCTCTCCATAACCCTCGGATCAACCCTCAAAAACTGCGCAACAATAATATCCACCACCTCGGGCGCCAGACTAGCCGCCTCATCAATAACCGTAACAAGCAACCTCGTCATATCAAACTCCACATTCTTCGCGAGTTCCTCGCCCGTCGACGCCTTCGACGAGCCCGAGACAATATCAAAACACGACGTAAAAAGCGCCAGTATCAACGAATCTGCCGAATCCAGGTCCGTTAGGAGAACAATACTCTTGACTTCCGCCAGCGATGAAAGAACGTATATATGCTGCGCGTTATACGCATTCGATGGATCCGCCAACGCGGGGATAATAGACGTAACAATCGCCGTGAAAATATCCTTCAGCTGCGCGCCCGTAAACGGCGCGTCGGGTGCGCATAACCGTAGCACGTCAACGACGCATGCCGCCGTCCAGGCTCTGACTCCCTTGTCCCGGTGGGCGAGTAAGTGTCCGCCGCCCAGGTCCTGGGATACTTTGCGTAAGGACTCGCGGTCGATTTCTTCCTGGTCGAGTTTGCGGAGTTCGAGGGCGAGGGATTGCAGGCGGGAGAGGAGGTCGTGGACGAGGATTGCTTTGCCGGCGCGCCAGGAGAGGGGTTGGTTGAATTGGAGGCGGTGGGGGGTTGATGTTGGTTGGGATTGTGAGTGGTGGTTTGTGTGGGCGTGGGAGGAGGAGGGGGGTTGTTCTGGTTCTTCTTGCTCTTCTTCTTCTTCTTCCTCCTCTTCCTCTTCTTCTGGTTCACTGCTCGACGCGGCAGCGGGGGGAGGTGGAGGAGCCTTCTTCTTCGTCGCGACAGCGGAGGATTTGGCGTGACGAGTGCGCGCGGGCATCGTGACGGTTGTACTTGTATTCGTTGTCTGCCAATGCTCGTTTATTGTTTAACCATGGATAATATAATATAAAGCGATTGTTCTGAACGTTCCGTTCCGTAGAAATGTTTCGCGCCCCGAGAGCTCCGATCTGTTGAGTGTGTTCTGCGCGTAGTGTAGCTTGTGAGGATAGCCGGGGGATGTTAAGAGATGGGAGGGAAGGTTAGGCTAGGTTAGGCTTCGATCGTCACAAATAAGAGGTATCTCACTACTTTTACTTCATAAACCCGACAAGAATAATAGTAAGAAAGGATATCAATCGCATCAACCCGCAAAGACTCTCATTCTCTTCTAATATCTCACTTCCTTCGTCTCTTTCTTTCTTTCTGTTGATCGGACAGAAAGAGCCGCAATTGGTTGGACGTGACACGAACTGAGACTAGCGTGTTTTTATCCATCTACTTTGGGATTAGCGTGCTTTTGCTTCATCGGTACCTGGATTTTCGCGTTGAACACACTAAAAAAGAGGTACCTGATACAATTACTCAAGATGGATGATGGATAATAATGCATTGTTTGCTACTCCCAAGTGATATAGACTCAAAAATCATATAGCCACCCTCTATTGTACAGCACTACATCGCTGCTCCATGCGCCAATGCTGGCCTTACGAAAAGTAAGATGGCAGATATCCTTCCTCCAGGTAAACACCGCTGAGAAATTTCCATCGAGAGAGACTGGGAGGAGATGAGGGAGATGAGGAAGATGACCCAATGTGAAATGTGACAAAACTAAACGCAAAACACCGCATGAAACAAGGAAACAAAAAAATAGAAAAGAAAAAAGGCCCATATGTTCGTTCCAAATCCGATCGGGTATCCAGGTGCTAGTATTCGAAAGCAAAATCCTCCCGCTGATAAAAAACGCCTGTCACGTCGCATCCGTCGCCGATACGCTTTGCTCGCTCGCTGCACCGTGTTCCATGCTCAAGCAGACGCTGATGGGGTAAAAATCGGGGAAAGAAGAAACGCCCTCCGTAAAATGCTTATCGTTTCAGGTCATGTGCATTGCATCATGTCAATCGCTATTAGTCGTCCCCTGTTGCTGGTTCGCTGTCTGGAGGGCACTGACGGCCTTGGCCACCTCGGCGGTGGCGATGGCCTCCCACTTCGCTTTGTCTTCGGCGTTAAGGGTCTCGATGACTCCGACTCGTTCGTACAACATTCGTGAGATGCGTCGGTTGATGTCGGTATACTGATCTTTGTCAACAACCTGATCGCGGTAATGGGGTTTCAATGCCATCTTCACCATCTGTTGCACCTCAGACTTTGCGGATAGAGAAAGCCCCGCACGCGTCGGGGATGCCTCGTCCGATCGGTGACGGGATGGGGAGATGGATGATGCTTGGGCTCGGCGAGCCCGGATACGTTCGCGTTCCTCGTTGAGTTCACGTCCACGGATGCGAATGCAGCGGGCGTGGGTACATGTGGAAGTGTCGACCAAAGGAGAACAGGAAGGAGAAAATTCTGGAGATGGGAAGATCGGTTCAATAGTAGAGGTGAGGGGGGTCGGGGACAAGGCTCGAGCGTGTGGTGGAGGGGTAGTCGCGGATAGGCGGGGTGATGAATGGTTGGATGGGAGGGGTGATAGTGCGGGAGATGACGGTCCAGGTGAGGTGTGATCAACGGGGTTGTTGTGCTGATGGGCTGACTGCCTGTATGCGCCATTGCCTCGGGTGGGTGTGGAGTCTTCAACCTCTTTCAAGAGGGACTGGAGAAAGCTGGGAGCAGCTGTGGGGGCGGTAGTATCGGTAGATGTTGTGGTAGGGGCGGTAGTAGTGATAGGTCTGGTCGCTCTGGACGACTCGCCTTGCTCAGCTGCTTCGGCAAGGTCTTGTGGCCTTCTGGTGCGTGGGCGTTTGAGTCTCCGCTCAGGCGCGGGCTCTTCATGACGGGGAGATGCTGGAGGAGATCGAGACCTCTTGCGAGAGACGGAGGGAGGAGCATTCTGAATTTCACGAGCTCTCTCAAAAGCATTCCAGGCCCTGACCTCATCCATCGACTCAGGTTCGGGGGTGGCGATGTGATGCCTTGGTCTGGTAGGCCGGCCTCGTCCAATTTCGAGAAGATCACCCAATCTGTTCTGGCCACCTTGACGCTCTGCAACCTGGAATCTTCTTTCCCAAGCCCGAAACTCCCTTCTATTGGATGCCTCCCTGCGTCGTTCTTCAATAATACGATCGGCAGATTGTTCGTCATCGAAAGGAAAATCAAGGTCGAGGTTGAGTGTATCCCAAATGGACTGCCACACAAGAGCCCAATCACGCTGACTAGTCCCAAGCTGAGTTCGGAGCCTCCTGCGTTGGCCACGAGTTCTACGGGGAAATATATCCTGGGAGGTTTGTGGGGGTTCGGAAAGTGCAATTGCACGTTGAGTCTGGCACTGCTCGCAATGCCAGGGGCCTCGAGGAACATCGTCCAACCCAACGCAGTAGGTATGGGTGGGAACATCGCAGCTATCGCAGAGGAGAAGCAAGTCTTCGTTGTCATCCCGCCCACAGACAGGACAGGGCTGGGAATCGGGGACATCGTCCACTTCCTCGATCAACATCGAGGGATCGATATCGGCGACTTGGACTCGATCTTGAACGGCATACGAGGATATAATAGGACCTAAAATAAACAAAAATAAAAATAATTAGTATTGTGGGAAATCGGGTGGGGGGATCGAACTAATCCACATTGCCTCGAAAATAATTCACTTACCTCCAATCTTCTCACTGAGCTCGACCATATTGAAGCTCTGACGGCAGATAGGGCAGCTATTGGCCCGTTCGACCCACGGTTTGAGGCAGTCATCGTGGAGATTGTGAGCACAGGGAAGCAGATGAGCGATCATCTCAGTAACTTTGGTGGCAGGGGGAGCGAGGGGCTTGACATCGGTGGTCGGGGAAGCTGGTACGGCAGCTACCTCGAGGTCGTCGTTGGGGGGAGTTGGAGACGGCTTCTTGGGAGTGAGCGGGGGATCATTGGCGTCGTCTCCAAGGTCGCCTAAACAGACAATACAAGTGTTTGACATTTTGGATAGGATGAGAGTCCAATGAGTCTGGGTGAGTGGTGTTCGACGGCATAAGGAGCAAAGAAAAGTTAAAGAAAAGAAGAAGAAGGAAAAGAGAAGTGAGAAGGGAGGGAAGAAAGAAAGATAGACGAAGGGAAGTAAAAGAGAGAGAGAGAGAGAGAGAAGAGAGAAGGGAAAGAAAGTGAAAGTAGCTTGTGGGGGGGGGAAAGAGAGTGACACTAGTAGATATAGTCTAGCCAGATAGGGTAAGGTGGGTTGGATAACGTGACCCTGGTCGATTCAAAGTTATGTGGGAGTGACTTTGACGTCCACCTGAAACTGGTGAGAAGGGAAGTATATCCCTTTCAGCCAATCATTGACTCAATGTGCTGCGGCTTTAATAGTGATCATGTGACTTGCTGCTGATTCACCCGCCTTTTTTTGCCTTTCAGCAACAAAGAGCCAACGAAGGATGAAGGTGAACAGGCAGAGAATAGGCAGAGAGTTCATATTCACCCAGCCAGAGACTCTCTATTATTATCATTCTACCAGATGAAACATCTACATCCACCAAATTGAATGAACAACAAGTGACACACTCCTCGATACGTAAGCAACACAATTAGGTGTCCTTGGTCCCTTGAAACAAGGTCCCCTCCCGGGTCCGTCCGGGGCGTGGACAACGCCTGCCACGATTCACTCGCAGGCAATCAAATCATTTCCTACAGGTATGACTTGCTTGCCAGCGATCCAACAGGCTGCCAGTCACTCAGCCGGCCACTACGAGTCAGCAAGGTACATCCATACATCCACACATCTGCAGCAGACACTCAGGTCCCTCCCTCTTCCAGTAGGTCAGGCACGTCAGTCAGTCGGTCGGTCAGTCATCCTCACCTCACCTCACCTCACCTCACCTCACATCACCAACAGTGGCTATGGGGGCCAGACCAGATACTTTCCCTCCCTCCCTTCATAATGACAGATAGACAATAAGAAGACAGACAGACAGACAGACATGCCCATCCCATGTCGTGCATTCACCCGCACCCGCTCCAGAAATCTCCCTTTTGTGGGGTCATGCGGGTGCATACCGCCCTGCCCCCTGCCCTCCCCTTCCCCTACGCATCCATCCATCCCATCATAATATCCTAAACCACATGCCCTCTCCTCTCTCCATCCTCATCCTGGCCCTGAAGAACCTCGATCCCAGACTAGAAAGCACACATCTCATTACCCAATATTGCCCTCCAAATTATCTTCCCATTTATTCCCCCGCAAAAAACGAAAGAAGCAAGTGTAGAAACATTGGACATTCCCTTAATTCCTCATTCCCCTGAACCATCCCATCCCATCCCCCCAGATAATAGTAATAATAACGTACATGATAATCTACTAGACCGGGTCTGCGTAACTTAAAGCGAGGGTTCGGTCGTACACTTTTTCGCATGGGGAACCCGAGTCCCGTCTTTCACTGCTACCTGCTCATTTCGCATGGGGATGGGTACCTATCCTGCCGTCCGGTGAAGCTGTGGATTTGTTGCGTTCTCGAGATGGTAATAGTCTAATAAAGATGGAGATTGAGAATGTTAACTGTGCCGTAACGCCGTCGATGGCGCTGAAGATCCGTAAGTGAGAGGCGTGGGTGCTATTTTTATTTACAGTTACTGTACAGTAGAAGAGAATACATTCCAGAAAGCCCTTTGCCGCCGTAACTGGGAACAAAGTACGGTTTACATTTCGTGCGTTGTTCAATATTCTGGGCTGTGGGACCCCATACCAAAGTCTACACTCACTCACCCTAGAGCCTCTACGTACACACATCACGGCCAGATTTACTTTGTCTCACTATACATGTACATCCTAGAAGATCGAGTATCTCAGGGGACTGGAACTGGAAGATCCATCGCAGGTCATGAGACGTCTTTGCATGCCTCAATTCAGGGACCGACCGACCTGTACCCTTGACGCACGGATCAGGCGTGAAATTTGGTGGGAGCGTACTGGAGATCTGGAGTAAGGGGAGGAGAGGAATGTAAGGGGGGACTTGCTTTGGGAGCGGAACATGATGATGGGGTTGCTGAGTTTGGGAGCTCTTCGCGCGCTTACGAAAGGGAGGGGGATGGATGTAAGCCTATCCAGGCTAAGAGATATTCATCCCCCTTCTTAGAGGAACGTAAGTAGGGGGGTATTAAGCGCGATTAGTAGGTAAGAAGGCCCTCTCCAGGGATATGGGCCTGACATCGAAGTTTCATCCCCAATCGATATAATTCGGACATGAGCTGTTCCATTTGGAATAAATCTATAGGACAGGCTATGCGTTATTCCGACCGGTCGATGATGATTCCCAGACTTGTCAAGATATAGCGAAATCATCACATTCATTTCCATTTCGACCGTGAGTCCGCGCCGCTCGTAGTCGATGCCCCATTCTTCTTTTGTCTCGCACGCCATTGCCCAGATAAATCATGAATCGGATTGATTTTTTATTTCGTTGTGGAGAAACATCCGAGGAGGAATAAAGGAAAAATTTAGGAACAAAGGAACACGCATCCCGAAAAACCTGAAGAAAATAACCGATTTCTAAACCTCAGCAATTTCTCGAAGACGGCGGATGGTGGATCGTGTGGTGGCAGCGGCGGGTGTGCTGTGATAAAAAAAAGCCGTCTGATCAGTACCTTTTCCTTCGGGATTCTACTATCGATGTGCTCTCCCCGATATTGACTTACGCAACAGTCCAGGCGCCTCCGGCAACGACCTTCTTGCAGCCCTTGCACTCCCAGATTCCAACGGACTTGCGCTTGACGGTGTTCTTTCCGCAGAAGGTGCAGGTGTATCTTGAGTGCTGCGAGATTTCCATCTTCTTCACCTGCTTTCGCAGGGAGGCACCATATCTGTTGGAGACGAGGGTATATCAGTTCTCTGTTCGTTTTTCACATCTCGGGTATCATCCTAGGCGGTTGCTTCGAGGATAGGTTCTGATTTCGATAGTTTTTGGGAGTCGTTCGTACCTGGTACCATATTTACCGGTGACACCGACCTCTGCGGGAAATATTGTTAGCATTTCCCATCATTTGAGAACGGGAAGAATCTCTATATCAACATACTCTTGGTGCGCTTCGTCATCTTGTCTGATGTGTGAGAGTTGCGATCGAGGGGAAGTTGACGGTGATGTTCAAATTTCGTGGGTTGGACTTCGATGCCGGATGTTTCTGATTGTGGGATCGCTTAGGGCATAGAAGTCTTGGCATTCAATGGTCTTGGCGAGGGTGATCCTGTGATTTGCACGCTAGCCTTTATGGGATAGCTTTATCAGCTATCACATGATTACTGCTTATATAATGCTATCTTGGTTCTCTTGGTTGTCCTTTCTTTGAGTTTGTCTTTGCCGTCTTCTTTATTTCTTCTACGCCGTGATGAGGGTACGATTCATGAGACTGGCTTGAATTGGTGTTAATCTATGAATACAATTGCCCTATTGTAGCTTTCATTGCCCCTCTAGTAACCCATCCAGTGTCCTCTTCTTCCAGCCTGGTTCTCGAGACATGGCGGCCAATCAGAATCGCGAGTTCGATTTCATCCTCCTCGGTCCAACTGGATATACAGGGAGACTGTGTGCTGAGTACGTCGTCAAAAACCTTCCAACGGACCTGAAATGGGGTATCGCAGGCCGCTCTGCCCAGAAGCTTGAGGCTGTAGCGTCGGAACTGAAGAAGATCAACCAGGATCGCGTTCAGCCAGGTACATATCTCTATTGACCTGGAATGCGTTTGTCTGCTGTTAGAAACAAGACTAACCCCTCCCAGAGATCTTCCCCCTCCAATTGAACGAAGCCGAACTCAAGCCGCTGGTCAGCAAAGCACGACTTGTCATCAACTGTGTTGGTCCGTATCACCTGTACTCAACCCCCGTGGTTGCTGCATGTGCCCACCATGGAACTCACTACCTCGATGTGTAAGGATTAGGGCCCAGCTGGGCCACCATTTTCCCTTTCTCTCCATATCTAACTGATTATCTAGTACCGGGGAGGTCCCTTGGGTGAAGCAGATGATTGCTAAGTATCATGATGTGGCAAAGGCAAATAAGTGTCTTGTGAGTCGCAAACATCTTTCCTTCCACCCCATACATGCTTTCTGGGAACAGCCTTATTTATAATACTGTACAGATCATCCCATGCAATGGTGTTGAGAGTGCCCCGGCAGACGTCCTGACCTGGGCTTTGGTCAACCTAATCCGTCAACAGCTCCAGGTGGGCACCAAGGAGCTTGTCCTTTCTCTTCACGATATGAAGTAGGCGCTAGATCCCTCATACCTTTGCCTTACCTGTACTAATAAATCTGTAGGTCAGCTGGTCCAAGCGGTGGAACCCTAGCCACCGTTCTGACTACTCTTGAAACAGTCAAGGTCAAGGACCTCATGAAGAGCTCAGGCCCGTTCTCCATCGCTGCTGTCCCGCCCTCTGAGAAACTAGGAAGCCGTTCCTTGTTCGAGAAAATTTTTGGTATCCGTACCGTACCCGATCTCGGAACGCTGACCACCTCCATAGCTGCCTCTGTGGATGTCCCCGTCGTCCATCGAAGCAGCTCGCTGGCACCTGGCTTTTACGGATCCCGCTTCAGGCTCTGGGAACTAATGAAGGCGCGTAACGCGTTTACGGGTATCCTAACTCACTTCGCCATAGCCATTGGCTTCTTTGCAATCATGTTCTCGCCCGTTCGTATGTTGCTGCAGAGATACATCTTCCAGCCTGGCCAAGGCCCAGAGCGAAACGAGGCTTCCAAGCATGATTACGTCGAGTACCGAGGAATTGCCACTGCCGATGAGGTGACCACGAACGGGAGACCAGCCAAGCGTGCTTATGGAAAGCTCACATTCGAGGGAGATATGTACTGGCTCACCGGACTTTTGTTGGCAGAGGCCGCCATGGTGATTCTGAAGAACGAAAAAGAACTTGTCGAGAAGAATAACGGTGGACTTCTTACTCCTTCTACGCTGGGGCAGGAATACGTTGATCGCCTTAACCAAGCTGGTGTTTCGATTGAGACGAACATGCTTGAATAATTGGTGTTCGATTTCGGACTGTAACGAATTCGACGAGCTGTCCATGTCGGGATGTTGATGTTGAGGTTATGCTTTTACCCAGCTTATCCACCGTTTGAATTACATGTTTCCTTGCATGTACTTTTAAGGATGTCTAATTGTTTTCTTCTGCTATCTGCTATATTACGACGTAGCATTTTACGCGCCAATATTTAATACCAGATTCTATTCTATTCTCTTAAGTCGAAAAATCCAACCCTTCTAACCCTTGCAGCATCACAAAACCAACCTAACCAGACGCATGTCATACTCACCCTCACTTAACCAACATCTTCACCAACCTAACAACCTTCCTCGCACACCCAACACTATTCTGAAACCCCGCCCCAGCATGTCCATATGCATGCACAACCCTCATCCCCTTCGCACCACCCAAAACTTCACTCTCAACCCTCGCCCCCCCTTTCCTCCCAGGCCTCAACCCAACCTGCACCTTCAAAACCTCCAACTCCCCACCTCCCCTCACCAACTCAGGCGCCAACCCCCTCGCCCACCCCAAAATATCCCTACTAACCCCCTCATCAGGTTCCGTATCCCAATTCCCAACCTGCTTCGTCCCGCCGATGATAGTCGTCCCTGTTCCCTTGCGGGGGACCACATACGCGATCCGTTCGTCGGAATCAGCGGAGTCAGTGGTGTCCGAGAAAAGGAGGTGTGTAGATATACGTTCCGCTTCCCCTTTTACGATTATTGTTTGGCCGCGGATGGGTTGCATTGCGTCGTCGGGGACGAAGGTCCGGGCTCCTAGGCCGGTGGCGTTTATGAATACCGGGTCCTCTTCCTCGGCAGCAGCAGCGAGGCGACGGGCCTCTTCTAACGCGCCGATGATTCCCCCTTCCTTGGTGGGGAGGGTGGCGCGGATAGTGCGGCCTCCGGCGCCAAGGACGCGGTTTAGGAGGTACTTTATGTGTTTTTCCGGGTTGAATGTGAAGGATGTATATGCTACGCCTAGTTTTATGGGAGGGGATGTGCTTGGGAATGAGGTTGGGGAAAGTGGGGCGAAGTTTGGGACGTGCGAGGTCCACCAGAGGTTTTGGGGGGAGTTATCTTTTAGGTGGAGGAGGTCGGGGGAGGAGAGGGAGTTCCTGGATTGTGTTAGGATTGGGGCTGATGGGGGACGTCCCAGAAAGGGGGTTGGTACCAGTAGGTGTGGGATGGGTATCTCTGCAGTGATCTGTTAGTTTTGGTGTCGTATTTTGATTGCTAGGGTATAGGCGGTATATTACCCCTAATCCGGACTTCTCTTCGAATGGGATCTCTGGATGCTTGTCTTCCTCGTCGATGATATCGCTCCAGTATTTGTACGTCTCGAGGTCCCAGTCACATTGTTCCTGTCCGGGAGCAGCGTGGGAGCGCCATTGGCCTCCGGCCCTAGTATATACATGTTAGGGAGAAATAGAGTATTAAAATTCGCAATACTCCTTCACTTTGAAGCTTCTATCCACCCTCGTCACCTCCCTCCTACTCAAGACTTCGACCCCCTCCACCCCCACTCAAGACAAGAAACATAACATAAAAAGATATATATAACCATATATATCCACGCAAATACACCAAATCATGAACAAAAACACAACTAAGCATCAACCTATCTGTACTCACATAGGCGACGTATACGTCGTATCATGATCTCCCGGAAAGAACTGTGCCAGCGTAGTCACTCTATACCCCTCTTCTAGAAGGAACAGAGAGGTTTGTAGACCTACGACACCCGCCCTATTTTGCTTTCTCTCAGTATATACAGTCCATTTATCTTTAGGTAGGTAACAAGTATACAGTGGTGGCGGGGGAATTGATCATACCCGATGACAACGACGTGTTGTTTCGACGAGTTCTGTTGCGCCATGGTAGAAACTGTATATTTTTATATTATGAGATGAGTATTAAATAAATTGTGGACCCCGAATATCAACTCTTAAGATATCTCCAAGGATAAATATCTCAAGAAATAACGAGAGGGTCTTGGCGGGTTTATATACTCGTTCCTGGGCCGAAGAATTGAAGATGCGGAGGTGGGAGTCATCAAAACTTCGGCATCTCGGGCAAAGGAATACGAACCCGAAAATAGCGCAGAGTGTTCGGCGATGAGCGATACCGACAGGGGGTTGGATAGGGTTTATCTTGGGTGCTCAAATTAATTTACGTTCTGAGGGTTGACAAATTAACATCGTACGAGGATAGAGGAGTTTATTTGGCAATGAGACTTCGTTCACTTGCAATTGCCCCCCTCCGTATCCAGAATGTTAGATACTAAAGGCAGCCATTCGAGGAAGCATCATATAAAGCTTCAAATACAACCTCTCAAACTACAACCTACTCTTCTTCCCAAAAACAACCTCCTCAATCCACCCCTTAATAATCTGATTACACTCCTCCGGCCTCTGCCAATGCGCCCAATGACCCGCATCAACCTGTCTCCTCGTAAGCTGCGGAACCATCTTCTCCATATTCTTACTCATTGACGGTGGAAGCGCAGTATCCCCCGTCGCGGTGATGAAGAGGAGAGGCTGAGTCAGTGTGTTACGGTCGAGGATAGCGAGCTCGTCATCGTAGTTGAGTTTGGACGTGCGGTACCAATTGACTAAAAACATTCCCACACGTAAGCCAGACATGGCGAGAAGAGGGATAGTAGAAACAACGGAAAAGGGTGGAACTCACAAGGCCCATGCATCCCACTCCTCGAGAACTCCTGCAGATAATACTCCTTATCCTCTTCACTCATCAACTTCGAGCTTCCCACCTTGCCAAATTTATCAAACAACACCCCCTTCTTAACATCAAATCCGGCCTCCCCCTCCGCCGTCTTCCCCCCATACAGCGACATCAAAACCTGCTCGATATCCTCCTTACTCTTGACCCTTTCTTCAAGCTCCGTGCTCGCGAACTGAAGTTGATACCCGAATTGTGGGGCCATGTTCTCGACTAGGGATTTGAGGTCGATGAATTGGGGGTACGGTGGGGTGAAGGGAGTGCAGATTGAGAAGACGTGGGTGATGAGATCGGGGTGCCAGAGGGCGGTGCGGTAGACGACTGCTCCTCCCCTATGAGTAATATTAGGACCTTTGTAGATGGGGAGAATATGAAGGAACGGGAACGGAAGGTACCAATCATGTCCACCAAGAATAATGTTCGAAGAACCCAATTGCCGCGCGAGCTCTTTGATATCATCCGCCGATTTTTTGAGCGTGTACTCTTCGACCGCGTCTGGGGCGTCCTGATAGAAGTCTAAATATTCCGCCTTCAACTATGGGGGAGAAATAGGCGGGAACATACAGTTCTCCCATACCCGATACAATCCGGGCACACAACCCGGAGACCTAGGTCAATGAGCATTGGGATCTGGTATCGCCATGTCATGGACAGGTCAGGGAATCCGTGGATCTGTTTATCTGTTAGCTGTGCTTTGCTTGAAAAAAGGGGGAAAAACAGGGACGATAGAAATAGCAGTTGCTATTTCAAGATAAGAAGTAAAGGAAAACTCACCAGAAAGATAGTAGCCTTCCACTCCCCGTTCTTCGGTTGACCGAGGAGATAACCTGTCAAACCACGAGTCAATAAGTTATCTCCTCTTTAGACTTAAAGAGTCTCAAGTTTCAATGGCATGCAAGCCAGCATGAAGCTGGTATTTGAGAATCGTACCATAGTTCCTGCCGTTTACCTTTGCAGTACAACGCTGCACCCGGGGGTCATCATTGACATCGATCTTATCAGCCATGATTGAAAAACGGTCAATTGTTCACCTGAAGGCACAGAGAAAGAAACAAAACAGAATTGGAGCCGTCAGCTGCAATATATATGCAGATATAAATGTTGATGCCTATCCAGAACCCCCCGCTCCCTACGGGGGACTGCATGCAATGAGCCGAGGATGGTCATGTGACCCACTCATGACTAATGGAAGGATTCGGGGTAGGGTAGGAGAAGGCAGGGGAGCGAAGCCGATAATGGCAAATGCATGAGTAGGAAGTAATAATATTAAGAAGTATAATATTTACGTCTGGCCAGCCGACCAGGGAAACAAAAGGGCTAGAATGGAAAAGAAGCAAAGAGAAAGAAGGGAGAAGAATAAAAGGGGTATAAACCTATTACACGGGGGCTGATATCCGATATATCCGGGGAACAATCTCGTCGGATAGAGGGATCAATGACGACTTCCGCTGTGATTCATTCCGAAGGATGATCGCCATCAACTCATAGCCTGCAAAAAGCGAAGCCCAAAAAAGACGATCCCTAGTAAATCACCGTATCCTCCTGGTCTTCCATAACAACCTCGCCCCCTTCATCATCGTGTGCTTTATGGCCATCTGATATGTTGTGGTTATTGTTGTTGGTGTTGGGAGGGGGATTATCATTAGTAGCAGTAGTAGTAGACGCACCGTCTTTGGGAGGCTCAGCAGGTCTGTTGTTGTTAGTATCATCACCCACCGTATCGATCTCCGAAGCCGTTTGGCGCTCAGTAGACCTCTCATTCTCGGGGGAATTATCAGCTTGACCAGGTCGTTGGGCTTTCTCTTCAGAGGGGACACTCTTCTCTGGTGGGTTCCGTTCCTCATACTCTGCAATCTCTCGTGCAACCGTAGCCTGGGCCTCTTCAACCTGCTTTTCGATGATGGCTTCGTCTTCAGGCCGCAACTGCCAGGGCTTATAGTACTAGTAGCTATTAGCATGTACGGGTACAATTGTAGGGGTAGATTCATACCAGAGGAGGTTCCGCCTTCGTCCTCAGAGAATGTGCCATCGCCAAATCATTCGCATGACGTACATGCATCTGCACCAACATCAGCCCAAGCCTTCAACCAATAACCCAAGACCTCAAACTCACCGCCTCCCGATCATAAACCACCTGCTCCTCCCTCCTCCTCGCCAGAACCTCCTCCCTCCTCGCGCGCTTCAACTCATCATACTCTTCCTCCTGCTGCTTCAGCTTCGTCTGCTGCTTCTTCTCGATATCGTTGCGTCGTTTCTGTGCTGCTGAAGATGAGCTCTGTGAGAGTGTGCCCAGCAAGGCACCGAATAGCCTCTTGCCGCGTTTCCGTTCCTCTGCTGCTCCGCCGTCACCTGAGTTGCGGTTGCGTCGGCGTTCTGCGGCGGGTTGTGGTTGGGGTGGGGAGGGTTGGTTTCCCTTGGAGTCGGTGCTGACACGCCGTCTCTTGCTGTTGTTATCTCCTTCATCGATACTTTCTTGTCGTCTTTTCAGTTTGCTGTCGGGGGATTGACGAGTCTCTTCGGGGTCTGGGAGAGTCACCGCTGACGCGATCGAACTGTGGCGAAAGGTTAGAAGATGATGCTGGGGCGGGGGGGAAAGGGGTTGAGATAGCTCGGTGAACATACTCATCTGCCATAGCTCCAGACCGTCGTAAAAGTCCCTTTTAAGAAGTAAAGATGTCTTTTTGATAACAATGAGTAGAAAGAGAAAAGGGGAGTACTACTTGTTCTATACCTTCCTATGAGTAGAGACCACAAAGTTGATGTGAAGAAACTGATGCCTTCTCCTTACATCGTTTTGAAGTTACTCCAGAATACAAAAATCCCGTGCACGGACCAACATCCCAAAGCTTTGAAATTCACTTTCTCGTTCTTTCTTCAACTTTCAACTTTCCTCTTCAACCAATCTTAACACTTATAAACCTCCTACCCTCCCTTCCTCTACTCAAGAAACGCTTCAGAAGACACAGAGACACTTAACTACAATTCTTCAACCTACCTAACCGCCACCATGTCCCGCCACCACCCCGACCTCGTAATGTGCCGCAAACAAACCGGCATCGCAATCGGCCGCCTCTGCGACAAATGCGACGGCAAATGCCCCGTCTGCGACTCCTACGTCCGTCCCACAACCCTCGTGCGCATCTGCGACGAATGCTCCTTCGGTAACTACCAGAACAAATGCATAGTCTGCGGCGGGGAGGGGATCAGCGATGCGTTCTACTGCTTCGAGTGTACGCGTCTCGAGAAGGATAGGGATGGGTGTCCGAAGATTATCAATCTGGGGAGTTCGAGGACGGATTTGTTTTATCAGCGGAAACAGCATCGGTCGACGGCTGTGTGACCGGGGGAGAGGTGTCTTGCGCGGGGTTCTATTTGGTTGCAAGATTCCTGGAGGGGTCAGGTTCTACGTGTGGATATGCGATGAGTTATGGAAGGGTTATACATGGACAAGGCGTTTAGGAACGGAATCACTTTGAGCACAATGGCGCAAATTTACGGGAAGATTGGGAAAATGGAATACGATATGCATATCAAGAACTAAAAAGCCGTTCTATCGAGGGTTTCCGGATTCGCAGAAAACAAGCATTCATCTGGAGTCGCAAACTCGCTTGGAACGGATGGGATGCCATGGGAATTGACACGATTACCTGCCGGGTCTCTTAGGCCTCGCGAAACCTCTCTTTGGAGCCTCCGCTTCCGGCTCATTCCCATCCTGCAGGTGCTCAGCAACTTCTTCGGGCGAGGAAGCTTCGATCTATACGCGAGTGTTAGCAATGCTGCCTCTCAACCCGTTTATAAGCTACCTTACCTTTCTCGAGACTTCCAGCCCTTCACCTTCCGCAAGTACAACTATATTCCTACGACAGCTGGCGTACAGCATACGCTCCTTAATCGAAGACGTTGGAGGACAGGAGTAGGCGAAGATCAGAGAGCTCGAATCGGGACGGTAGAAGGTGTATCGGGGAACAGAGTCGGAGATATGTGAGGAAACAGAGTCAAGCGAGACATTAGACTGCGACGCAATGAGGACAATGGTCTCAGTCGGAATATCAATACCCTGTTGAAATTGAATAGTTAGCATCAGACAAAATCCAACAATAGATCCAAACCACCACCCAACCACAAGATAAAACATACCAACTGCACCAATCCCCTCCCCTCAATCCCCCTCAACGCCTCCCTAACCCCCTCCCCAACCGGTGACGCTATCTTCGCCCCCCCACCACTCCCCCCTCCACTATTCATACCCACATCCCTCCCCCTAGTCCCACTCCTCGCCTCATCCTCCGCCCTCCTAACAGCATCCAACTCCCTCTCCTTCTCACCCATCAAATCCTCCCTCCTGACCCCCCCACTCTCACCACCCTCACCCCCTCCCTCGCCGCCCCAAGCCTCCCGCCCAATAACCTCCTCCACCTCCGTCGCAAACATACCCCCCCCATTAAACTTCTCACTCCCCAACTCCCTCGTAAGCGTGGACCTCGTGCTCGCGAACAAGGTCTTCGCTCTCACGGGCGAGTTCGAGGGGACATACGTCAGCGCCACGAGGTCCGCATCCGGGCTCGGTGCGCGGCGGATGATGATGTAGATCGGGGTCTTGGGTTCGAGGTGCGGGGTTAGGAGGGGGAGGGAGGAGAGGAATTGTTCCGAGTCATTGGAAGAGGAGGAGGAGGAGGAGAAGGGGATGGGGTCCAGCGGGACGAGGCGTTCGGAGGTTATTGTTATAGGGAGGGAGAAGAGGGTGGGGGTTGAGAGGAAGGTTGTGAAGGCGGAGTGGAGTTCTGGGGAGACTGTACAGTAGATGCGATTATTAGATTAGATTGGTGAATAGGGATCGGAGGGGGAGAGAGAGGGGAGTACCTGATATTCCGGACTGCATTATGGGCGATGATTTTCATGTGGTTGTTGTTGTTGTTGGTGTTGTTTCTGTGATGGTGAGGGGAGAGAGTTGGAAGGTGTGTTTGAGGGGTAGAGCAGCTTGTATATATACCCCTAAGTAAGCTGATGGGAATTTGGATGCCTTGATAGTTTAATTAACCGCGTAATGCTTATGAAACAATGGCACGAAGGATTCAAGATATAATTAGTTGATCTTTAGGCTTCTATATTTCTGTTTGGTTTTTCGATTAATGGCGGAAGGAGTGGAATTGGTACGCGTACTGGAAAGGAGAACGAAGCGGGCAATGCGGAGTGAACGACCGATAGCAAAAAATGATATTCCAGTACATTTAGATCGCTCTGATATCTAGAACAGTAGTAAATGCAAATAACAAAAGAAATAGAAACGAATATATACAATATCTTCAATCGCCATGTATCAATCACATTATCCAAAATGCGCACACCGTCAACATTGCCCATGCTTCAGATGCTCAAAAAACGCCCCCATCTATTGCTTTTCGGGATATCCTGGCACCGAGGAGATTTATGCCGTAGCCAGATCACTCTTCGTATTTACCTCCAACAATGGCCCAATTCGACCGCTCGAGCCTCTCTTTTAAGAACTCGTAGACGGTGAAGGTCACGGCTTGACCGGGAGCAACACGCATCACTCGGGGAGTGATACCCTTGTAGAAAGCCCTGGCACCCTCTTGTTTGAACATATCCTTCGCGATCACTGTGATTCTTGAAATTGCAGATTGCCCTGGCTCCGCAGTGGTCTTCTGTAGACGGGTCTTGATCGTGTCAATGGGCGCGTTCGAGAATGGACCCATAGCTCCAGAGATAAGACCAATAACCATGGTCTGATAGGACGGCAATTCCTTATTCGCATACTGGGGTTGCCAGTTTTGGAGCAATTGTTTTAATTCCGTGTACGCTGTGAAGTTGGCAGCCTGATTCGTGCCCTGTCGGAGAGCTGTGAGGGACACTCCTCGGTATAAAGCGCCCATTCCTTCCTCCTTGACGACGGTGAAAAGAGCATGCGGCGCGCTGCGGTATTTGGGAGTGTCGAGAGGGTCCGCTAAGCTGTGGTGTTGCGCTTGTAACCGAATCTTGATGACTTCCATGGGGGTGACGACGGCAACGGCTTCTGTGACACCAGCACTTAGACCGGCTAGACAACATATCCCGTTAGCTTGGTTCTCCCTTGCACAGTATCCCCACCCGCATAATTTTACCTACCGAAAAAGGTCGCTGTGCTGGTTATTTGGCCCGTCTCCTTGTTGGCTAGCAATTGCTTGTACCATTCGTAGGACGTGAACCTGATGGCCATCTTGGGTACAATTCCACTCAAGACAGCTCCAAGACCTTTATACAATCCCATTGCCGTTTCCCTCCTCACGATCTCCTTTCCGGTAGCAATAAACCCGCGGGGTTTTACCTTGGAAACGTTAGTTTATAAGACGGTAATTTAGGTGATACGGCTCATACCCCTGGAGCTCGTGCTCTCCGTGACAGCTGCATTCGAACTTTGACAGTATCTAAACGCTCATATTAATATCCATAAGACACGGTAATACTTGGAGAGGGTGCATACCTAGGGGATGGCACACAAGTGCTTCCATCATGCCGGCACCACCACCAGCTGCTCGGGAATTAGCATGTTACCGCAGTACGGAATGAAGTATGTGAAGCCCACCGATCAGATTTGTTGCCGCCGAAGCGGGCTTCTTCCCCTTTCCGCTAACGTTTTTCGCAGACATTGTGACTATTCAACCGACCTCCTTTTGTTTATTCCTCTCTCCCAAAGCGCAATTCGGCTATCTGACTATTTCGACAGAAGCTCTGAACGCGTGACGTCTAACAATGGATCAATTGGCGCAATTAAACCGCAATCGTTAATATGAGGAAGCAGTGCTGTAGCCGATAAGAAACGAATCGAGGACCCAGAAATCCCACGACTATGAATGCAGAAGATAAGTTTTTTGTATCCCGAGTCTATGCGGCCACCAGGGACTATAATTGGGGTATGCAAGTGCAGCGATCCCCAGGTTCGAGTAAGGTGGCGGAACCGGTAACCCAAACCTTGAAAGCTGTTACGGACTAGTGGAGAGCTCAGTCCTGGGCGAACGGAAGGCAAATAGACAGTAAGAGAACGAGGGTTCAAGATCAACGGCTACAAACCCAGAAGAGTAGAAAAGAAGAGAAACGACAAGGTGACCGTCTCTGAGAAAGGAGGGACGGGGTGGATTTAAGTGAGCAAGCTGCCGCTCTTTTCGGCCTGCTGTTCGTCTGGTAAGCTTCAGATGCAGAGTCATTATTATCCCGCAAGACATCTTTCCTCTTAATAAAATAAGCATATCGGCACCAAGATTCGAGATCCAGGACGTCCAAAGACCCGAGGTTCAAAGGAAGAGAGCCGTGAGGACCCAGTGATCCATGTGTGGAAGTTGACCGAGACCTGATGTTTAGGGCAGATATTGGCTCCCCTCACATGAAAGAGACTCGAATATGATAGACAGTGCCATTGTCAGTCTGTCGTACAATGACACATCCTTTTTCTCAGTGGGTTCTGCCATTTGCTGAGTCTCTCTCTGTCTTTTGCCTCTGCGCTTTCGAGATCATCTTCATCTTTTCTAGGACATCTCGTCGCTCTCTCTGTTCGTTCTTCCTTTCCCTTTTGCGACTGGGATGGAGAGTTTATCATCAACGTCATCGAAAAGTCACAAGTGAAGATCGAAGGTGGGAGGTTGTTCAACCGGATCATTCTCGTATTTCTCGGATAATTTCGGTCGACAGGGATAGGAAATGAGCCGAGGTTGTCGCAATCATCACGCTAGTCCTAATCTGTAATTTGCCGACATCGGTCCGTTTCAAACCGCTTTTGATCGAGTTCAATGACTGTCTCTTATGTCAAGGCATATATTCATAGACGATGCCGTTTTGCTGTCATAGATGATGAGGCTGCAGCTTGTGCGATGTCGAGAAGATCCGGCCAAGTTAACCATCTCAGTGGAAGAGCCCGAGAACGTGGATGACTACTCTTTTGGCGTTGTTGTTGCGAAACTGAACATAATTGCGAGCTTGGGATGAATGGCAAAAGGTCGAGGTTTTCTGTCTCAAGTCCTCAATTCGGAGATCATGACGCCCAACACCCTGAGCAGTAGCCCTGATCTACACGCACTTGATTTCTTCAAAGTCTTGGAGTTTTGTTCTCAGCCAAGAAATTTCGAGTTTGAGTGGAAAATCTTGGCAATTGACCGATTTCTTGGCATAGAGCTGTGACGGCGGAATTGACGCCAACAACGCCGCATCGGGGTTGACTTCTGTCGAACTCAAATGTCTAGGAAGTGCGCGAAAGTCCAACAACTCCGCCAAATCCAACAACTCCGCGAAAGTCCAACAACTCCGCGTTTTCGCGCTTTTTCACGCAGCTTTGGGAGAAATTGCCCTGCGGCCACATGGGGCTCTCACTATCCTAGTCAACAAAGACGTTTGGCAAGGGAGTATGTTGATTAAAGCGAAATCTTTATATCATTATCTCTGGATCATTGCATGATCCCAGCTTTTCGCTCTCTGAAGGCTATCTAAGAGAAAATACATCAAACAGCCAGCCAACATGCCGACGAAAAACAACAGGAATATCCTCCATCCAGTCCAGGGATTCTACGCTGTCGAGCGTCAAAAACTCGAGTACTCTCAATACGAATAATTATGTTCGGGTCCAATATGTATAAAACTCAAAGCCAAGCCCATGGCAACAATAGCGGTCAACGTCGTCCTACTTTGACTCTGCATCCGTCCGCACTTGAGAGAACGAGTGTCAACCGCTGTTTCTCCGTTCCAACTGGCTCAACCGGCTCACACTCAGGTAATAGGATGGTAGGAAACGCCTGGAGAATCCTTATTATCACGAAGGAAACCTCCATCAACGCGAAATCTTCACCAAGGCACTGCCTTGGTCCACCGCTGAAGGGAAAATAAGCCCAGCCGATATTCGCCAGGTTTCCTCCCTCCCATCTCTCGGGACAAAAGTCATCGGCTTCGGGGCCCCAAATGTTCTTCTTTCGCGAGTTTACATATTGCGAAAATATAACTAGGTCGCCTTTCCTGACTAGCATAGGACTTTCACCGTCTGGCCCGCCTCCTGTTGGTAGAATGGTAGATTTCGTGGCCATTCGGTTGTTTAACGGAACCGGTGGGTAAACGCGAAGGCCTTGGAATTGATGCATTAGCTATTCAAAATCCTGCTCACGGCCGCAAGTAAACATACTCTCTTTGATAACGCAAGAAAGATATGGCATTTTTCTAATTCGCTCCCGAGTGGGTTGTTCCGAATCACCCATAACTGAAGAAACTTCCTCTCGAAGGCGTTTCATGACAGTTTCATGGCGGACAAGAAGGCGGCTGTGTATAGGCAGAGACGTTAGCAAAGCGGAATACTTCAGAAAGCTTCTCGTGACAAAGGCTTACAATGTCCAAGATAAACAACATGCTGTTGTGTCCCTTCCAGCGAGTAAGACATTGAGAAGCTGATCGCGAAGACTTTCATCACTTTCAGATTCGTTCGCAACTTGGTTTATAAAGCCGTGTGTTTCATCACTAAATGGAGTTCCCTCCTTTCGCAATTTTGCGATATAGCGGTCAACAAAGCGATGAACGTTGGAACAAGCCTGTCGGAATTCCCGTGGATTGTACAAACAGTGCCACGGAGCTAGGCGAAACCGCTTAGCCAACCCTTCCTGGGCGATGTTGAAACTCTCGGCGAAAATTCTATTCTCAGTATCTTGGTCAATATTCGCTCTCAAACTATAAGAAGAGCTTCCAAACAAGAGAGCCGTGGTCGTATCCAACGTGAGACTGAAGAAAAGTGGTTGTAGGTCAACAACCCCATCTTCTGGCAAACGCTGGAAAAGGTTATCAACGTGCTCGGAGAAATGGTGAAGATTTTGAGACTGCGTTCGAGCAAATTGCTTTCGTAGTAGTTCTCTTGAATGTTTCCATGCGGCGCCTTCTTGGGTGAAGATTCCATCGCCTAACAAGGGCGCGAAGATCTCTCGTCGGACTCCGAAGCCATAGTCTACATTTAATAGTCAACGTCTGATGCTTTCTTTAATTTGGCTCCAAGCCATAGAATGTCTTTCTTCACCTTTAAAGTTGGTTGATAGGAGCGCTTGAACGTTTGACGGGTGTAGGATATGAAATGCTCGTGGGCCAAACAACAGGAATTGGTAAAGATTGTTCCTGGGCTCGTAGTCCTTCGCGACTGAACATAGGAAAGCGAGTAGGCGACCCTCCGAATTAGAGTCCCATAGTTCTTTTATACGGTCAATCCCGAGCGGCCATCGCTTTGGTAGCTCTGGTGGAAGTTGGCAACCCTTGCTCTTAGCAAGAGCAGCATTCGCCTAAAATTACACTTAGATGAAAGCAATAAATTAGGATGGCCCATTTGAGTGGTCAACTCACTCGATATTCGAGGTATTTCTGCGAAATATGATAGAGGACATGGGTGACCGTTGCTACCAGAAGCGCCGAAATCAAAAGTAACTTTGGCGAAAAGTCCGAAAAGGATGCTTCACGGAAGCTCTTGGCGGGGAAACCATCAACTGCCATCATCCATTGATTCCTTCAACAATGCTTTTAGATGAAACATGTACACCTTCAAAACGAATAATCGAGGGGTGGGAGATGCTCCCCATCCATGACTGCGGTTATTCTAGTGGCTATGCGCGCTTCCAGGGTCCTGAACGTCGGGCGCGAAATTACTGATTTTGATTCGTTCAAGCTGTTTCCTCTCGCTTCGTTAGGTGCAGCTCAAGGCTGGCGATATCCTGCATCGCCAACATGGCCACATGGAGCCTGTCGGCTTCTTTGGAGGCGGGGAGATGGTAGTCAACCTCGTTGACGGCTCTAACTCAATGTCTTTTATTGTTATCACGTCGCCTCGAAGCGTTGGAAATGAACTCGGATCTTCTTCTGCTTCACAAGGCGGAAATCGACAATGATGGAGCTGAACGAAAAGTTCGAGACACGCTCGTGGAGTAAGAAAATTCCATTAAATCCCCGCCGACTTGAATGAGAGAAATGGCTATTAACGGCGGTCGTACAGTATCGTTGCCGTTCATGGCCTCAACGAAGGCATGATCGATGCCTGGGTTGAACCAGAATCACAAAAACTCTGGCTTCGGGATTTCCTGCCGGAAGACATACCTGTTGCACGGGTATTGACGTTTGGCTACGATGGCTCTCCGTCCTCGTTCGATGGGAGAAACTGTCCCGGTGCGGTTCAGAAGCACGCGCATACTCTGGTGGCCTCTTTACAAGCCGATCGAAGCTTAGAGGGCTGTGATCGCAGACCGATTATCTTTATCTGCCACGGTGTTGGCGGGCTAATAGTCAAAAAGGCACTCTCCTACTCAGAGAGTAGAACTTCTGCACATGTAGCCCATTTGTACTCTATTTTCGTCTCGACCTACGGGATACTTTTTTTCGGTACCCCTCATAATTCTACTAATATCACCGCCTGGCCTGGGGAGAAATCGACAAAGAGTTCGGATTTCCGCATAGCAATGAAAATCGAAAGGCAGTCTGATATCCCTCTAAATGGCGATTCCGCAACATTCGAGGCGATAACAGATCAGTTTGTACCCATGATGAAACATTTTCGAGTGTTTTTCTTCTGGGAGGGGATTCAGACTCAAATTGGCACTCGATTTGGTTACGTGGTCAAGGAATCCTCGGCTGCACCGATTCTGGATAACACAGAACGAGCCGGGATAGATTCCACTCACACGGGGATGGTGAAGTTCTCCAAGAAGAATACCTCGAAATACAGAACGGTTATTGCGGCATTGTTAAGATATTGCAAACAAGCGCCCACGGTCATTTCTCGCCGATGGGAGGGTGCGTTTGAGGTGCTCGCCCGCGAACATTCAAGCGATGCGTTTGAGCTCGCCGGTTCAACTCTTGGTATAGGCGATGGCCATACTTCCCCTGACGAACGGGATTCTCCGGACACTCCACGCAACACGCACTTTTACCCACCCCAGGAAATTGCAACTCATTTTGCTAGGCGTAAGCATATTTTGAGAACTCTGGGAAATGGGTTGCTTCCATCCGAGACAAACGCATCCGCTCTCCGACGAAAGAAATTTGTAGCTTATGGCATGGGAGGCTCTGGAAAGACTCAGATCTGTTCGAAATTTGCGCTGGATAACCAAAACAGGTAATATTTGTCCCAACTAGGAGTTGGGATCGTTGTTAATCAAGATTTCTACAGGTATTGGGGAGTTTTTACTATACATGCTACATCCGCTGAGACGATAAGGGATTCCTTCGCCGAGATTGGGAGAATAGGTGGGATAGAAGCCACTGAAAGAGCCGGAAAGCATTGGATCTCGCAATTGAATGAACCATGGCTGCTTATCATCGACGGCGTCGATGACCCAGCGCTCAACCTGCCCGATTTATTCCCGGGGGGAGATAAAGGCCACATCCTGATCACGACCAGGAATCCGGATCTTCGCAGATACGCTACTTCCGGGAGCGTTCATGTGGGGGACCTCAAGGAAATGGAGGCTGTGCAACTTTTGCTCAAATGCGCCGATATCCCTGAGCCATGGAGCGCTTCAACCGAAGCTGTTGCAAGGGATATAGCCTGGACTTTAGGGTACCTTGCCTTGGCTATGGCCGAGGCTGGCACTACTATTTTCCGAAAAATCTGTGGCTTGGAGGATTACCTTGATTTCTATGAACATCACCGACGGGTTGGGGCATCTTCCAAAACCCCCCGAGATGGAAATCCTGCCTGTTCCACTTTCAATCTGTCTTTGAGTTATTTGGAAAATGGAAACAATTTTGAAACCCGGGATGCTGTTGAACTCCTCAATATAATTGGTTTCTGCAATTTCCAACCTATACGGGTTGATATTTTTACGCAAGCGGTACGGAATCGGCAGATGATGCAGGTCACGCCGAGGAAGAAATTTATATCTCGGAGGCTCAAAGATGCGCTGGCTATGCGGTTACGGGCTCCCGATGCGCTCCCGCAATTTCTAAAAACCGACCAAGGACCGCTAGATCCGTATCGCGTGAACCTAGCACTTCACAGATTACAATCCGTATCCCTTATCAGTTATGACGGGATGGATACAAGTTTCTCGATCCATCCACTGGTCTATACGTGGGCTAGAGACAGACTTGGTGCCGGAGGAAAAGCGCTTTGGGCACAAATAGCGTTGAATACACTTACTGAGGCAATTTCCTTCCTTCCAGATGAATATGGCGAGCCTCGTGAAGAGTTTAAAGGAGATTTGCTCTCTCACATTGGTTCATGCCTTGTGGCGTGCCCGATTCATCTCCCCGACTACGGTGGTTGGGTGGGGGCAATTCAGCACTTCGCTGCGAAGATCTTCCAGCCTACTTTACTGCTCACCCTCCAGGATCGAATTCTTGTAGCCGAAAAATGTGGTTATTTATACACTGTACGAGGTCGGCACGAGGATGCGACTGATTACTTAGCTATGGCACAGAACATACTGACCCAGACTCTGGGATACGAACATGAAGGGACGGTGTCAGCTACGTTTCGTCTTGCGGACAATTACTGGCACATTGGCCGATTGGAAGAAGCTATTAATCTACAAAAATTTGCCGTTGAAACTCAACAGAAAGTTATTGGTGTCGAGGCACGCGAGACTCTGGTCGCGACGGATCAACTCGGTAGGTTTCACTGGTCAAATGGCGAGTACGGCGAGGCTCTCAAACTACACCAATTTGTCTTGGACCGGCTGAGTGAGACCTTTGGCTCAGACGATTTGGATACACTTTGTACCTTAGAAAACTTAGGGAGAGCCCTTAAGTCCTTGCATAAGTATGACGAAAGCATCAAGCTTCAACGTCAAGTGCTGAATGCCAGGAGAAACGACTCCGAAGACATTAGTTTTGAAAACCTCGCGAGAATGGCCGGCCTTGCTGTGACTCTTCTAGGCGTCGACCGTCTAGACGAAGCTGAAGCCATAATCACCCTTGTCGATGAAGAGCTGAAACAAAGGTTCGGGGTACGTCCCTCGGAACTATGGATGTGCTGCGATATTGCCAAAACCTATTCTCAGCTGGGATGGCTCGAGGAGGCCGAGTCATTGTTACTGGATGAATTAGAAACCGGTGAACGAACCTTTTCGGAGGACCATTATTTAGTGTTGATGGGAAAGAGTGAGCTTGTCCGAGTCTACAGACAGCAGCGTCGATTATGTGACGCGGAAACCCTCGCCCTGACGACAATCCAGAAACTAGAGGTATCCCGTGGCAGCGAACATCCGGAAATGGTATATACTCTTTGGGAACTGGCTCAAGTGTACGAGTTGCAGGGGAAAGTCGAGGAGGCTATCGATTCGTGTGAAACTGCTATGGAGAGGGCAATTGTGAGATTGACAAAAGAGCATCCATTATACGGCGAGATAGAGTCTAAAATGAACTCCCTCCGAAACCGCCTTGAGGCGCGTGAATCGGAGCTCAGGAACGAGGAGGTGGATCTTTTGGGGACTGGCTAGAAGACCTCTAGGGATGCGGAGGACTCGTCACTAAGACTCCCTCGCTACTGGACAATTCGATTGATATCTTGCCCGCACTCCCAGCCCATATATTGGGAGGCTTTAAGCCAATTTGAAAGAAGGGGCCAGGGTAACTCAAACATTGCTCGCGAGTAACGGCTGGCGGTCGAATCTCGTAAGGTCTTTTGAATAGCACGGCTTGTGGCGATGGAACAAACTCGGGGAAGTAAGTGAGAGGTATGCGGATAGCTATGGCCTATCCAAGCCACCCGCGAATTATCCCAATTTCCAAAACAGAGGCGGGCTCTAGGCGGGACAAGTATATACACATACATTCAATCTAGTAATAACGCTCATCCCTCTAGATGAGCTTAACCTTTACCCGTATATCACATATAACCATCCCATAAAGAACGCGAACGCCTCCCATACTGATAATCCACACTCCCATCCGATTTCTCCTAAATATAACTAACCTTAACCCCCATACCCGCCGTCTTCCTAACCTTCTCCCACCCTGCACCCGCAACCCTCTTAATCCTATCCCTAACATTCTTGCGACTTAGCGCAATCACGAGCCCCATAATAAACAGCATAGTCCTCAGATACGACATCGGGTTACTCGATACCGAAGTCGCCATATTCTTGATAATATTCTGAACCATAGCTGCGAGAGCGCTAACCCGTCCAACGACAGAGTTTCTTCTGTCGACTTTCTTGACGGATTTGGAGGACTCGGGGGGTGGAGGAGGCGAGAGTTGCGCTCTGCCTGAAACGGTCCTACTTCCGCTACCTGCAGTCTGCCTCCCAGACGGAGGAGGCTTCTGGTTCCTGACCTTGGAAACGCCGTTGGGTAGGGACTTATCAATCCCGTAATCCACCTCACTACTCGTCTTTCGATGTGAAGGTTTTGATTTCGCAGTAGTAGCAGGAGCAGCTAAGCGTTGTCGTTTTTCTTCTTCGGCTTTCCGCTTCTCCTCTTCAACTCTTTGACGCTCGAATTCCGCATCTTTCTCCTGCTGGATTTCTGCTGCGCGCTGGATACCTCGCTCTTTCTCGTCTCGTAGACCGTCGAGGGTTTGGAGGAATAATTCCTTCTTCTCTTCATCTAAGACTTCACTTAGGTTGATGAATTCGCGGGCGTAATCCCATTCTTCGTTCCTGGGGAGGACGTGTAGTGTGAATAATTCTAGAATCTTTACGCGAGAGGCAAGGTCCTTGGGTGTGTCTGTTCCACCAGAAGTTCGCATTCGTCGTCGCTGGTTGTCTGGGTTTTGCATGTGGGAGACGATATCTAGATCTGGTTGTCCGTATGAGGAGAGGTAATTCTCCAATCGCTGCTGGTTTAACGTCTGCGATGGGGAGTGACTGAGTAGGAGTGTTGCTCTAGGCACGGAAAAGCGTCAATTAGCAAGGAGGCGGTCCCTCTACAAGGCAAGAGGACCTACAGGTTATAGACCACATCTGCATCAACCGAGCCCTCCATCCCTCTATACCCAACCTGAACAATCATCTCCCAAATCTCACCCTCCCTCACCTTCGACGCCAAACTCTTCCACTCCTTCTGCCCAAGTTCGTTCTTCCCATCCTCAGGGCCGAGGTCCACAATCGCGCTCAAAAGCGTAATATATAGATTCCACACTTTAATCCTCAACGTGCTTGAGAACGAAGCAATTGGAGCAAGGGTTGGAATGTCCTCGCTGTCGCCATTGGGCTGTTGCGACCCGTCTACTGCGGCGGGTACAGTTATCAGGGGTTCTAGGGTTGAAAGGGACTCTTGTAACCGCCTCGTGAGGAAGAGCTGAGAGGCATGTTTATATGTCTGGGAGTTCTGCTTCGCTGAGGAGATCGAGGACGTGGATGAGGAGAGAAGTTGCGATTGTGATGATGATCGGTAGAGTTCGTCTTCCGGTAGACCTAGGGAATCGGAGTGTCTTCTGCCGTTCATGATTGGGGGGGTGCGGAGGGTTGATGTCGGTCTCAGGTCTATGAGTGTCAAGAAGTACAGAGTACAGATTTATTTTAATTATTTTAAACAGCAGAACTGCGTATACAGCTTCCAATTGATTGCACGGATAACGCTTGATTTGTTCCTCGGCTTGTTGGACAGCTCGGTCACGGGATTGACCGGCTGGGAAATAGAAACTCTATCTTTCCGCTTTCACGAGACGCGATGATGCCCTACCATCTACATCTACATCTACAAAAGACCAACATGACCGCAGGAGCTTCTTAAGGTTATAAGATATTTGATGAACCTGATAAAAGGTTAAAAATAGGTTTTCTACAAGATTAAAACCTATGATACACGTGTATGGGTGACTAAACTGCTTGGTATGCTAATGGCAACGACTACGCCGGCGCTTCCCATAGATTTTCCTTCAACTCAAGCTGGTTCTGTGTCACTTATCCTATTGCCCATTCACTTGGCACTGGCAATAGCAGATGATCGATCCTCCTGGCCCGAAACCGCTTCATCACCTCAAACCCATAACCCGGACAACCTTACGAGCTTCATGATAATTCCCTGGACCTTTCTAACACAGGGGACGTTCCTCTGCGGAATGTAAATAGTCAGAACCCGTGCCAAAACGAGTCTGCTTTGCGCCTTTGGGAGCTCGGGTAGACCTTTTGATTAGATATCTACCTCATCCACCAATTGATCGTTGATAGCACTTCCGGTTCCCCCGCCCGTGCATCAACAAGCCTAATCAGCGGAGGATCCCACTCCGGATCAGCCACTACGTGGAACGCCAGACTGAGCCGGGGTTTAAGATCTAAAGGCGTGACCGACAATTGCGGCTCAATTTCGATCCCTCGCCCGGCATATATATCCATCCTCTCTAACCCGCTCATCACCCTCATGACAGGAATCACGTAGCTAAGTTCGGACAAATTCTCAGATATCTCTACGATGATTCTCTGGACGCTGCGACTGAAACCCCTTGACAGTGTAGCTTCGAAAAAGTCTCTACATGTAAGTTTTACAATGTCTTGACAGAGAGCGAGGTATATGGGCACCGGTGCTGTGAAATAGGGCGTATAAATCTTCAGAGCTTCGTAGCGGGTTTCTCGATTTACAGAAAGGAGAGCTGGCGGTCTGGTATCTGCCGTCCAGCACGTGGTGGTTTGAGGTTCATAATGACCGTGGGCGATGGTGGCTGCGTCACTATATATGGTGACTGTTCGAGGAATTGAGAGGAGGTGTGACCAGATGATGAGGCGGATCTCCGTGGGGAGGTATGGGAGAGAGTGAGAGGTAGTTGGTGTTGACATCCTTTTGGTTATGTCCTAATATCTCAAAGATTTTAGCCGGGAAAGGATCTTGGTGCGGATGGGATCTACCTTATTGAAAGGGAAAGATGCATGACCATGTGAACGATGCAAAACTCGATCTCTTATATAGTAGCCTAGGCCGCATCGTTTCGCCACAGCATCAAACAATGACTTGAAGAGTCCGGACAATCAAGGGGATTTTCACAATACTAGGCCTATCGCGGCCAATGTATTCCTTTATATTCTCTATACAAAGGGGGTGGGGAGACAATGAACTTGTTTTAGGCTTTGTCTATCGTTATATGCCTAAGGGTCAATTGTTTAGGAATTTATAACCTTCCTCGCTTTGAAAGTATAAACATAAATGTTCCGGCGCTATGATGACAAAGGGGATTCCCCTCTGTGCATACCACGGGGGAGTTGGCTGTGAGAAACCTCAGATAGCGCTGACTTCAGTGCTCGCAAAAGAAGAATGTGGACTGTCAGGAGAGCGGTTAGAAGATATCCACAGTCATCAAGCTCGCGGACACCTACCTCTTCTAGGACGCCGTTTAATTTTTCCTCTAAAGCCCCCCGTTCATTCATCAACTCCTGCCTCGTTTCTATTGCATCTTCCCAGCTCATCGGTTGTCCATGCACGAAATTTATAATCATATCAAATATTTCCCACGGGAGGGCATTGAAAACTCTAATCTTACGGACTTCCGAAGCCCACCAATCTTTTCGCTGCGGTGGGACATTTGCAGTTGACGGGATGCGGATGTGCGGATCGACTAAAAACATGGCCAAGATCTTCCGATGACCAGGTTTGGATGGGTCGGCCAGTTTGAATGGTTGGACCTGGTGTTGTAGGACATTGGGAAATGCAAGAAGACGGCCCTGGCGGGTAAGAACCTTGCCTAGCGTTTGAATGGTTGTCTCCTCGTTTCTAATTCCGTAGTACATTTCTACGGATTCAAATTCGAACTGTGTTCGAAACTATTAGCGACTATTGCAACAATTGCGGCGGTTTTATGAGATGATAGCGTACCTGTTCATAGAAGATTTTATCTATGTCAAGAGCCTGTCTAAACCCCAGGTAGCTTTCAGTAATATTCTCTTCGTCATAGTAATAAAGGGAAGTAGCGCAAATATGCTCGTTCAATGCCCCTTCAATGTGCCACGAGCCACCTTCATATTCTGGTTTCTCGGGTGTGAGATGAATGTTGGCGAGCTTAAAAATGACTTGTAGCCCAGAATCACGAAATCTATCTCGGAGGTCCACAGGCCCGTGTTTAGATTCAGACAAACGAGCCTGGCGAGGTTTAGAAGGCTCAGGCTCCACTTGAATCAAAACCTTGTGATCATCAAACCAGTCCCTATAATCCAAATCGTCGGAGTCGTACCCATCGTTGGCATCATCAGCGACCCCGTTTGAGGCACCAGGATAAGTTATCCCTTCCGGTAATTTAAAGTCGTCCCTACTCCCATATATCTCTCCAAACCGTAAAAATACACCAAACCAGGACAGACACTCATTCCAGAGAGGAACCGAGGCAGTCACGAACCTTTCGAGAACCCCATAGAGGTTTCCATTGGTGTCAGGGTGCAGGTTGTTGATGTAGCTGGTGATAACGGCAGAGCCATCCTCCGCGAAATGAACGTCAGATGGAAGCCACTGAAAGCTACCCCAAACTTTGAGTGTACGAGTTTTCCCCCATGAACCAGTGATCGGGTACTGTTCTGGCGGATTATGGTCCACAGTTTCTCCAGCGCAGATGAAACGTTCACACCCGACTAGCGGAACCGTCCCAGATGGTAACGCCGTTGAAGACCCATATTCCAAGGGGAAGAGGGATGGATGTAGAAGATCAAGGACCTGCCCATTTGATCCAGGATGCCAGTCTTTGGCATGATCCGGAACGTCTTCAAGAACAGTTGCACATTTGCGAAGAGACCCAGCGAGATCTGGTGATACAGCCACATCAGACTTGACAACTGCCAGCTGGCCATCCAAGACAGCAACGAGGCGCGAACTTTCGTAATGCGCCGCCTTGTCGCGGAGTTCTTCCATACACTACTCCGTGGTCGAGTGTTAGCTGACACTCGCAAATTCCAATCGAAGACCTACGTAATCAAACATCGTGCTCGACAGATAATAGTCCCCTAAGCTACGAACCCAGTAACACGCTTCTTCTCGCCATTTGGTCACAATCGCCTCATCGAGCACTTTTCGTTCCCATTCCGGCTTGTCGGTGATCTTATTGATGAATTCCATCATACGTTTCTCCCGGACAGTAAGGGCCATACCAAGACAAGGGTCCGCGATAGCGTGTGGGAACCTCACTCTCCTGCCATGCTTATCCACCACACTCGGGGGGAAATCAGTTAATGGACGTCCGAGCCCTGGAAGCCGGACAGCCCAGTTCGGTTCTTCGGGAGAATTTGACATCTTTTATGAAGGGTGTGTTTTTTCTCGATAGGTACGGAGTGGTTGGGTTCATATGCTCAGTCTCACTTTCATCTCGGTTCCGAAGCTCTAACGTGCTTTTATATCTCCAACACTTGCCCAGGCACCACTCTACCAGACGGAATCCAACATGGAGGGGCCCATAAATGAGAGGGCGAAGATATCGCAAGGCACATATGCATTGAGGATGGGGGCAACATGCTGCCCCTCATACGAGGTCGGCAGAGTCAGTCCCACAAGCAAGAGGATCTGCAAGATGCGAGATCGTGTCTGCCTGGTCACTTCTCGCGAACGAAGCAAAGCACCCAATAGGCAACGTCACATGACCGTGCTTTTATTGGATGTCCCACAGTGTTAATCACATGACCCTCTTCTTCGTCCGCGAAGTTAATAAATAGCTTCAATGAGACAGACAACAAGGCTTCTTTGTTCCATAATTGCAGGTTCCCATGCATCTGTGCCTTGAATACTCCATTGCAGCTACTTATGGTCCTCTGAAAGCTGAATAACTTTCACTCTCACCGGCTATTTTATATCTCTTTGCTAAATCCATTCCAATGATAATGTTTGCTTCTCCTTGTTTGTACCCGTAGGAGGGACCTATTCACAGCAAGATGAATGAAATCGATCATGGCAGCCCTAAGATTGATTCACTTCTAAAACAAAGTTGGCTCCGTGCAATTCACTTTCTCGGCGTAGTTCACGTCACCTGCGACAGGGAGGGCTAGAACACGCTCAAGCATCTCTTTGTGACCTTATACGGCGTGTCCATTCCTTTCAAAAGCACGTCTCTATAACACGGTTGTCCTGGGACAACCCTAGAGATTCCCTTTACTCTCTTTTCTCGTCCTTTAATCTTAACAAATATTTGGCTGCTTAGCTTTCTCAAGGAGAAATGGATATCACAAGGCAGTCGTTCTATTATCTTCTCCCAAGAATTCTGAATGAACTGGCAGACTGCCAGTTCGTCTCACTGGACTTGGAACTATCTGGAATCTCACTTAAACCAAACCAGGGCCGTGCTACGCAGGCTCCATCTGCGAAACAGACATTGCAGCTGCGGTATGAAGAGGTTAAGGAAGCCGCCGAGCGTTACCAGGTGCTGCAGATTGGGTTAACGCTGGTGACGGAGAATCCCAAGACTGGTTAGCCCCTCGTCACAAATGTAAGGCGTTTTCGTGAGTTTATTAATGTGACATTTATAGGAGTTTACACGCTGAAACCGTATAATCTTCATTTGAACCCTGTGCTGGATCAACGGTTGGGGCTGGAGCGAAAGTGGATGTACCAAAGCGGCGGTATGAGTTTCCCTACTTGAAACCTGACCTTCATATCCCCTTGGTTGCTAATTGATTTAGCTGTTGACTTTCTAATGAGCAATGGCTTCCGTATGGAAGCTCCTTATACCGATGGATTACCGTACCTCTCTCGACAGGAAGAAGCTCAAGTCAAAATCGACCTCATAGAACGGAATAATTTTAGCAGTATTATTTCTGACATTGATGTCAAGGATACTGATGCGGAATCTTTGGACTTTCTACAAGCAGTCCGCAGGGATATCGACGAATGGCTCGCCCTCGGTGATGTACGTGACACTGGGAAAAGTATTTTCAGATAAGAACCGTATTAACACTCTTCTATCAGGGCGAGAACTATCTCAACATACCAAAACCAAGCTATATAAACTCCTCGGATACCGATAAGGATAACCCAACGACAATTAACAACTTCCAGAAGAGGCTGATCCACCAACTCGTCCGTGCAGAGTACCCGTATCTTGTCTCCATCGGCAAGTCCACATTCATGCAGATAATCCGTTATAACGAAGAGCGGGAGAACGGGGTCAAATTGGAGAGAGGAAAGCGGATACAAGAGAAGGTTTCAAAACAAATTGGTTTCAGATGGATCGTAGAAGGGATGGTTGGTGGCGATCTTCGGCATCTTGATCCAAAGATTTTCGAAAGCGTGATGCCTAGCTCCAAAGAGATCGAAGCTGAATGCGCCTTACAGGCTTACTCTCTAGAGCTGGAGGCACGCTTGAAGAAGAATCGGCCCGCCCTGGTTGGCCACAATATTTTCACCGATCTGGTGAATTTGTACGGCTGTTTCTTCGGCAAACTCCCTGATCGTGTTGAAGATTTCCAGACAGCAATATCTAAGCTCTTCCCCTTGATCGTTGATACGAAGTATATGGCCACGCATAACTGCGGATCCATCAACCCTAAATCTTCGCTGGAGGAAATCAATGAAAGTCTTAAAGGAAGACCGAAGCCGGTTATAGGTTTGTCAGGTAACCCTTGGATCAAAACAATGCTCACACTTTCCCAGATATAGATCCACAGCACGGGAAATATCTCAACACCAAGCCACTTCACGAAGCTGGCTACGATAGTCTGCTTACCGCTCAGATTCTGATCAAATTATCTGCGCAGCTCAGAAGTGACCCTAGAAAGCCTACTACAAACGCCGTAGACCCGAACCTCGCAGCATTTTCAACAGTCTACAAGCAAGCTTTGCACAACGGCATTGGGGAGGCTGAGGCTGGGGATACTCGCAAAATACGAAACGATAGTATTGACAGTCTGATAGAATTCCCGCCGGCGAGGAAGGACTCGACTGGCTCAAGTACCACTCTTCCTAAAAGGTGCCCAACTCAAAAGTCAGTAGACTGGGCAGAACCGACTGAAGTTACTAGGATTCGTTCCGCGTTCGCACATAAGACCCGGTTCGATCTCCTCACCGATCAGACTCAGGAGGTGTTGACTTTCCCGCCAAAGGATGGCGGAAATGGGGGTACTACATCAGCAGAGGAGTCGCTCTTGAGCTTTCCAGACGATATCGACGTGGACAAGAAAGTTTCAGGTGGGGATTTGATCCCACGCTTTGGGAGCGACTTTTGGGCAGTTTATGGCAACAAGCTGAGGGTTTTCGGCACTGAAGAGGGGGTTTGCGTCTTAGGCACTTGAGGATTGGGCTTTAAGCTGAGCTTATGGGAGGAATATTCGTGCACATCCCCGTTTTAAATTCCTGGCCAAGTACATCGTGATGCTATAGAACATGCCGCACTTGCATTACCCGATGCTCGAATAACATATAATCACACGCAAATAATGAATATCAAACATCGTTGACATCCAAACAGCACATCTCGATCGAAAGTAAAATTTTGTTTGCAGGGTCTATCTAACCGTACACCTTGATAATGAAGGTACCGCTAGCGAAAAAAGACTGCAATAAGGTCCTTCTAGACACTTCTAAATGATCATATCGCTGTTTGAAGGTTCTCTGGAAAGAGAGAGCGATTGATGATAAGGATTCAGTGCCATGAAGAGAAGAAGAAGAATCGAAAATTGCAGACGGAAAAGGAAAGTGTGACTTTTAAAGGCCCATGAAGGACGCTTGACTGTTATAGGACTAGCGTGGTTGGTCGAGTTCTTGGCATCTTTTTCTATCTTGCTGAACTTTTTTTCAAGCAGAAACGAAGACGGTGAACTTCATACGACCAGTTTAATCAATTCAACGACGACAGGGAGATGTCGATGGGTTCCAATGGTGTTAGGCGCGCGGTGACGCTGCTCAGTACGTGCTATACCTTCTTCTTTTCCCCTTTTAAACCCCAGATACTAACATCACCCAAGGACCGTCTTCTTCAATAGACTCCGCCGTCTGTCGCAGCTGTCAAGCAACCCTGGGAAGCCGCAATTATGCCACCGCAGCAGATACAACAACTACAGACTCACCTCCCCCATCCTCAACATCCTCCGACACAACCCCAAACACCACTTCCGCCGTCCTAAAACCCACCTACACCCTCAACGCCGGAATCGTTGTCTCCCGCCCTCCACGAGTCACACGCGATCTCACCCCCTTCGAAAAAGCCTTTTACTTCTACCAACGGCGTCTGAACGAACGTCTCGCATTGCCATTTACTCGTTACTTCTACTTCAAACGAGGCACACCCGCCGATGTAGCGTGGAAGAGCAAGTTCAAGGATCGTCAGACCGCCGCTCGAGACATTGGCAAATACAACGCCTACTCGAAGGAAGCGTGGAACGATGAATTGCTCGTCGGGGCAGTTGAGTCGGAACCAGAACATCAAATCGAGGCATTGGTGAAGGATGCTGAGACTACCGCTAGTGAGGCCGATATGGGGGATTCGGTGACGAAAAAGGAGGAGGTTCCGAGACCGATGCCGAGGGTTACGGAGGCGGATATCAAGGGGGACCAGAAGAGTTTAGATCGTTTGCTACAGAGGACGTTATATCTTCTTGTGCAGGGGAAGGAAGGATATTGGAAGTTTCCTACCACGAATATTGAGAAGAAGGAGAGCGTTCGATTGGTCAGTTCTTTGAATTCTTTTTTCCTTGAGGGATATCGTAAATTTGTATGTTCCTAAGTAACTAACATATTCACAGGCCGCCGAACGATCCCTCGAACAAGCAGCAGGTGTCAACATGAACACCTGGACCGTTGGCCACCACCCAATCGGACACTACATCTACAAACTACGAAAGCCCAAGGCTGACGAAAAAACCGGTGTCCAAACGCTAGGCGAGAAGACTTTCTTCATGAAGAGTCGTATAATGGCTGGACAGGCAGACCTGAAGGATAACACCCAGGACCTCAAGGACTTCAAGTGGCTCGCCAAGGAGGAGATCCAGCCATTGGTGAACGCGCAGTACTGGAGTGCGGTTAAGGATATGTTGGCTGAGAGATAAGGGGAGGTGGATATAATATCTCTGTCCAGCTTGGAGTTATACTCACCATTTTTTCATCCCTATATATTCGGTGTGATGTACCAATACAGGATCTCTGTTTTCATTTTTCTCGCTGTTCCCTTGCTCATCCCGGATGGAGGCGCTCATATTTTTCTGTAGTATATAGAACGAACAGAATTATCCAATATACTGTACCAATAGATAATTACCAAAGCTTGCGGCTTTCGCACAATCCATCCACCATGTATCTCTAGTCAATACCAGATGCCGTTACTACTAACAAAGATAATCGGTAAGGAACTCGCCAAAACTCCAGAACCCCTAGATGCGCGCAGTAATAAAGTTTTTAACGGCTATACCGTGTCAAAGTAACCACTATTTCGCAGTAAACTTCTGCCCATGAATAACAGGCTGCCCTTTCGATGCTTTCACAGCAGGGTTCAGGCTCTTACCACACATGGCACATGCTAGACGGCAATGACGTTAGTTACCACTGAGAGCTGAAAAGTAGAAATCAAAGTATGGGAAGGGAAGAGAAGGAAAGGTATGCTTACAATTCTCTCGATAAGCACAACGGTGACAATATTTTCGACCCTGCTCTGTCTTTGTCTTGCATTTGTCACATGAACTGGCGTATGATGCGTACGGGTTCTTTGCTTTCTGACTGAGGAGTTTATTCTGGATGGAATGTGTTTTAGTTATGTTGTACATTTCTTAGAAAGATGCCTGGGATGCCAGAGAAATCACGAGGGAGAGAGAGCTAATATTAGATGGAGAGGAGTGAGGTCCCACGCCGTGTAAGCTCATCGACACACTCAGGAGTCGAAAGGGGCATGGGGTAAGATCCCACCCCTCAGACACTTGGGAATGAAAATGCAAAATAAATATGGAAACAAAAGGGAAAGGCTTACCTTCCCGATACCTGAGCCCCCTAATGTTGTAGATGATCTGTTCTTATCATTATTACCACCGCCAACGGCACCACCGCCGCCGATGCTAGTTGTAGAACCATAGTACATGTCATTCTTCCTCTTTACGCCAGGAGTGGCAAGTTCTGTCTTTTGCAATTTTTTCTGGCATTTCGAACACACCATGGTTTCTGCGTTGCCTTGTATCGAAATATTTTCTGTTTAATCCTGAGAAGGTGATTCTGGGGTCTCCTATTGCTATCTCCCCTGGTAGGTTGACGTGGAGAGGTATCGGACGGATGGAGAGTCGGCAGTTGCGCGCCACAGAAGGTGAGGAGCGTACGCAACAATTGCAGAGCTTAGAGGAGACTTGAACTCGATAAGAAAATTTCTCGTGAGAGCTATGATGATAGGAATGATGTTGTTTGATGTCGGTATCCGACACATCGGTCCTCATGATCATCCTGCAGAAGAGACACCGCCACTCAGCCACTGAGAAGATCACGTTGGAGCTCCGCTGGTGTGGCGTAGCTGAAAATTTCTGCTGTGCCACGACTTACTAACCATGAACACGCATACATGCGCCACTTCCTTGAGAAAAACTTGATGTGACGACAACGAGCTTGTTCAGTCTAGATGCGCGTTTCCCTCCCCATCCACTAATAAACTTGCGGAAAGAGGAAGACGGGGATGTTCCTGCAAGTGTCAAGCAGATAAGAGAAGAGCTTCAGATCTGCGTACTTGCGGATATGCATCCTGACAGGACGTGCAACGACAACTTGGAAGCGCTAACTTTAACGGTGTGGACGTCGCGACTGGTGTCTCCATCTGCTTCTTGCATGTCCTAACGCCGTGGGATATCTGGCGGGGTTTGAGACTTTCGAATATCAAGGTCTAGGGCGATCTATATCTCATATCCATCCCGGTGGCGCAACCGCTCTTGTTACCGGCACGATGGTATGGGACGGGCCTTCTTCCAGGATTCTCCCGGGGAACCTGCCACACCATACCGCGGGAGTCTATCTTGCTCCGTGCCGTTGCCTTCACTTTCACGCGGGAAGCGATCTCCCTTTGTGGAAATTGGGTTCAAAGAGATGAGATGTCAGCCGCACTTCTCCATATATCCTGATGTTATCCTTGTACGCTCTCATATCTGGGCTATCTTAGGAACCGGGTCGTTAAGGTTGAGGGTAACAAGCATCTTTTCTTTCGTCACCACATTTGCCTTGATTCTTGACGGATCCCACGAAGAAGCTGTTAACAGGGTGAAGACAGACCCGTATCAGGAGATCAGAGGAAGAGATTCATTGGAGTTAAGGACCCAATTATTAATTTAAAAGTCTGCGTAGCTCTAAATCCCCGATGTAGTGTGAACCAACTTCACAAGCTTTCAATCGTCCTCGAATGAGGTGGAAGAGATCAGTAAGTCCATGATTGAAGCTCTATGTAAGATGTTGTAGTTATCGTCTCTCACGCGTGATCGAGGAAGGTAGGCCCATGCCTCTTTCTTCTGTTGGCTTTAATGTATGGCTGAGCCACAGTAATCCCATCATAGTCGAATTTGTTGACCAGAGCGCCTTCTGAACTATGGGGAGGGAGATCAGTTGCGTGGCTTTTCCTTGCTTTCTCTGGATGTTCCTGGAGATCTCATTTTTCACACCCTTCGAGCCAACGTCAAGTGGCCACAAACCCCTCCTTTTCAATATTTGTCGAGTGCGGGACGGGAAGAGCGCCGATTTCTAACCCATCTAATCAACTAACAGTCAACGTCGAAGTCATTTCTCTCCTATCGGGACGGCAGGCGCCTGACCCTGGTTGGCTTGACGCTGTCATGCAATTCTGAACCCACCCAGATCCTGTGAGAAGAGTTAATATTGACGAGACGCGATCTAAATTCTCGATTGACAGGAGTGTTCCCTTCAGATCCTTCAGGCAAAGCACCATAGAAAGTATGGAAGAGACTGAAGCCGCAGAAAGAGGAGCAATCGCGTGGCAGATCAGAGTCAGATCTCCTGTCATGACATGCATTGGCGTCTCCACGTAACTTGAGGCCTCAAAAGGAAAATACTGTTCCCTCGCTGCTGTCGTGTCATCAGTCTTTGCCTATCTGAATCATCTCTGGCTGATGGGAGAGATCCTTGGCCCCCTTCGCCTCTCTCCGTCGCCGCCAACGCCGAAAATCATAGGATGGGGAACATTCGTGAGATCGTGGCAAAAATCCTTCAACACCCCCATCGCGAGTGGGGATTGGGCAGATCCAACAACCACTTGGGACTTTTCAAATGAAAAATCGAATGAAATTTCTTTTCTGCCTTCTAACGGCTTTCGACTTTTTCAGCTCCAGCTGAGACTCTCGACCCATCTCTTCATTTCGGTGGAGAGCTTGTTGTATCCAATTCAACGTGGGTGCGGCATCATTTTTGTGATGCCGCGTTTTTCTTACTCTTCGGAGATTTGCCAGCAGAGTTGGCCTTCCCGATTTGTCTCCATACCTCTCTGATTTACTTTCTCGATGCTGGCGGGTGAAGGTTCCGACCTCCTCTGTTTGGCTCGATACTTCCCAGTGGCCCCTTTCTAGCCATCCGCGGTTTATCCTACCGCCACTTTCGGGCTCTTCCTCAACTGATCGAGACCTGTCTGCCGTGTACTGTGCACACCTATGTAGGCATGCTGCCTCCATGTCGGTCAACGGAGGCGAAGAAATTTCTTAACGAAAAATTAGACGACCCGGGGACAGCCTAAATTAAACCGCGAAACGCTGACGATGCTCTATCCCCTCCTGCATGTGATAATATTCTTAATATACGGGTATACGAATTCATGGCAAAAGTATGTTGGCGATGGTGATCTATCCGGTCTCTGAAGCTTCGCTTCCCTGTTTCGATCTATGTCACTTTGATTGCACTACTACTTCTCTTTTTCGAAGCCATTATATATCTCTGCTCAAGAAGGTATAATACCCACCTTACCTCCACACCGATTACACTTCAAGTTCTTTTCATATATTCCCAAATTTGGTTCAAGCTCAAGTTCTCGTGGGTTACTTTAAATCGTTTAGGCAAACTCCCGCTTTCAGCTACGCCCTTGTCTACATCTTCGAAAGCTCTGACGTGGTATACCCCTAATCGCCAAGAACACCCAGCCCAGTCCCGCATAGACCAAAGTTTGGCTATATTTAAACATCCCATATATTCGAGTGTTCCTCACGCTCCGCCCAGCCGTGCGCCCCGTCAGCAGTAGTCAGCCTTAAGAAACCTTCTTGTGGCACGACATCGCATCACGAGGACTCGAAAATCGGCAAGGTCGTTGGGCTATATTCGGGCGAGACAAAGACAAGTGAGGAACGGCTGGGGTTATTTACAGCTCTTGTGCGCGATCTCGCTGTCGTGGGAGAATTTCGATCTGATCTAGTCGAGAAACTTTATACCCCTGCGAGATATTTTGGTTCAGACCGAATCAAGAAGCAAATTCACGGGAACGTGCTTTGGGGTGGACACCTCACCGAGGTAGTAGTTCTAGTTGGAGGTGCTTTGAAGCCTTCTATCGAAATCGAGCTATAAGGGCAGAGAATAAACAAACCCACATATCGAATACGAACGAGCAGGAACAGAAACCATGCCTCCCGACAGATCGACCTTCACAGCGTTGAATCTCCCATCCAGCTTCTCACTTCCGCAATGCATGGACTACTTCACCTTGGCTGCTGACCCGAACACCGATCTCTGGCGCAAACCTCCGGGCCGCGACACGTCGACAGCCCCTATTGTCTACACGTCCCTTCGGCATCCTTTCGTGATCGCCGAAGTGACCGTATCCGCTGACTGGGAGATGGAATGGGACCAAGGCGGGCTTGTGATATTTGCGGGTCCCGCGCCAGGCCAGCTACCCCCCGATTTCTGGGAGGCACAAACACACCTCCCTTCCCGCACCTCAAATCGGACATCTGACGCCACTCGATGCAAGTGGGTGAAAGCAGGCCTTGAATTCTCTGCTGGAGCTGTTAATGCTTCGTCCGTTAGCGCAACCCATGACGGCGCAGACTGGTCTCTTTCTCCACTCACCATCCCGAACCTCCCGACCCCGATCCGATCATTACGCATCAAGCTAGAACGAATAGGAAACGCCTTGTGGGTCTGGTATCAGGTCCCATCTGTATCGCCCTACGCCTATCCCGACTCATCGCCGGTTGCGGGTGGCTCCTGGCGCAAGCTAAGAGAAGTGACATGGTTCTTCTGGGGAGTGGAAGACAAGTGCGTCCACGTCGGCGTATACGCGAGCCGGCCATCGAACTTTTCGATGAGCAGTACCTTGTTTGAATCAAGAAATGGAAGCCGCAGTTCCTCCAATGCAGCAGACGGGCTGGTGGTTGAGTTTGAAGACCTGGAGATATTTTAGTTCCGGGTTTATTGTCTTGTTTGTTTGTTTCTCGGTTTGTTTTTAAAATATCACTGATGCCCCTTATCAGTTTCCTTTGTCGCTTGTCACGAATTATGCCCCATCAACCACATTAATGACCTTTTTCTTTGTCGATCTTGTTTTTATCTAGTACAGCTACTAGTTACTTCGGGATTGGAATATACATATTCATAGAACGGAAAACGGAAGGGCCTTAAGGGGGATTTGATAGGATTGAGGAAGGAAAGGGGCTGCATACGTAGCTCATAATCAGAACACCTTCTTTCTTGTTTGCTCTTCGGAACATCAGGATGCATGTACACAGTAAGACCAAGCCTAAGCTGATGTCCACTTTGGGCATCCGCACTTAATAGGAGAAAGTAAAAGGAGGTGAAGCTAATTGCGGTTTGTTCGGATAACGAACCGGCTGCTCACTTGATACGCAAGTCACTCGGGTTTCACTCCGCCGGCGACGACTCTCTGAGAAAGGTCCTAACGGCCCGCGTGGATACCATCAGCCAAGAAAAGCCACAAAGATTTCTCTAGATCTAAAATCGATTTGCCTTTTTTAAATCGCGGAACCCCCGAAGGGGTGGCCGGATGAGGCCGCGAAGTGCCACTTGTTCTCGAAACGAGTAGTGATTGACGTCACTGAAGGAGTGTTTCTTTCCTCTGAAAGAGGCACTCGATTTATTTCTTGATATTGATCTAGATGAAATATTCTAGGATAGTGAAGTTCACCGAAACTCCCATCCACACGTCTTTGCAAGAGAAAACAACCCGGAACTCCGTCCTCGGGAAGCGTTTTCGTTTCGTTCTCGGGCTCTCCTCCCCCGAACCGAAACCAACCACCACACATCCTGTTTGGACGGAAAATTGTTTCTCGAACACTTCGACACTTTTAATTTAGGTGTCCCTCACTTTTCTCCACCTGGTTGGGATGAACGCAGGGGTTATAAGAAGCTTTTCTCTTTCTTCTTGAAACGGCGTGGTTTTCGGGGTGCGGGTGCCAGCAGTTCGGTCGGATGGAAGGTGGAAATGCTTGATTAAATCAATCCGAGATCTGGAGGATACGATGAGTTTACATGGCCTCACTGGGGTTCTATGTTTATCGGTCCCTACTGTACCAGACTGTCCACACATCGCATCGTCTTCACCCGAGCCACTGACATGTGTGAAGTTCGTCAAAGCGAAACTGACGATTGCCGTACCGTGTTAATCTATCTCGAATCCAGGAACCGAGAGGTAGGGATGTTCAAGTTTGCTCCAAACGAAACCGCACGATCCCGTCAAGCTCATTCGTGCAAGCTTTCCCCATATTCTTGGACATTTTCTCCATAATATCTCCATATTATTCCCCGCCCTACGTGATGTTTGTCGGAGTATTTAAACCTGAAGGTCTCGCTCCTCTGGTGGTCTTGGATCTGATCTGACCCTTATCAACTCCTGTCCTTGTTATCTTTGTACACTCCACCCCATAATAATTGATCTATCGCAGCCATGAAGCCTTCGATTATTTCATCGATTCTCCTTTCTTCAGCTTCGCTTGCTATTGCTGCACCAAGCAGCAATGCGCGCAGCAAGCGACAGGAAGGAGCAGGTGCTTTTTACCTTGCTGGTGACTCGACTACTGCTGGCGGTGACAATGCTGGAGGTTAGTGCTTCCAATTCGCGGCATTAAAGAAAATCTGAGAAACTCGGGAAGGAAATTGAACTAATCAATTACTTTATGAAGGCTGGGGAGATGGATTCCTCGATACACTGATTGAGGGATCGATTGGAACAAACTATGGACATAGCGGAGCTACCACTGTCTCCTTCGTTGAGGGAGGTGACTGGGCCAGTGTCATTGAGTCCGTCACTGGCTCCGCGGCGGATTACGACACCTACGTCACAATTCAGGTCGGTTTATCCCGGCCATATCACCATTGGTTGTCCCTAATTGGAATGCATGGGTTAACAAATCTACCTTACAGTTCGGACACAACGACCAGAAGGAAGAGGCTGGCATCAGCATGGAGCAATTCCAAGCAAACCTCGAGCAGATGGTATCAGAAGTGAACTCCGCTGGCGGAACTCCCGTTCGTGAACCCCACCCATAACCCCTTTACTATCCTCAAACACTCTAACAAGAGCCATATCTAGATCCTCGCCACATCCCTCAGCCGCCGAAACTTCGACAATGGGGAAATCGAGCTCGATCTCGAAAATGTCGTTGAAGCCGCCAAAGCTGCTGCTGCCGCTTCCAACACGACTTACATCGACCTAAACGCCGCCTCAATGGCGTACCTCAATGCCATCGGCGAGGAGAACGCCATGACATATAACCTTGAGCCAGATGACAACACGCACTTGAACACGGCTGGAAATGTTTTGTTTGGAAACATGGTCAGCTGGTTGCTTACCACCGGTGATACTGTGCCAGCGGAACAGGCCGCTCTATTCCAGGCTTATACGGCTCCGCAAGAAGAGATTGCTGCGGCTTTTGAGAGTGGAGAGTATATCCTGCCGGAGTAAATTGAGACACAGTCATAGTGATAATTTGTGGGTTTGGGTGAAGCGTTGATTGGTGATCATACGCATGTATATATGGCTTTTAAGTAAACAAACGGCAAAATGAGACCAAACACTTTGCAAATATATGTCTTTGGCTGCTTCAGAACCGGTGATTGAAGAGTGATCTCAATTCCTTACCAAAGAGTACTTTATTGGATCTAAGAGGAAGTTATGGGTTGATTTAGTCCACTAAGTCGAAATTAGTGACTGATAGAGTGCTTCATAGTACCAGCCCTGTTCAAGGGCGTCTCATCTCCCGGGTCGAACCGGGGATTCGTGGTCGTAAGAAAGAGGTATTGCAATCGTCTCGTGCGCCACAATGCGCTTTTGTCGAGGCTCGGAACACAAAGTAGCTGCCAAAGTAAAAAAAGAAGATACTATTACACAGGTGATAGTATCAGGGCCGGTATGAGCGAGTTTTAACCCCTGATGCCCCTTTGCTGCGGTTTCCCATGATTGTTGATATCATCCTGGAGTTCCAAAGCAAGTTCTTTAGCACGCCGTCACGAGCTACTTTCGAGGTTGTGTGATACACACCATTATTGCCAACTAATTAACCTCGGGTATAGGGTAGAATAATTCAGATATCGATTACACTCCGTTCAAGTTGATGATGAAGGAGAAGGAGTTGAGGAAGCCTTACTTTGTGTCGAAGAGAAAATCGTCATAAAAATATTTAAAGTTTAGCTGCAGGGACAAGAAGCACGGACCACAACTTATTTGAAGCTTGTCGCATCAAACCTCAACATCAAGACACCGTCAAACAGTTCATCAGACGAGTGCATTAAAAGCTAACTAGGGTTGTTATTACATATACATCTCCAGCCGATCTACGGCTTGCTTTTATCCTGACAATGATTTTACGTGCGGTGCGCCTGGAGCTGGTGGCGCCGAGAACTTGGTCTCGACGAAGATCTTCTGCATCTTGTCTTCCTTCTGGTCGAACATGCGATAGGCTTCAGCTATGTCATCAATGCGCACACGATGAGTGACCATCTGCAGTGGATCGAGCTTGTTTTGCCGGATCATTTTCAGAAGTTCTTCCCAGTACATGTGGACTGGAGCTTGGCCGTTGCCGATAAGGCGGATACCACGTTCCATTAGGGATCCGATGTTGAAGTGGTTTGTCTGAAGGGGGAGTGAGTTAGAGGGCGGAAAGGGGAAGAGAAAGCGGACTCCAACTTACAAATCCGGTATATACACCAGTGACACCACATCTTCCAAAGCTTTTAACTGATGTGATCATCTCGTTCAGCAGCTCAGATGTGTCGGTCTCAGCGCCGAGCAGGATCTCGAAATAGTGCGCCCATCCTTTAGCATACTCGCCGGCAGCACATTCCAACGCGACATCGGGACCGTCATGCACCATATCCTTCAGCTTACTCGTCACAGACTCGCCTTTCTGCAACTTCGAGAAGTCTATCGTCTCAACTTTTGGAATCTTGGACTTGATAAAGTCAAGTCTCCACGCACCCTGTCCACCATCGATAACAATCACGCGCTCGGCTCCGTTGATGAAGGCGATATCCACACACATTTGACCGATGGGTCCGGCTCCCCAAATGGCGACTATATCGCCCTTCTTGACTCCGGTATCGACCACACAGTGCCACGATGTGCAAAGGACATCTGAAAGATAAAGGCCTTTTTCGTCCGGTACGTCATCTGGGAGAGGTAGTAGATTCACCTCCCCCAAAGGTACGCGGACATATTCTGCCTGGCCTCCAGCAAATCCACCGGTGAAATGTGAATAACCGAAAAGGCCTAAAATTGTCAGCCCAGATATACCTCTTCAGTACCAGGAGGCTTGAAGGGATGAGGTAAACCTACCCGCCGTTCGCCCTCCAAACATGGTTGTCTGGGTTTTACTCGCGTTCGTCTTCTCGCATTGACTCGACATCTTCTTTTTGCAGTACATGCATTCTCCACATGCGATCTGGAAGGACGCGACGACACGCTGTCCCTTCCTCAGCTTTTTAACAGATGAGCCGACAGAATCGATTTCTCCGCAAAACTCATGTCCCAGGATATCCCCCTGTTGAAGCTGGACAATGCTCCCTACATCGACAATAATGCCAATTGTCAGAACTAAACCTTCTAAGAAGGGACTTGGGAGAGAGATGAATATTTACCATGATATAGGTGCAAATCACTCCCACATATAGTGCTGCCAGTGACTTTCAGTATCACATCCGTGTTCTCGACGATCCTGGGCTTCGGTGTCTCAACTATACACACGCCGCCATCAGTGTCAAAATACACATCAGAGAACACTACTAAAACTGGATATAGTGCATAACCAAGCGTGGAGCCACCGTACCAACTTTCACTGAACCCTTCCCCATCCAGACAAGAGCTTTCATATTTTCGATTGGATCTGCATATTTACTTGCGTCTCGGTCCGGATTGCTCACGTCTTGTTCGGTGACAGTATTGTCGTTATGCCCCATTGCCCATTCGGCGATATTTGATGCTCGAGAAAGAGCCATTGTTACTGATTATAATAGGCAAGACAAAATCAAAAGTATTAATTGGATAAATCGGTTGTTAATGTGTTTATCTTCTAAAACTACCAGCTTCATCGCTTTTTTATATAGATGCTTTGACTTCTAAGCTTTAATGACATCATGATGAAGTCGGCCAGGAGATCTAGACATTCAACCAACGACGACTATGAATCTCAAAAATTACTACAATATACCCGGTATCCGCTTCAGTATTCTATTAGTATGTTGAAGAGGGATAGATCATCGCTGTTATCGCCTTCTTCGCGCTTTTTCCAACTCCATCACCCACTATGACATAGTACCATGTTTTGGCAGGGGGAGCCTCTTTACAGCCGGGGCAGTTAATTATCGAATCTATTGACGGATGTCAATGGCCCGAGCGTAGTAACTCGGGAAGGGAGGGGTCGAAATACTCGTAGCTGGAGGTTTTTGTGGTCTACTTTATAAGCAATGGTGGTTGCGGCTGTACGGACGAATAAATATATATTTCTAACATTCTCGGTTCCCACCCTAGTTTGACTACGCGTTTTTTCCATACTCGGAGTCCGATATCTGCCCAGAGTGGGAAGCATGAATACTCTGGCAATGGTATTGATCATCGAGTGTTACGAAGTTGCTATGCCCTTCGAACGGATGTATTTTCGACAGCATCGTGATTTACTCTGCGGTGCGCCCCTTGAGTTGAGACGTACTATTTCTTCCCATATTCCTTCTAGGATACGGAGAAACCGACATCCGAAGAAGTTACGGATCTCATCTTTTACCGGTCTTCATTTTTCACCTCTCTCGCGCGAGATTGATCAGACGAAGGCCTGACTCTTCGCTGTCAACGCTTGAAACTCGGGCAACGAGCGAAAACTTTGATAAGGACTCATCTTAGAGTCAAAATATCTACCATCTTCGTTATCACTGGGCATCTACCCCAGATATATGATGAAGGGTTGACAGCTGGCAAGTCTCATGCAGCTAACATACCCCATGTTCCCTTTCACGTCATGAAGGATGACTGGAATGACGAACCATTCGATGACTCTCCTGCCTCATTCCTGCCCTACTTTTCTTCCTTGTCTGCTGAAAGTTTGGTGAAGATCAATCTGCAGGTTCGTCTTCAGAAGTTCATGTTCTTCAAATCAGCTTTGTCGGGTGTGGAATGGAAGGGGTCATTTCGAGGGTTTGTTTCGGAAGGGGGTTTGTGAGTGTGTTCAATTGGTTGGAAGGTTTTCGCGATCTCACGGAGAGGATGGGGTTGTACATGGTATTTTGATCCTGACGTTCTATGCATCCGTTTGAGGTACATTTCTAACATGGCTTGGAAGGCAGGAAGCACAAATTTGAGGAGGCTACAACCTCACCATGACCCTAGGAGTTATCGAGAACCATTTTCTCGTCCTTCACCAGTGCCGATCGGTCCCGATGATGATATCGGGTCACAACATGCCCGCACCCAACTCATCAAAGAACGCAAAAGCAGGTTGTCTATTCAAGATGGATGAGTTCCTCAAGCACGTCTCTATCTTCATCTTCAGTCTCAACTTCAAGCTCTTCACCGCCAAAATTCCTCCACCAACTTCTATGCAGGGTTTCTTGACTTCCACAAGGTCACATGCGCGTGCATGTACATGGGACTTGATCTGTCGCTCATGCTTGCAGGTCTTTGCAAGTCGTTGGTACTTTGATATCCTTGTTGCATGAGTTGTCGCTCCTCTGATATGACAATACTGATACACGTACCGTATTAAAAGTCGTGTATTTTTTTGTATATCAAATTTCTGAGCAAGCAACTTGAAGTCCCAATGCTCCTTCCTCCCCATTGAGATACGATTGCCAGACTCCTTCCTTCTTCACCAAGACGCGGTTGCTCGGTTCAAAATGAAGCCCTCGCGGGTTTCAGAATGTTTTCCTTCTTCTTTCTCTTCTTCAGATCTTGAAGAAATACTATCCTTGACGAAATCCCGAGAATGATGCCATTGAGCGCCTGACTTACAGAACTGTACCATAGGCACAGATTGCAAAATTCGGAGCAGGCGGTCTCTTCTGCTGATTTCTGTCCTCTCTGAATACCGATTGTGTACTATGGACGGCTTTGAACACTGTTGCAATATCTGCGGGGCATATATCGGATCTCAAGACGCTGAATGGATGAACGAATACATTGCCCTCTATACGTTCGGTCATGAGTGGTTCAAAGTGGATTACACCGGTGTTGGCTACATGGCGCGGGAGAATCTGAGCCTTTTGGTAATGGATGCCCCGGAGGATAAGAGTGAAAGGGCCAAGGGCCAGGACGAATCTCTGCTCGAAATTGCGATCATGCCTGTGACCCCGTTTTTCAAGATTGATACAAAAGAGGCGCGCGATTACTTGAAGGATACGCAATCTTCACACGACAGTCACCCCTGGGGCTTCTTCTTTCATGAAAATTGCTGGAAGTTGCTTGATTTGGCTTGTGATAGAGCCGAGGGCAGTTACCTGTCGTCTCAAGGTTCCCTGGAGGCTCTAATGAGAATTTGCATGTCTTTTCCATATATCAAGTGGGTCGTTGATTGGGGGCATGACTATGGGGGTATATGGGAGCGATATCCTGATCGGAACACTGAACGTGGAACTACGCTTAGTTTTATGAAAAGAAACACGGTGAGACCTCGCTATGGGGGTAAAAATAAAGCGGACTTGTATCACCAGGACCCTCTGGATATCCACGATCTCGATAAGCACCTGAGACAGCCTCTATGGACTGTGAATGAGCATGTCTCGGGCGTCGACCACGTCTACAAGGGTCCCAAGGATTGTTTCGCTATTCCAAAGATACCCCGGGAAATCCGAGACATGATTCTGTGTTTTCTGCCGACTAGGGATGTTCTTAATCTTTTTCTTTCTTCGAGAATATTTGCGACTTCACTATTACCGCAGAGCTTCTGGGCGTCGAGATTCCACAGGGGCATGGATTTCCCTTCCATCCTTGAGCAGAGGGGGGGCAACATCCGACCAGGTCGCGATTGGAGGTCTCTTTATGGGGCTCTGCGGAGAGAGGTCCCTCGCTCGCCGTACCACAGTTTTCATAATCGGAAACGGATATGGGAGCTTATTCTCCCGCTGGCGGATGCCTTGATGTGGCTATCCAAGTATCCCATGGTGCACGGAGCACGATTGGAAACATTTTTCCAGAATGGTCGGACGGCGGGCGAAATGAAGGGGCGTGTCGGAGGGCTCGTGGAGGGGAAGAATTGGTTCGGTCGGGGGTGCCGGGTGCTATTTGCCCGTCACGTGGTTGTCCCCCAGAGGGTGGTCCGGATCTGTGTATCGAGGGTCCCGTTCTGCGGCGTGGAGTTTGTTGCCGGCATACGGTTTATCGACGGGGCCGGGGGATCCACTGGACTGGGATACATCATTCCCGAAAAAGAGGCATATCGGGATGTAGATGAGTTCAATGGGTTATTTAATGGGTTACTCCTGGCTTACGGCGACCAGGGGATACTGGCAGTCGCGGCGGTGATGGAGTCGGGAAGGAAGACGGACTGGATCGGGAATCCAAGCAATCTCCGACGCGGGATCCTGGCTCGGGAGAGCGGTGGGATTCGAGGTCTGGTAGGAGAGTTTGACGTAAGTGATCTATCCCGAAGGATGGAGGACGACAGGAGACTAAAATATGATTGTATCCAAGGGAATTAAAATGATATCTCTGAGCATGAATGACGCAGAGCCGATGCTTCGGCCAACGACAGTTCAGGAGCAGCATCGACTCCGAGGATAAGGGATGTTTTTGATAGCAGGAACGATGGATGTATCATTACATACCAGGACGGGATACTGTATTGACTAATGCAGGATGACTTGGAACTCGGCCAACGTGCATTAGTATCTTGGCGGACGTGTCTTGGCAGGCTCGAGCGTTTTGTTGATCGTTTTGTTTTGTTTTCTTCACTTTTTGGAGCTTGACGACGACAGAGAAAGATGACTTCTGGCATTGGAGACGATAGGGATAGTTATGTATCGATAGAGACGAATATGGACAATACCACTCTTCCCTTTACAATTTCACAACAGACCCCTCCTCTCTCTTTTTCTCCGAAAGCGCAAGCACACAAGCAAGGTCTCCCAGCCAGTGCGACCCAACCTCATCGGCACTCCTAGTTCACCTCCTAGTCTACCCCACTTCAAATCCACCGCAAAACTCACCGCCGACAGGCAGACAAACAGTCCACAGAGAGACACACGAAACTTTTCTTTTCCTCATGCACAACTTGGGCACCAATCCATTCCCAAAGTTTTGCATTCCACTTCATCTGCCATTGGAATTTGAGGATTGGGAACTGTTCGATGATGTTATGAGGGCATTCGATTGCATCGCATTGGTTTGGCTATTGGGCGTGTGATGGAGCTCTGATATGCTATCGGCTCGGCGCCATCCACAACGAAACTCCACCACCGTATCGTACGGCGGGAATAAGCAAAATATGTATACCGTAAACGGAAATACGTACGATTTTATGCATGTGGGAGGGAACTGGGAAGGGGAGGGGTGGATGGGACAGACCGTAATTTTTGGGAATGCTATTTTTTTGGTCTGAGCTTTCTTTCTCTTTTTTTCGTTTCCTTCTTTCCTCTCTTTCTCTTTCCTTCTTCTTTCTCCATCTTTGAGAGATCTTTTTTTTGAGAAAAAATATACCCAGACGAGGACGAAGACGAAGACGACGAAGAAGAAGTAACGAAGCTCAAGAAAAGTAACGGACGATTTGTTTTTTTGTAAAAAAAAAGAAAAGAAAGGAATTTGTCGTCTTCTTTTTCTTTCTGCACAGCTTTTGGAGGTTCTTTTCCGTTTGTTTTTTTTATTTTGCATCTTGCCGTTGAAGAACTCTTTTTTGTGTCCTGTTCTCTGTGAATATTGTCGTTGCTGTTGTTGGAGCTTTCCTCTTATTTGCCCTTCCTCTTGCTTTCATAAGAGAGAGAGCGTGAGAGTCGAAGACCTACTTCCTTCCTGATACCCCTACCTTATTCAACCCTACCTACCTAATACTCCCGCGAACGACCGAACGATCGTAACGAAACGACATCAACTAATCAATCATGCCTCATGACACCGTAAAAATCTCAATTCGCCGCCCCGCTGCTTCCCCCGCCGTCTTCGTCGCTGGCTCGTTCACCGATCCGGAGTGGGAGGCTGTGGAGTTGGTTGGGGAGAAGGATGGCGATAACGAGGAGTATGTGTTTGGGAAGAGCTTCAAGGTTGAGGAGGGGGAGTATCGGTATAGGTTTCGGCTTGGGGATGGGGAGGGGGATGAGGGGGAGTGGATTGTTGATGAGGCGGTGGAGAAGGGTGAGTATATTATGTTTGGGATTTGGGGATGATTGGATAAATGCTGACTGGCGATTTAGTGACGGACGATAAGGGCGTGGAGAATAATGTTCTGGTTGTGAAAAGCTCTGCCGAGGAGGAGAAGTCAGAGGAGAGCGTCGATAAGGTGGTGACCAATGGCCATGTCAGCGAGGACAAGGACGAGGTTGAAGCTGAGAAGGAAGCCGAGAAGGATGAGACCACCACCGATGAAAAGCCTACCGAAGCCACATCTGCAGAGACCAACGAGGATACGACCGTTAATGACACGACTAATGCAGCAACCGAAAAGCCCGAGGAGGAAAAAGAGACTGATGACTTAACCGTTTCCAAAGATACCCCTGAAGTCGAGCAGAAGGATGATGCAGCAGCTACGGAGGAGACGAGTAAGGAGGTCGAGGCTGAGAAGGAAACTCCAGTGGAAAAGGAAGAGGTCAAGGAGGAAGTGGAGGCTGAAGCTGAGGCTGCTGCTGAACCTGAAAAGGAGGAGGCCGCGTCCGAGGAGAAATCTGAGGAGAAGGTCGAAGAGCCCTCGAAGGTGGAAGAAGAAAAGGCCGAGGAAACTTCTGCTGCCACTGAATCGACTCCCGAAGTAGCTGAGGAGGAGCATGTTGAGGCAAAGGCTGAGGAACCCACAGAGGAGCCCGAGGAGACAAAACAGGAAGAGGAAAAGCAAGAGGAAGCTGGTACTGCCACTGAACCGGTTCCCGAACCTGCACTGGAGACAGGCTCAAAACAAGAAGAGGAGAAGGAAGAGGAAGCTCCTGCGACAAGCGAAACTGTTCCTGAACCAACCGAAGAGAAAGCCCCCGAGCCTGAGGAGAAAACTGAAGAGGTTGCCCCACCCGCGGAAGATGTAACCGAAGCTGCTGCAGAGGCCGCCAAAGAAGATGCAGAGGAACCGGAAACCACTCAAACCGACGACAAGGAAGACACTCCAACTGCGGCATCTGTGGATGAAGAGCCTGTTGTTTCAAAAGAAGTTGATGATACCCCTGCTGCTGAACCTATATCCGAGCCTACACCTGAGGAAACACCCGAAGCCGAGAAGACTGAGGATGCTACTGAACCGGAGGAAGCTCCTGAGACTGTGGAAGAAAAGACTGAAACCGAGGGCGCAGCTGTGCCTGAGAAGGAAGAAGCTGCCGAAAAAGATGATAAGGAAGGTGTTTCAGTGGCTGAAGACACAAAGGAAGAGGAGAAAGTAGCCAGCGAAGCTGTGGAAACGACTCAAGAGGCCGAGACCACACCCGAAGAGGCTGCGAGCACTGAAAAGGCTGAGGAGACTGCTGAGCCAACAGCAGAGCTAGAGCCAGAAACGGTTCCTGAATCTGCGGATGAGGAGGCGGAAACTCAAGAGAACGCCGAAACTAGCGCTCCAGCCGAGGACAAGTCTACCGAAGAAGCTGCGCCTCCTGCTCAAGAGACCTCCACTTCCGAGAAGATCGAAGAGACTGTTTCTGAAGAGCCTTCGACCGAGCCTGAAAAGAAAGAGGAAGTCGTGGAGGAATCACCTGAAGCCGATGATTCCGCCCCTGTCGTTGAGGCTATCCAACCCGAGGAAAAGACAGACGCTGTGGAGAAGGAAGAGGACCCCGTCGCAACTGAAGAGTCTACGGCTGAGCCTGAACCGGCTACCGAGGAGAAAGCGGACACTACCACACAGGAGACTCCTACTGAGGTTGCGGAAAAGGAAGAAGAACCTACCGAGGCTGCTGCTGCTACCGAGGCTGTGGAAACTGAGCCTGCTGAGGCTGAACAAAAAGAAGCTCCTGAGCCAGAGCCTGTGGCTGAAGCCACTGAAGAAGCTTCATCCGAGGAGAAAGCTTCGGAAGCCGCCGAACCAGTCAAGGAGGAGAGTGCTGATGTGGAAGAGTCTGCGAAGGAATTACCGGAAGCTGACGTTGCTTCTCCCGATGTGGCCGAGGAGGACAACACCACTGAATCGCCAAAGGAGTCTGAAACGGCCCCAGTTGTTGCTGAGGCTGTCCAAGAGCCTGCGGAAGCTGCAGATGAAACTCCAGTTTCGGAAGAGGCTGTACCATCTGCCCCTGCAGCTGAAGAACAGACCGAAACGAAGCTTGAGGAAGAAGTTTCTGAGACTGATAAGGTTGAAGAGTCGCCTGCGGAGGAATCTGTCGTTGAGGCTAAGGGAGTGGAAGCAGAAGATCCTGAAGAAACAACCGCAGCGGTTGACGAAACAGCCGAAGAGCCTGCGAATGAGACCCCCGTCACAGAACCAACAGAAACTGATGATGTTCAAGAGACCGCGAAAGAAGCTACCGCCAGAACGGGCGACGAGGATGTGAAGGAAACAGAGGAAGCTCCTACCGAACCCGAAGCCCCAGCGGAAACCGAAGCCGTTGTCGACAGTGCTCCTGCTGATGTTACAGAAACTACTGAGGTTGTCGAGGACAAGGAGGAAGTTCCTGTCGCAGCCGAAGCTGTTGATGATGACGTCACTCCGGAAGAACCTAAGTCCGAAAAGGAAGAAACAGTAATTCCGGAGGCCGAAAACTCTACTTCGACCTCAGATGAAAAAGTGCCCGAGACTGACGAAGCTGTTGCTGCCGACAGTGCTGAAGAGCCTGTTAAGGAGGAAGCCCCTGAGTCTGCTGCTGAAGCTCCAGTAGCTGAAGAAACTGAAGAAGTGGAGGATGCCGACGTTTCCGCCCCTGTCGAGGAGCCCACAGAGGATGACGCCAAGCCGGAAGTTGAAGAGAATACCTCTGAGGTCAAGGAAGATGAACCCAGCGAAGCAGTTGAATCTACTGATGCTGCTGTGACTTCTACCACTGATGTTGCTCCTGAGGAAGTATCTGCTGAGTTTTCCGAACAAGTTGAAGAAGCACCTCCCGCCGTAGAATCAGGTGACGCTGAACCTGAAGTTGCTGATACCACTGAGGCGGAAGAGAAGGTCGACGACACCGACAAAACTGTCGAAGAGCCTACTTCTGAATCAACTCCAGCTGCAGAGACTGAAAAGGAAGACGTTGTTGAGGAGGCTACCACAGATGAGCCTACCGCACCTGTCGAAGATGAACCATCCGCCACTGAAGAAGCTGCGGAACCTGCTGAGCAAGAAGTGAAATCGGAAGAGCCTGCTGACAAGGAGGCACCGGTTGAAGATTCCACAGAACCCGCAGAAGAGTCTACTCCTGTTGCTGCTGAGGATGCGGAAACTGAGACGCCCAAGGTCGAGGCTGAGGAAACACCTGCTGTCGAGGAGCCAAAGGAAGCAGAGGTTGAACCTACTCCCACCGCCGATGCTGCTGAAGAAACTGTCGATGAAGATGTTTCTGCTCCTGCTGCCGAGCTAACCACTGATGAAAACGATGACAAGGCCGCCGAGGAGCCCCAACAAACCTCAACTGAGACAGAAACTGTGGAGGATGACGCCCCAGCGGCTGAAGATGACTCTAAGACTACTGCTGCAGAACCTGAACCTGAAGTTGTTACTGCTCCTTTGGAAGTGGCTCCGGAGCCACCAACTGCTGTTTCATCGCAACCAGAAGAGGAGCATCCCACTTTCAAAGATGAGCAGAATGTTGCTGTGCCAGTGGATGGGGCGCTCGAGGTGAACGCAGATACTGTTGGAAATGACGTATCGACAACTGAACCTGAACACGAGACTGATGGTGTCAACGGCATTGTCATTGGTGCAGCAGGAGCCGTAGCTGCTGCTGGTGTTGCCGGTGCTGCTGTTGCTGCCGCTACCACGGATAAGACAGAGGATACACCAAAGGAGGATCCTGTTGAGGCCTCGGTAAAGGTGAACGGAGACCATATCGTCTCTAAGGAGGCCGCGAGCGAACCGGTCGCTGCCACTGAAAATCATACTGTTACTTCCAAGGATGCTGTCATTGCTCCGGAGCCCGAAACCGTTGTTGCGAACAATGCGGAGGTTCCCACCGTCAACGGTGTGACTGAAACTGTCAAGACTAATGGCTCTACTTCTAAGCACGAGGAGAGCGGACCCTCTAACGCTCCAGAAGTCGTGTTGACTCCAGCTGAGGACTCAACTAAAGATGCCGAAGTGTCTAAAGTTCCTACTCAGGCGTCTACTGTCGAGTCCGAGGCTGTCACAACCGCAGAGTCTTCAGGCGTAGGCGACACAAATGACCAATCAAAGGCATTGACAGCTGAGAATGCTAGCGACTCCCGCCCAGCCACCTCTCATCGCCCTATTACCCCCGCGTCCCTCGGCACTGCTAAACGAGACAATTTCTTCAAAGCTCTTTGGAAGGCTGTCTTCGTTAACTTCTTCGGCAGTCTTTTCAGCCCCTTCCGTCGCGGGAAATCTGGCCAGTAAGGTTTGCCTTTTAAACGAGGTATTCCCTTCTGGAGCTTGACGCGTCTTGGTCATACTAACCCCCCGACTCAGGGCTGTTCTAGTTCTCATGACGATTGTTACTGTCCCATCCCTAGCGTTTTATTGGCGAGCAAATGAATTGATGAGTGTTTGATTCCCTTTTTCTCTTTTGTTGTATCCTCTTTCATACTGTTTCTCTCTCGGCGATGTCTTTGTACTGCACAATATCCCCTGTTGTTTTCATATTTCTTTACCCGTCCTGTTAATATAGCGTGCAAAGCGATGTGCTTTTACCGAGTCCAGCGCCCTTTGCTAACCTCTCAAAAAACGAAATTGGTACATGGTTTTTTATGGGCTTATTGACATTGATGTGGAATATAGTTGTACGATGATGACCTAGTTGACCTTCGCTAATTAGCAACAGTATTCCGCACGTTGATCTTCGTTCCAAACTCGAAAGTATGTAGGGGTTCTACGTATCTCTCAGTCAATAGCCGCCGCCTCGCCCCTTTCTTGCTTAGCCGCTCCTAGGATTGATCATGTCATTCCGGCTATCACGATCTGGGGACCGAGTGCCCATCCGTATTTCCCCCTGTCGTATGTTCTAGATGCAGGCGGAACTATAGAGGGACCTATCCCCCTATATTGTAGCTTTGGTTTCGGTCTCTTGATACCTCCCATCAAGAACCCAAGCCCATCAGTTTGATAGGGGCCCTCTGGTAGAGCTACCTTTGGCCTTTCAAGATATACTTCACTTGTCGGAGAAAGTCTTTGTGAATGTTTCTTGGGATTCACTATCTGCATTTCACTAGCGCGATTCCCTTGTTTACTTCACAAGTTACCCCCTAGTATCAAGCTACCTCCCAGCCCCCCTCAAGAACATAACAGACTTCACTGGAACTAGAACAGGAACTGGAACTGTGACCTAAACAGTTTTTTTTTTTCCCTTAGCGTCCTTTTTCTGTGAAAGATTTTGTTGTTTTCCTTTTCCCTCCTTAATTTTCCTCCTTTCCTCCCCTCTCTCTTTTACAACAACACAACCTTCTCTACCGCGTCGAATTGTCGCACAAATCGTTATTTCGTTCGCACAAAAAGCTCCCTTCCTCACTCCGTTCCTATTGCAATCTCCATACCAATCTCCTTACACACAGCAAAGCAAGAAGAGATGGCAGGCTCTTCAGAAGAAACCCCTGCTGCCACAAAACCAGAGTCCTCCCCTCTCTTCGGGCCTCCATCAGCCCAAGTCCGGTTGCCCACAATTCCTCATCCAACCGGAAACGCCTTCTCCCAGCAACGTGAGAAGCGTAGGTCTGCAGCTCGTGAGGCAGCTGCTATCCCGCTCGTTGACCCCGCTCTCCCTGGCAAGCCGAAGATAGTAACACGCACTTCGACACTCGACCTATCCGCCCAGCTTGCCCTACCAATGCCTAAAGTCCGTCCTCCTGACAGCATGCATCCCGCGTTCCGCAACGACGTGAACGTCGACACTCCTCCTGAAGGGAAAGCAAAGGATCTCAAGTGTTCTAGATCCTTCACTGACCCGAGCAATGGCCAAGCTGCTCGTCACATGTCCGCGATGCCAAAGCCACTCTTCGCCGAGAAAAAGTCCAAGATGGCCATGCTAAAGTCGAAGTTCAGCATCGACAACATGAAAGGCAAGATCAAGAGGGGCCTTGACAAGGAGACATCGACTCCACCCATCGCGTCCGCCTCAAACACCTCCTTCGATGAACTACAGGTGTTCAAACCCCGTGACAGTGGTGAAGTTTCCTCCCGTCTCCCTCCTATCATCGCCGAAGACGAGCCCAAATCGCCAACCCTCGTCAATGAGGCTCGCGAAACGCCAGTCACCCCACAAAAGCCTCCTAAGCTCGAGAGCATCAACCTCGTCGTTGAGAAGACAGCCGACAATCCCCAAGGAAGGTTCTATAAGCAGTATGAACAGTTCGTTGGCGGAGGTTATAAGTATACTCCAGCGGATGAAGGCCTTGGTTCACCTGGATCTTCGGGTCGCGTTCCCGATAATGAACACACCGAGGAGGGTATAATCGTGGGCGAAGCTGTGACAACTCCCGATGACATGTACGAGGCGAACGACCACGGCGGATACATGACACAGAAGCCCAGTATGGCCACCATGCGTCCTGACGGCGGGTTCAGCAACCCTGAGATGTTCAACGACATCCAGGAGAACACTGGTGCACAAAGGTCGCACAGCAGACAGTTCTCTGGGGAGTCCGTGTATGAGTCTGCTTTTTCGGCCCATTCCTCTGTTGATCGATCGGAACTTCGTGCTTGGGAGCACATGCGGGCTGCCCATCCAGACACCATGCCTGAGTTTGCGTCGGTCTATGTCCCTACTCCGACTAATACTGTTCGTCGCGTTGAGGGTACCACCACTCAGCCTGGTCCGGTCGCCAACAAAACTTCTGCTGCACCAACCTGGCCTTTCATTGTGTCAAGCACCCCTCCCAAGCAGAAGGCAAATGCCACTGACGCCGCTTCCACCAGTGTTTCGGCTCCCGTCCACAATGCTCCTGTTGCCGGTCCTGTTGTCTCCCAGGCCATGATCCACAAAACCCCAAGCATGGCTCCCATCCACGTGAATGACAACCAGTTCCGTCAACCAAGCCAAGGAAGCAGTCAGCTTGCGGCGCCTGCTAAGGTCGGTAAACACGGCAATGGTCCACCACCTCCGGTCCCAACATTCCCTGCTCTTCCACCCCTAATAAACGCAGTGGGCCAGAACCTTCACCACCATCTGGACGACCAAAGTCGTTATATCGGGAACCATATCACGTCTAGTCGCGACTATATGCTTGACCAGGTGCTAAGGAGGCTCAGCATTATCGAGGATGACGTTGGCGGGCTAAGACAGCACGTTCTCCTCCAAAATGCTCAGGTTGAGGAGGTAAGGGCGCAGATGGTTCGTCTTTCTCATGAGGTTGTCCGTTTGACGGAGGGAGTTCAGAACACTGAGAACAAGCTTGTCGAAAAAATTTCTGAGCTAAAAGGGTTTGCTGGCCTCCCGTCTGAAGGGACAGCAGGGCCCAGGGCCCGCTGCCCCTCCGACAAGGAGACTCAGCAGAAGGGTAATGCAGAGGAGGTTGTTGTTAGCACACCCAAACAGGAGAAAACTGAGGTGGATGCAAGCAACACGGCTATCAACAAAAGTTCACAAGCAAACACAACCACACCAAATGCAGCAGAGAAAAGGATGTCGGTCTTGGAGAATATCCCTACCCCAACTGCAGCTTACCGGACCCCCTCCACAAAGGGGAAAGATGACGAGAGTGAGTCCGGCAGCGTGTTGCAGTTGGGAGGATTGAAAGATGAGGATGATGTGTTTGTTGACAAGATTGAGAGGAGTGAAAATGTTCGTGGGTTTTCTAATGCACTAGAGACTAATGGCTCGGCGAACGACTCAGCGACGCTTATGTCGGCGGTCTCGGAAAAGTCTAGTGAGAATAACGATACCAAAGCTAGTACCAACGGTTCCGGTACGACTGGTGATGGACGTAACGGTAATACTCAACGACGTCGCAACTATTGGCCTAAGGGGTTCAAGACTCCAACCTCTCGCGGAGGTGGTCCCAATACTGGCCCAGCCAGGATGCAACAAGCCTCGATGAACTTCCCCAAAACGCCACCACCCATGTCTCGCAAATCGAGCAATATCTCTCAGGCCTCGGTCCACCCTGGGTTCAGAAACAATACTAATAGCATGCCAACAACTACCCCCCACCGTGACCATGAGAGGGACCATGCCAGGAACTGGTTCCAGAGTGCAAACAGAAGCCGTCCAGGATCTTACGTTGGTCAGGGCCCAGCTTCCCGCCCGCCTTCCCGTCCGCAAACTCCATTCCGTGGAGACAACCAGAACCGAGCGGCTGCTCAGAACTACAACTATGGAAACAGGAACAATGCCAATAGCAGCTACCCCCCGTCCGGAAGGGGAGGGAACTGGAATCGTCGTGGAAGCGCGAGCAACCACCCAGCAGTCAGGGGAAGTAACCCATACGACCCTGACCTCCCCCCTCCCCATCTTCGCCCCGAATACATGTTCGATCCTACTTGGGTTCCTGGTACCGTTCCTTACGATTCTCCCCCTTATACGCAACGTTTTGGACCACCGCTTCCTCCCATTCCTCCCCGATATGGTGGTAACCAGCCTTTCGGAGGTGTTGATGGAAATGCTAGTTCTGGTGGGAGTGTCGATCAGGGTGAGGGTGAGAATGAGGTTGATGGAGAGCATCGAGCCTTTTCTTGGGGTTCTAGTTCATGGTATGATAAGGCCTATGGTGCGAGTGGAAGTGGTTGAATGTTTTGTTTGCTAACTGTTGGTTCTTTGTTTGATGAAGTACTCGTTGAGATGTCCTGTGACGATCCGCATGTGGTGTGAGATGCCGAAGTTTGATGATTTGGTTTGTTTCTGGTGAGAGTCTGGTGATTACCATGTTAACTTTCATTCCTTCTACTCTTATTCTAGGGTTTGGAGCATAGGGTGGTTGGGTTGGGCTCGGTTGGAATGATTATTAGGAGTTGGGCTCAGCTGAGTCTTGAGGTTGGCGTTCCAGTGCGGACAGCTGGTTAACGGTGTCACGGTGGTCAACGGTCAACAGTCTGGATGTTTGTGTATTTCTATTTTCCTTGTCATGTCTTTATGATTCGCTAATGTGGTTATGGGGTATGGGGATGGATACATGTTGAGAATGGTGGAAGTAATGGTGTGGTGATGCTGAAAATTTGGGGATGACTAGGTGTCTGTGTATACTATGATGGTTTTCTTTGTCTATCTTTGCATGTTCTTTGTTCCAGCCTTTGAGCTGAAGAGCAGAGTTGGGGCTGATATGCATTTGCCTGTACAATATTCAAAACACACAAAAAAAAAAACCATGTTTGAGTATCAACTGTAGTCTTTCCAGGGACTCATCCTCTTTTCATCCCTTGCACACATTGATCTCGCCTACAATTGAAGAAGCTAATTTGTATGTTCAGGGATATGTATCATTATTCCTATATTGATAGCCACAGCCTAGGCATGGCGATGCTTCACTCCATTTACCCATTTTACCCAACCTTAACAGAAAAACATATAACAGTCTTCATGAAACATTAGCAATCATCTTCTCCACATCCAACGCTGCCTCCCTAACCTGCGGACAGTAATGCAACCGCAACAACTCCCCCTCCCACACATTCCCGGCAAACACATTACTCCCCTCCGCATCCACCGCAAGGGGATTAAACACCCCATCACCCTTCCTCTCATCCGTATTCCACAACGGGGCAATCTTCTTTCCGTGCTTCTTTGCAATCTGCGTTAGAAGCGAGAGGATTGCTAGAGATGACTTCTCGGGTAATTGAAGGGAAGATGTGAGGAGGCGTTTAGTGAAGCCTGCGAGACGGATTGGTGGTGGGGCTGCGGCGTGATTTCGAGGTAGGAGAGAGGAGTGCAAGCAGCGGATTAGGAGGACGGTGGGTGTTTGGAAATTTACTTTATTTTTCGGCTTTGGGTCAGCGGCGGCGGTATTGTCGAGGTTAGAGTTCGGGTCGGGAAGGCGTAGGGATTTGTTGGGGTTATATTCGATGTCTGGGTTTAGGGATAGGGGGTATAAGGCTCTGTAGAGATGTTTTATGAAGAAGCTGAGGTCGAGGTGGAGAGATGCTGCGGCTTTGCTTGCGTCTTGGCCTTCTAGAAGTGCAAAAGCGGTGATTGCGCAGAGGAGAGTCTCGCGGGTAGAGTTCCGCGTTGGGTTGTCGTCTTCCTGGTCAGAGTCGTTATCTGAGTCTGCCTCATCGGTTTCTGTTTGGGATATGAGGTCTTTGAGAGCCTCGAGGAGATCCCCGAAGAAATCTTGATTGATGAGATGTGCGTATTTCGCGAGGCCTTCAAGAACAGCGCCCATCAAGTTCCCGTTGCGGGTCTTTAAAATCCGGAAATACGTGCTGAAGACGAGCTTCAATGTTTCCGACTGCATTTTTTCACGTTCCTCATGGCTGACTAGAGCGTCAGCTTCTTTCATATCCTTTGCGACGACTTTGCGCTCCTTCTCTATCTTCCGCTGTTTCTTCGTCCTGAACTCTCGCTTTTGCTTCGGTTTCTTCCCATGGGGAAGTTCATCTTCTGGTTTGTCGATCTTGTCCCTTGATCCCTTTGATGAAAATTCTGAGAGTAATCTCAAGTGGAGGAACGTATTCAACACACTCTCATGAACGCGGAAATCCCTAGCTTTCATCATCTTTGCAAGTATACCGACTGCCTGGAATGAAACAGCACCGCTATCGTCCTTGGCGAACATTTCCTCCATGGTCTCCCGACATTTCACGAAGTCAGGCGTCACTTGTCGTTTCGAGAGTTGGTTGATGAGAATCTTCAAGAGGTCTCCGCGGAAGTTGAAATGGGGCACTGAGGTCAAAAGGTTGCAGGCACAGGTTATCGCCACTGACTTCAAACCGTCTGTTTCGCCTTTTCCGCTTTTATCGCGAGGTGATTTCGCCAGAGTAGTCAACTGCTTGATAAATTCGTGGTAGCCGGAGAGTAGTGCCTGTTCATATGCACGAACTTTCCGAACTTCCTTTGAAACCTTGGAGGACATATCACCGTCCTGTAGCGGTCTGATCCGATACCCTGGTATAACATCTCTATAGACAGCTGCCTGCGTTGCCAAAGCAAGCTTTTTGATCGTTGCGTTCGGGGAAGAGGTTACAATAGCGTTCAGCTTCTTGAACGAGCCTGCGTGCTCCTCAGGATCCTCATTGATCAGTGTCGCAAGCCTAGCCAATTCCTCCTTTGCCTGTATTATTTGAACTTTCAACGGAACTTCCGGTTGTTTCTCCTCCTCCACCTCCTCCAGCATATTTTCATCCTGCTCGTCGGCCTCCGAGTCGGTATCGAGAAAACTGTCAGATCCATTATCTTCCTCCTCTGGCTCCTGTATCAATTCCACTGTTCCCTCTGCAGTTTTGATAGGTAACCTCGTCCTCTCTTTGTCCTTCTTATTTCCCTTTCGTGGCCGACGCTCGTAGTCCTGCTCCAGATCCCATTGTGCCGCACGGTTATAGAAATTTTCCGTGGAGTTTCCGTTTGAAACTGGGCCGGCAGAGTCCCCGTTATCGGTAGGACTCACACGTCTCCTCTTCACAGCACGTCCTGGAGCCATTGGTGAGTGTATATCTGGTTGCTGGAGAGACTCGCAGTTTCGTCTTCGCAAAAAAATTCAACCTTTTTTTTTCTGAATTGGTTGGTGCGGAAATGCCAAGATTTCGCGCTAGCGGGGATAACCTTAAACGCTAATCCCGACCTTATCTCAACTTTGCGCTTGCGGCGTCTGGGGCTCTTTGAGAGACAGCAACGAGAGGGAAAGGATTGCCTCTACCCAGAAATTAATGAGTTTTTCAGCTAATATGAGCTTGTTATAAGCGATGTCGGGGATTCCAAATTTCCCTTCAATATAGGCTAACCCTGGCCAAGAGAACGGAGACCTTCACACTCGCGGAGTACTAAACTCTTCATTGGAAACTACGTCGCCTCGGTATCATCAAGTAGACATTCTTTCATATATCTAAACCGGGTGGATGGGATTTGGGATACCCGTTTCAACTGTATTTAGACACCGGAGATTATGAGTCTACGTATCTTCCATCCAACCTACCCAGTTCAATGGCTTCCAATCCTTGAAAGCTCTCAATATAAAAATCCAGCAGTAAAAAGGACATACAAGTAATCCATGGAATGACATTCTCAACACAGTGCAACAGCATGAAGTTCTTCTTTATCCTTCCTCATATGTCCCTGTTTAGCTCTTTACTGCTCTCCACGACTAACCTTCCTTGCTCGGTGATAGGGAAGGTACAGCGAACAGCAGAAAAACAAAGATCCATTATCTATAATCACGTGATTTCGATCTTTCAATACGAAAACCACCACCACCTTCAACCACAAAACAATCAATCAAACCGTCAGCGAGGTCTCTACCGACTACCACTCTCTCAATATCTTCAGCACCAGACCTTTTATACCTAAACCTAGGAAGCCCATCTTCAGCTCTATATTCTCTATTATAGTCTTCTCTTATTTCAAAACACCCTTGCTCTCGGTGCAGTCAACATACATATCCGAAAAACCCGTCATAATGCCGCCCGCCTACACCACCAAACAGCGGCAACAGATCCAACAGTTCGTGAACTTCACCCAAGTAAAGGACCCGATAGCCACCAAGGTATGTGAAATTGGGGTTAAGCTCTTATATGTCATATATCCCGTGTAGATGTTTCTTGAGACCTTCCGTCTCCTCAGTTCTACAGGAGTTGCAGGCGCATCCCGAGGGGTCTCAGCGGGAAAGTGCCATGATGGCTGACAAGACCTTTGTTGATATCTCCAGTTCCTCAAGTCAAGCAACTGGAATGTCGAACAAGCTGTTAATGAGTATGTATATTTCTATTATCTACTGTTCCCCTGCGCTCGTTTAACATATTTCTTTGATGTATCATCTTTCTATTCTTCTTCTGTACTTGTCTCAGAGACGTCGTGTGCGGCTTTCACCCATTTCTTCCCGTGGGTTCTCTACCCCCAAAACCAGGAATAAGATATGGCCTCGAGGGCGACGCTGGCGTTGGTTTCGTGGATCACCCGGGGAATGAACCAGTGGGAAAAGAACGATATCCTACAAGACTCGGACGACGATAAAGTTATTGAGTTGGTATTGCGCGATGACCGCATGAGGCACCCTCGCGAATGGCCTGACCCTCCAGACGCCATAGGAGAAGACAGCTGGCGCGATAAAATCTACGTGTGTGGACCAGGCTGGAACTTGAGAAAGCCGCAATCTCTTGAACAGTCTTTGAAATGGGGTGACCTTAGGAAAAAGGGTAACGCTGTAATGCGGGTGTGCAACAGGTACATTGATCGGGATATGGTCTCCCTGGCGAATGTGGCCTTGGTAACTTCCTGTTTTGCTCTGGGAAGACCTCTTATGCCACAAGGAGCTGTGCTGGACTTTATTGTCAAATGGGGAAACATGGATCTTCCCCTCTCAGAGTTTCCAGAGCGCTCGCGATCATCATTGCGCGATAACCTGGCCGGAAAACCGCCCCGAAACCACAGTCCTTCGCATAGTGTCTCCTCAAACATTCCATCTACTCCAACCCAAGAACAGCCGAAGTCCGAAGTTGCTCCTGTCATGCAAGCTCCTATCCCGAACCAAGTTCATACGCATTCAATGCCCCAATTTTCGCCTATTGCTTCGTTGTCGATTGGCGGCGGTAGATTTACGCAGTCGTTTCCTCCGCCACTTCTAGGCTTCGTACTCGGACGCATCGTTGATAATTACGCGCAAGGAGCCTATGATCAGGAATATTTGATGGACATATATATGCAGATCATGTCCCACCCACGTATTCCCAAAGTACGCCACGCCGGAAGAGAGCTATTTGACCGAATCCGTGAAACTGAGGCTTCCGATATTCGTGCCGAGGTAGTGGTACTGGGCTTGCTCAATAGTCTTGGTCTCGATCCAACCTTCCGCCTATCTTTTGACATTGAATCCCTGCGAGCATTCACGGGCTCTCGGGAAGATGGCCCACTCCCAATGCATATCTTTCAAATTGTCGTCCATCTTGTTCATTGCAACGTCGAGAGTGGGGATCTGTCTGGAGGGGAGGCTCTAGCATTTTTCAAGGCGGCCTCCGACAACCCAGAAACGCCATTCAACACTATAATTCAGGCAATTAGCCAGACATTTCATGTTCCATTATCATACTACATACCCTCAGGTCTGGACGTGCCCCAAGGCACCGGGAGCCCGAACACCGCCCAGGACGGATTTAGAAAACCACCTCCTCCATCTCTAAACCGGAAGCGTCTAGATGATTTTGATCTCTTCCCCGTCTTAGATTTGGACGGCGACTCAGGGTCTTCGTCACCTGAGGACGGAGTTACCGAGGACATGTGGGGATTGCTTATGCCGAGCAGAAAGGCTAGGGCGTTAGCTAAATCCTTTAACCTTGGTCGGGTGCAAAAAGATATCCACTCTAAAACTCCTCGCAGAGATGCCAGGGTAAGAGAAAAGATACTCGTTAGTCGAAAACTCCTAAAGAGATCCACAAGTCACTCCAAAGATACCGACATTTCCGGGGACTCTCTTTTTGCGTTACCCGGCGAAGACACCCGCAGCTTCCTTGATAAACATCCGGTCCTGACACGGGAGGAAAAACTCCAGCAGAGGCGTGAAGGAACCCCTTTTCCAGGTTCGTCTATTTCTTTTCGCTTCTTTGTCGAGTGAAATTCTATCCCTATAGCTGCCTAGTCTTCAACAATGTCTAATCAAATCCATGCATTAGGAGACAAGCCAAGTACTTCAACGCAAACGGGCAACCTCTGTCCAGATACTTACATTCCCAACTCTACCAACTCCCCCGGCGCTGGAGGGGATGACATCGATACGCCCCATGAGGTTGTGCCTGATGAGGATGCGCCTTATGAGCCTGAGCCTCACCCTACTTGCGAATCAATGGACGTGGACCCTTTACCCGTCCCATTGGAAACAGACCGCGCAGTGGAGAGGAGAGTAGAGCTTGCCGCGCAATCAGGCGCTATCACTCCCCCTAGCGATGATGAGGATGACATCGATGCGCCCCATGAGGTTGTGCCTCACCCTACTTGCGAATCAACGGACCTGGACCCTATAGTCGTTCCACTGGAAAATGACCGGGCAATGGAGAATAGCGTTGAACAGGCAGGACAATCTATGGTGAAACTTGCATCAAGATCTTCTGTCGATAACCCTGGGGCAAACAACGCGGGGATGGAGGCTCAAGAAGGCCAAACAAATACCCAAGTCAACGATATCTCTGAGCCTGCACAGCTCTCAAATCCCAATAAGCCTAGCGGCATACCTCTCTTCAACAAACTTGTTGCGAGAGCTAGTCGAAGGTGGCTTAAGCCCGATAGTCCAATTGATCGGCGAACAGAGGATCATTCTTGCCTTCATCGTATCGGAGATGAATTTACTCAACTTCAATCAGACCCTTATCGTCCAACCCCTTTTTCAGTACATGCAGCCTATTACAGCGGGAGACTCAGGGAGGTGTCAGATCCGAGACCAACGCGTGCTGATATTCCACTGTCTAGTTATTTCCAAAGCCCACAAGCCGCATCATCCACCGCAAACTCCGCCCTCAACAAGATTTTCGACACCTATCGAGGTACGTTGTACATAGATGGTAACAATCGCCTTCTTTCAGTTAACAAGAAACCCAGGTGACTCGAGCGAAAGCCCCGACATGATTAGCATTGATGGAGCGATGAAATATCTCCCAGATATTGGGGTCCAGCTCGATGAGGTCGCATGTTTTGCCATTCTAGAGTTGTTGCAAGCGCCATCTATGGGAGAGTTCACGAGGTCAGGATTCCTAGCTGGATGGAAGAGCGTCAAGTACGTATTTGTTGCCCCATCAATACACTGGCCTCTAAACCTGACCGCTTATCTAGCTGCGAAACCATAAAAATGCAAGCCGCCCATGCCGGTACTTTGCGCCAACGCCTTATCGATGAGCCTGATTACTTCCGCCGCGTGTATCGGTATACATTCCCTATTTGCCGCCTTGCTGGACAGAAAATCCTCCCACTAGAAATCGCGGCTGAACAATGGCGTGTTTTCTTCACCTCTACTAATGGTGGCGTTACGTGGAACTCACCTACGACCCCATGGCTAGATTGGTGGATTGAATTTCTCACCGACGTATGGAAGAGGCCGATTAACAAGGATCTCTGGGAACAGACGGAGGTTCTGATGCGGAAGACTAAGGAGGACGAGAATTTTGGATGGTGGAGTGCTGAAGGGGCGTGGCCTGGTGCTGTTGATGATTTTGTTGGTTGGGTACGAGCCAAACGGGGTAGTCCTGCCGCTGGAGAAGCTATGGATATTGAGTAATCCGGGTGCGTCGTGCAAGAGTTTCTTGAATGACAGATCTGGAGAAGATAAGACTTAACGACAGTGAACTACATGAATTAATTCATTTACGCTCTTTATATCTTCTTTCCTGAGAGAGCATCTGCGAGGAAGTTTTTCGAGGTTTTCAGGTTAAGGTTTGTCCTGTTGAGGTCCAATGATGATTTTTGAGGAGTAAAAGCTACAAGACATCCATAGACAAGTTCAACACTCACACCTTGAACAGCGCTTCATTTAAATACTAAGGAATAACAGCCATCAGGCCAGGTATCTACCCCATACAAAGCTTCCGCAAAACCCTCCGTAACGTCGACTCCCTTTCCTCTGCCTCATTTCCCTCCTTTGCTTGATTCCCATTCTCTGGCTTCTTTTCCTCGAACTGTGCGTGCTTTTTAGTTGTAGTGTTACTGCCATCGAGTCATGTGCTCCAGGGGTGACCCTCGGGTCCGAGCTTGCCGCCGAGGAAGGCAAGTTTGAGAAGCTTCTCGTCGACAATCTCCTTCTGGTGGGCTTCCAACTCATCGACGTCCCCTGTTGTGGTTGGTGTTAGCAGATAATCCTTTTTTCTCTGGCCTGGGAGCGTGCTCCAGGGGTTGAATAGAATGGGCAACTTACAGTTGACGCTGATGAAGCTGCCCTTTAGGTAGTCAGCCTTGGGCTGGGCAAGGTATAGTGAGAGACCACCGGTCTGGATGCCCTTGTCATGTGCGAATGGGGTCAAAGAATCGACGACCATTCCACGATTGGTGTCAGTAACACCAACGATACCAGGGTGAACGCTGAAAACTCGGAGTTTTGGTTGTTCTTTACCGGGAACAATGTCAGCAAAGGCTTAATCTCACATCACGAATGTGTTACTTACCTGCATCAAGGTATTCCGCCAACTTGATAGCACCCATCTTACTTCCAGAGTAGGAACTCATTCCAGGGAAAGTGAACGAAGCTCCCAACGAGACGAGGCTGATAAACGTCCCCTCACCACCGAATGCCTTGATGAAATAATGCGCAAGGATATAAGTTCCCTTAACATTAACCTCATAGTCATTGAACCAAGTGGTAGGGTCCAATTCTCCCACAGTTCCACCACCCATGCTACCCGCAGCATGCGCAACTACATCCACCTTACCGAAGGCATCAGCAGCAGCCTTGAACGCAGCCTCGACCTCACTCTCCTTGGAGATATCGGCAGAGATGGCGAGAGCTTGCGTGGCGCCATTGCTGAGAGACTTGACTGCGTCGGCGGGTTCTTGGAGCTTTTCCTTGTTGCGGCCGAGGAGGACGACGCCCTTGGCTCCGGCTTGGGCCCAGGCGCGAGCAATTTCCTAAGGGGTTGTGTTAGTGAAATGTGTTATAGGAGTATGTATCAATCTTGGGTACTCACGCCTCCAAGTCCACCAGAAGCACCGGTAATCAGAATTGTCTTGCCAGTGGCCCTGAGGGCGGCGTTCTTGGGATCAATTGATGGGTACACATCACGGCGCAAGCTCTTGGTGAACTGGAAAGGGGAGGTGAAGGCGTTGGGATCCATTGTTGCTGAGTGAAGTGAGGAATTGGAGGGGGAAACTTGAGAGGTTGCTGAATATTGAAATGGGAAAGAAGTAGTCTGATGATCGTTGAAGCGAGATGGCTGGGAAAACACCAAGCGACGAAAGCGAAAGACTCCCTTAAATGGTAATCTTGAAGCTCAAAAGAAAGTATACCAACAAGCAGCTGCTCTCATGTAATTGGAGTTACAAGCTGCATGCTTCGTTCCCTGGTTCAAGGCAAGGGTATCGGAATCACATAATCATTTCTCAGAGCTTTGAAATCAATAAGAGAGTTACAGCCTCAGCCAACAAGGCTGGAGGGTTTCCTCTGGGTCGGCGCGAGTTCGGGATACCACAATCGTCTAGATACACGGGGTTTATGCCGTAGATTGGGGGGCCCATATTGATCAATGCTGACATAGCTGAAGGTTCTCCTGCGCATCAGCCCTGTCGTGAGAACGGTTTTTGAATATCCAACAATGTTAAGGCTACCATTGTGATACAAACATCCACCGCTTCATAGTACGACAAGCTAGGGTTGATGCCGTCATCAAACCAGCGTATCCCTTGATTTCTCAGCTGAAATTGCGGCGTCCAACGCCAAATGCCATGCTGACAAGCAGATATGAAGACATAGTTACTAATACACCCATGAGCCACACCCTCCAGGCCTGGAAATTAATAATAAACAGGGTTCAACCTACTAAGCCAACCCCCCTTCCGACTACCCTACACCTTGCACGCCCTATATTATGCTGTGGTCGCTTACATACATGTACTTTGGCTCGGGAAGATCCCTGGGTACCTGTCAGAGTGTAAGATCTTACCCCTCTAAGCCCTGGGGAAAGCCCTATAGCACCATCAAGGGTTGGAGGGGCGTGCATTGCTTGTTGATGTGATGGGCTGGAGCCTGTCGACTCGCCGTTTCTTTTTACAACGAACGTGAGATCGAGATCCCGGGCTGATCCTCTCCACCCGCCAAGCCGGTAAAACGGCTTCGCCTAAACGCTAAAAATACCTCCCAGGCTGAAGTCTCTTTTGACTTCACGATGTTTTCAATGTTCACATCATGATCACATCACGATGCTCGCAAAACTGTGAATAAGCTGCATCTTGAGTCGGTTACAAGGTTATCATGCTTCAGTCTTGCTTGGAAATTGGGTCCTGGAGTCCGTTTGCCAATCCTACATTCATCTACCACTCCCATACCGCTAATCCAGTCCCCGAGAGCTAGTAGAGGAGGATTGCGCGAAGCTCGGTAAGCACAGAACACGGAGGACATTAAAATTGCAGATACTGCAGGGTATCAGGAGGAATCTGTGTATACAGTCTAATCTAACATAACAAAGCTAAAACCAGTACAGTACATGCTCGCGATCTATCTAGTTGTACATTCTATGACGAGATTCCAGATCGTCGTCTCTAAAACAAAAGAAAGGGGAAATAAGGAGAGAGAGAGGAAGGAAGACAAAATGAGATAGAAGTGCATCATGCAGAACGATGAGAAACGAAACAAAAAGCCAGAAACTAAACGTACAAACAAGAATAATGATGCTTCGCAGCTCAGTCTATTTCCCACATGCAATGCGTGCCCAAAAATCTATACCAAAACCAATCTAATCATGCGAATGCAAAAGAAGAAAACAGAAAGATCAAGAACAATATCTCACCTTACGCAGGGCCACCCATGGGCTCCCTCAAGCCACTATCAATCTGATCAACCACATTGTCATCCGTGTACTCATTCCACGCATCGCACGTCTCGCTCATGATGTCCGCAATTTCGCGACTCCCCTGCAACTTATCAGGCTGCTCCATGATATTGATGTAGAAGCCCTCGCTGACGTGCCAGGCAATATGGCAGTGGAAAGGCCACACACCGGGATTGTCGAGGACGATATCGAGAACAACGTATCCCGCACGACGGAGCATCTGGGTGTCTCGTCGTTGGGGGTTCTCTGGTCGAACGATGGTGTGGCCGTCCCAGCGGCCTTCGCCCTCGGCGACGACGAAGAATTCGTGGCCGTGTAAGTGGAGGGGCTAGGATAGGATAGCGTTAGTGAAATGTACTTGATAGTAAGGTATAGGGGTTGTGCATACATGAGACAGACGGGTCTCGTCAGGAGACTCATTATTGATAATAAGACGCACAGTCCCATTGTTGTCGAAGTTATACACATTCCACTCCTCGTCATGGGGGTACGTAACATTCCCTTCCTGAGCGAGGAGTAAAAGAGGGTGGTTATAGTTCCCTCGGAAACTCACGTTGTTGACCTCCCATACCTGGTGTCCAGTTGCGTTGACAGTCTTGTTGATGGAGAGGACCTGTGTGACTTCTGGCTCCCCGATCCCTGGGACGGGGTAGTATGGGATTGTGTCCTCGAGGTCATCGTTGTTGCAACGGGCAACGTCTGTGAATGGCCAAGGGGTACTCTTGGGGGGCTTGTGATGGTCTGAATGCTCGTAATGGATCTCAGCGACGGCGGACCCCTTTGTTGTTTGCCCGCAGATGAGCGAGTTGTTGGCACGCATCCAGTATGATTCGTGTGGCTTGCCAGTGCCGTGGACAAGAACATCAGTCCGTTGCCCAATCTAATTGAAAACGGTCAGTTTAGGACAGATATATCTAAACACCTCCACTAATAGGAACCTACCCCGAGTGTCACAACTTTAGTCTTATAAGGTTCGACAGGTACAAAGTCATTCGCAATAACAGTCATCTCGTGGCCGTCAATGCTAAAGTATTCGAAACCCTCCGCACCAGCGTTGACGAGCCGCAATCGGTGAATTTTGCCTTGTTTGAAGGAGAATTGGGCATTTGGGGCGTCATCTTCGCAAGGTGTGTCGTCTGTAACGAGGGAGCAGTCGTAGTTGCCCATGCCGTTGATGAGGTTGTTCTGGGAGAAGGCGTCCCATAAATCTTGGTTGGTTCCCATGACTGTAGTATTGTTAGAGGGTTACAAGGTAATAAGATGAGCTAGCTGACTTACTCTCTTTGAGGAGATCAAAGTATTCCTTGTGATACCCTATTCGAAGTTAGTCTTGTCAACTGGGTCAAGGTTTAGTAAAGTAGGGAGATATACAGTCTGTGATGAAAACTGGTCCAATATCGATATCATAATCTTCATTGGTAGGCCCATAGATGATCATCGGCCCGAGAAGACCCGCGGCATACTGTGCAGAATAATGCGAGTGATACCACGAGAACCCAAATCGATCAGCTCGGAAGGTGTACCTGCATAAGACTAGATTAGACCCTTGTTCAATGGCCGGGTATGGATTTGACCTACGTGAAATCTGCTCCTGGAGCAATCGGGCATTGCTGGACGCTGGGGACGCCATCGTACCAAGGGGTCTCCTTTTGCAGCAATCCGTGCCAGTGAAGCGCTGTCCCTTCTACGGGCTCGGTGATGTTGTTGCGTACAGTTACTGCTAGAGTTAGCCACATACATCTCATGATATTATCAATATAGCAGCCTACCTTCAATCCAATCTCCCCAGTTGGCCTCGATCATGGGCCCAGGGAACTCGTTATTGATGAGAATAACCTCTTTCTCATAGCCATCAGGGGCAGCCAGGGCACGGGAGATAGTAAAGTCATAATGCCTAGTTTTCCCAGTCTCCGGGACTATCTCAGGGTTGAACCATTCCATGTCATTGTCTAGCCACTCTGGAGGTTGTTCGCCCTAGGGAGTATCGTCAGTTTCTCTCCGAAGTTAGGGTTGGCTGTAAAACGCACCTCATCATGAATGTAACGAGGGTATGTTGGCGAGTCGAGGTGGCCATATCGTGATAGGGGCCCGTCTTGCAACTCAAGACTATCAGAAGAATGTAATTAGCACTGGTCCTCCAAGAAAAAAGGGGCCATACGGGATAGCCATACCCGCCTACTGATTGTGCAAAGAAAACTGATAGACCTGTTACCAGGAGAGCCTGGAATTTCAGGGGGAAAGAAAGGGTGGAAAGCATACTGCCGGTTTGAATGAATGTATCTGAACGACTTGTGCTGCCCTAACTATTCGAGCCATCCAGTACTCTTTTATAATGATTCCTCTCATATCTCCAACTCCCTCAAAGCCTCCCGTCTTCTCTTCGACGCCTGCCTGATAGCCTCAATTCGCCGCTGCCTGCTGAAGCCATCATCGACTCTGAAACAACGAAGTAGTGAATCATAGCACAGAGTCGCCGTTGACTCCAAGAATAGTACGAGCTTCGCTCCAACAAGAAGGTATTTTTAGTTCCTTAGCGGGCCTAACGTGAGAGATGGAGATGAGATGATGTTGCGAAGCCACGAAAAGACTCCAGCTTCACCCAAAGTACAAGACAAATGGGGCTGTTAGAAGGGGGAGATGATTCATCGTAACAGTAAGGAGAGGCTGAGCTCTGTGGCGCCAGCCTAATTCTATCTTGGGAGGGTTCAGGTCCCTTCAGACCTCGCCGTAACGGTTTGTCTGAGAATAGCGAGCGTGGAACGGCATCGTTATTCTCGGGTAGCATCTTTGTCTTAAGACAAATTCCAGTGGGTTGTGGTCTGGCATATCAAATTTCATATGGGGCTCCTGTTCTGCTGTCTGTAAGCGACAGTGCTATATTTAGTGACCCGTGGCATAGAAAAGCGCGCGTTTGAGTAGTAACCCTGAGAGCGGATGCAGCAATGAGCGTCAATGACTAATAAGCCGAGCAACATGAAAAGGAGCCGCAACGCTCGGTAACTCAAATGGGGCTCGCGATGTTCTGGGGAGCGGTTGGGGATGACTATCGGAGCTGGACGCTGGACAAGCAAACGGAAAGACACGGTAAACGAGCCCGTACGTAGTACCGGCAATGAAAGTAAGAAAGTGCCGCATATATAGAACTTCAGCCTCGTATAAGCCAGAGACGGGAATTTTCCAAACATCACCAACAAAATTGGGTTGGCTAACAGAAAAAGGAGCAAGGGAGGATGCGGCTGAAAATACGATGTTAGCAACAGATTAGGCGGGTGCCCTGTCAAACGTTATCTGACGCTGTCACCGCAGCTAAGTTAGGCCTCCCGTGTTGACAGGCAGGGAAAATCCCTGTGTGGTTGTGCATATGCAGGTCAGCACGGCACGGCAGGCTTAATTTCGAACGCATATCAACAAAAATCAACGATTTCTAGCGAAGAAAACTAAACGCTAGCATCGGATTGATTCGACCCCCCTGGCCAATTCAACCGGAACCCCGGGAATTAAACGTCCAGAATTCCACGTCGATCCAATGCCGCGCGCATGTCAGTGAGACTAACTGTTGGTATGTGAACCTGACCCACCTATTAATATACTATGCTGCATCAGTCAATTTGCGGCAACACAACATAAGTCGGACGTAATAGATATGAATGATAGAGAAGGTCCCGGGGATAAATTGCCTCAGAATTACCGTTTCTGTCGATGCGGTTCATTTTCTCGCAAACCACCCCCCGACCGAGCTAACCCCAATAAATTAAGAGTACCAACACTTTCCATCCTTCCGTTCACCGCCCACTATGCCGTTTGTCTGCCCAGAGACCCCTTCTCCCAGAGAACGCTTACATGTTCTCATCATTGGGGCCGGGCTGTGCGGCCTCGGTGCCGCAATCTCAATCCAGTTGGCCGGCCACCAAGTTACCGTCCTCGAAGCCGTCCCCACCCTCCGTGAGGTTGGTGCAGGGCTACAAATCACCCCCAACGGCACGAGGCTACTACGCGCATGGGGAGTGGACGATATTCTCAAACCGCAAGCCGCTCCGCCGGAGACATTCTCCATGTACCGGTTCGACGGCCGCACACTCGCGCACCGCAACAATTATGCCGAGGAACTAGAAGCTCGCTACAACCATCCCTTGTGGTGCTTACATCGTGCTGATCTGCAGCGTGCGCTTACGGACCGTGCCGTCGAGTTGGGAGCGTTGATTAGATTAGGAACTAGAGTGACAAACATCGATGCGGACGCTGCTCGTGTAACGGTCGAGACCGGTGAGATTTTCACCGCCGATTTGGTCCTCGCGGCTGATGGTCTCTGGTCAACCGCTCGAGCGGCTTTGCCAAGTGACGGGAGCAAGTTTCAGCCGCAACCCACTGGTGACCTAGCCTATCGTATTATGGTCGAACGTGAGGCCGTACAAGACCCAGAGCTGCAGGGATGGCTCGCCAAGCCCGGAATACATATCTGGGTGGGTCCCGGTGTGCACGCTGTCGCATACAGCATTCGCGGTGGCCAGTGGATGAACCTTGTGTTGCTCGTGCCGGATAATCTCCCAGAACATGTGGCTAAGGCTGATGGTGATTTGGAAGAGATGATGAGCTTATTCAGAGGCTGGGATCCAATGTATGTGTGCCGTACCGTGCCTTGGCGGCACTTTCCCCCCTGGCTGCCAGCTTAAATCTAGATCCCCGAGCTGACAACATCGTCGGGTATACAGCCTTACACGTCTTCTGAAACTCACCACCAAAGTCGAGAAATGGCGACTTCACTGCTGTACGCCAATATGTGTAATAACCCCTCCAACCATTATCAGAAAGAACTGACGATAAGATAACCCTGCAGTGAACCCACTCCCGTATTGGAAAACATCCAACGGTTCGTTCGTGGCTGCGTACGTCCTCTTCCCATCCTACTCCCCTGCAACCTCTTCACATAAAAATAACCCTTCCCGATAACGCGTCTGACGGCCCAATTTTAGCGGTGACTGTGCTCACCCCATGCTCCCATACATGGCGCAAGGCGCGAACTCCTCCCTCGAAGACGCAGCAACTCTTGGCGCGTTACTATCCAAGGTCCACCGCAGGGAGCAAATTCCCTCCGCCATGGCCATGTATGACGCCATTCGCCGTCCCCGGGTGGATCAGTTAGTTCGTGAGACGTTCGCACAGGGTAAGGAGCACCATTTTCCTGACGGGCCGGAACAGCGGCATCGTGATCAGTTGTTGAGTCGGTCTATGGAGGAGGATGGTGGACCTGATAGTAAGAATCCTTGGTAGGTGGCTCTGGCTCTTCATTTCTTCAATTTTTCCTCCATCCAGACAGCAGGTGATACAAGGGTCTAACTCGAGTAGGACACATCCGAAGATTCAGCCGTGGGTCTATGGGTATGATGCGTACGCTGTCGTTGAGGAGACGTATGCTGGGAACCCTTTCTAAGTGGAGGCTTGATATCGCCCAAGTCCAAGTAGTAGATCTTGAGAATACATAGTATCGTCTCATCAAAAAAACCCAAATAGATCAATCAAAATGATAATTCCCGATGTCTCTATAATTTTGTCTTCCCGAAACTTTTCTTTAGAAACCCTCATACTCAGGCAATACAGCCTCAATAACAGAATGCTTTGCCCCCGCTTCTCCCTGCCAGATCTTCCTCAACACAAGCCCGGCAGACTCAATCAATTGTTTCCACTGCGTTTCCGTACGCTCCATACCGCCAAAACTCATCATGTTCAAATCCTGTAGCGCCATGTCACGCGGGGCCCATTGATCCGGAAGAGCCATATCAGCAATGACGACGCGGGACCGGGAATTCATTCCAAGCCGTGTATTCTCGAGAATAAGCTTTGACTGCTCCTGATCCCAGTCGTGGAAGATACGGCGGAAGTAGTAGATGCGTGCTCCCTTGATTGTCTGTGGCTCGAAAAAGGAACCCACATGCGCCTCGATAAATGGAGGTAGCCCTTTCGCCTTGCCGTCCTCAATAACATGTGGGAGGTCTTGGAGAATCAACCGGCCTCGGATTTCGGGGTAGTCATCGTGGATAGCTTCAAGAGATTGGCCTCTGCCTCCACCAACGTCCACTACGGCGATATCATCGCCATCTTTGCAAGGGTGCTGGTTGAGAATATCTCCAAATGGGAAAACCCCACTCCGCTTACCACTCCCAATAGTGGTTCCGGCGCGCATTCCCGCGTTGAAAAGTTGCATCCGCTCAGGGACGGCTTGCAAGTACTCCCAGAAACCGAGTTGGGTGTTCGCTCCCAGTTGGAAGGGGCCATTGTTGTAATTCCCAGCGTTCGTCCACCCCTTCTGGCGACCAAATTCGGGAATGGCGAAGACACCCTTGCATGTGAAGTCATACATCTGCGCTGTCATGGCTCGGTTCTCCGGCCGAGTATATGCCCGGGAGAGGGCATTATGCGCGTAGTGAAGTGGTGCTGGTTCGTCGAAAAAATGAGTGCTGGAGCAGGCGCGGAGGAAGCGAGCTATCAAGGTTAGTCGGAGATATAGAACCCAGGTTAAGTACGAGCACATACCAAGCAATTCTTTATTAACCTTCAAACGAGCTGCTAAGGTCTCAACAGATATCGGGGAGCCGTCAAGAGGCATTTCATCGAAAACCCCCATTGCAATAATGCTACGAATGGCAGCATTTTGGGCAATCTACTAGATTGTCAATATCTCAAAATTTTAACATCAGTGAATTGGTACTGCACACCTGCGTAGCGATGTAGTAAACATTCTCTTCTGGCTCTCTTGCCGCTATCGCTAGCTTCTCCGCGGAAGCCACGAGAGCAGCCAATTGCTCTTTGGTAGAGTTTTCATCCTTAGCAATCTGCTCTGCCGTGGTAGCAATAGCTTTCGCAAGGCTGCTAATGGCTGCTGAATCGGTAGGCATGATGGGTGTAAATGTTTGGCGTATTTGATCGACTTAGACAAAATTTCCCGGTGCGAAAGTTGAACAAAATTTGAGGTGCGAAATTCGCTTCGAAAGTCTACAAATCATGAATAACCCGAGCTTATGAGAAACAAGATTCCTGTAAACCCAGTACCGAAATTCCCACATATATTGACTCTCGGTGTGCTCCGTCGAGCTGACACTACAGATGCCAAGCTATCTTCAGAATCCGAGGGCACAGCAGATGTAAGCGAACCAACATGGCACGGTACATGGCACGGTAAGCTGATATGCATGTCGATTAAGGGTTGATGGAGCAGGGTTTTCCTCTGTCCAGCCCCCATTTCAGGTGGGAGGGATAACGGTTAGCCTAAAGCCGCGTCAGACCTGTTATGTTATCTAACTTTGGTGGGAGGCTCTTCGTAGGGCGTTATCAGAAGGACGGTGAGTAGACAGATAAAAGAGCGCTCCGGGGCCTCGAATGTCTCCAAGGATTGATCAGGATCACCACCTCCGTCGTCATCAAGAGCCCCTATTCATCCTAAACTCAGATTCAACATGAGCGATTCCGTCAACATTATGGAAGGCCTTCCACTGGCATCCCTCCAGACCATCGACCTCCAGAAACTTCTAGAGAATGATGTCGATGAAGCCTCCAAGCTCCTGACGGCAGCAAAGGAGGAAGGGTTTTTCTACCTTGATTATCGTCAAGTACCTGGGAGTGCCCAATTTTTGGACATGCTCAAAGATATGTATGCATTTCAGGAGAAGCTCTTCCAACTTTCAGAGGAAGAGAAGCGCCGATATGATGTCGACAAGTTGGGTTATATGAAGTTGAATGGGTACGTATTCCATTACCCGGAACGCCCGTTGCCAAGGCTAACGGTGAATACAGATATAAACCCATGGGAAGAAACGTTGGCGGTATGCTCCGAGATATCATCCGCAAATAGGGCACAGCTAACCTTGACAGGCGTGGGTAATGGACGTGACGGATTTGAGAGCTGGGCGGTATGTTACATCTATAGGCGAACAACGTCATACTCAGGATGCTAACCGGTAACCGTAGATCCCCAGAAACGGTGTCCTCGGTCTAGGAAACGACCCATTCCAGAGACCCGAAGTAATGGATAACCAACTCCCACTGCTCGCAGATTTCATGCGGAAAATGGAAATCGCAGCAGCAGCTATCCACAGCAACCTCTCGCGTGCACTTGGACGCCCAGTCGGGCAACGACTCGAAGATTTCCACAGACCAGACCAGGGAGCTCCGTCTCTGTTACGTATGCTCAAATACCACCCTCAGCCGGTGTCCGAGCGTGGTCCACCACAGACACCACACACAGATCTGGGCAGCCTTACGCTCCTCTTCACGGCACAGCCAGGTCTCCAGGTTCTCCCGCGTGGAGCAAGCGGCTGGAGCTTCGTCGAGCCGCGGGATGGTCACACGATCATCAATGTAGGAGACGGTTTGAACCTCATGACCGACGGCACCCTCCAGTCGTGCCTGCACCGCGTGGGGCCTCTCCCCGGTCAAGCCATGGGGACACGATACTCATTCGCGTATCTGCAACGCGCCGAGGATCACACGCGCCTCGCAGGTCCCGAAAGCGAGGAACGAGCCGAGGTTCTCACCAGTGGAGAATGGTTGGATAGGAAGTTCAGCATGTTGAGGGCTAAGTCGACGCGCATTGAGGATAATCAGAGAATCCTCACGGGCCGCACTGATGCCTTGCCGGTTTAGAGGGAGAGAGAATAGGTGGTAAAACTTTAGCATGTGGGAAACTGGGACCGCCGGTGTTGTATCAAAATTAAACGGTTCAAACATATACATATACAACACTTAGATTAGATTGAGCATATCGATTGAATGAAATTAGTTTGGGTAATGCTGTCGTTGACTTGCAAAGACGTCGACGGGTTTTCTATCCAGCGCGTGCACGTGATTTAATAGTCAGAAGAGAAAAGTCAGTCGCATCACCACCCGCCTCACCTTCTTGAAACACTGTCATATTAGAAGGACTGCACTATCGCTATCAGTAGAAGTTTCTCGAACGCAAGTATATCGTAGTCCTGCTAAAAAGCTATGTTATATAAAAAAAAAAAATACAAAAAAAGATACACACACCCCTTGTGGGACTCGAACCCACGACATTCAGATGTCACTTCTTTCATAGACTATTTAACGAATGTTAGCAGGTGATTCCTTCAAGTATAAAGTTTTAGATGGGAGGGGGCAAACGAACAGTCTGACGCTCTACCATTGAGCTAAAGGGGCCGAAGGTCTTTAACTTGTTCATTTTGTGTTTCTTTGTTGGTGGGGGAAATGTGTGATTATGTAAGCTAGGGTTTTTTACAGAAGGTTCTTGCGGGACCACTTCTGCTCGATATATCATGACGACCGCATGGAGAGGTATGACGAGCAGAGAGAAGTATTGAGAGTCGGTAGGAAATAAATCAATACTAGAGCTCTCCTTCGAATTTGAGCGATGAGCCGCCATCTACTGAGTATCTTCTCACAAATGCATTTAATACAAGTGAGCAATGCTAAAGAAGCAGTCTTTCATTCAGTGATTGACATCTATGCCTAGGCCAACATTCACATCTCTGGTAAACTGCCGCACGGCCCATGGTGAACTCGAGACATGGGCAATTAAGACACTCAGGTGTTCAACAATGTCTGACTCCTTTCACTTCCCTCCCCGACCTGAGCGCGAGGCCGGACAACCTGCTGCGTAAGCTCTCTCTGCTGCATGGTTCGGCCATTTGTGTGAGCTCCATCAGGGCAGGTTGACATGCCACCATATAATGCCTCGTTTGCGCGAAGCATACGACAGCGGTTTTCTCTCAAGGCACATTTTCGTCTTCCTGAACCCCTTCTCTTCTCACCAGAATGGATATTCACCGCGGTCCTTTTAAAGCTTAGGGAGATCTATCCCGGGAGGAAGCAGATATAATCTGGCAAACGAGAACTTTATGAGCACGTTGAAAATTGAATAGATGACCATAGAATAGTCAATCCACCAATCCAATTCTCAAACAGAGCAAACGGCGATCTAATCGTCAGTTCAATCTTGAACTATTTCACTATAAGATTAGATCTTCATAACTTCCGAATCGAGATAGTTTGAGGGGTCTACTTAGAAGTTTTGACTAAGATAGTGATTTTTATGAAAATGGGGGTCTAAAACCAGCTTCTTCCCAGCGGTGACACATGTATCCTGCCATTAGGAATACTTTTCTCCCGTTTTGAACTAAAAGCTGCACAGCAAGTGCGCACATCCAAAGAGTTCTGATTGCGGTGGCCCAAACACAGGGGGGCGATAAAGTAGCAATCCATCTGCAACTGGGCGCTACGGAGATCATCCTCTATACCGGGTGAGAGAGCTGAATCCGCAAGAATATGGCAGGAATCCGCCGTTGAGCCGCTTTCCGTGAAGGTGATAAGGCGCAAGTTGGGCAATAACCCGTGAGTCGTCTTGAGAGAAATCAGCTTCCGGACTGCATCAATTATAAACGGGGCGACTATGCAGCCTGGTTCACGCAAAGTCGTTGGGTGGAATCCAAGGCTTAGATATTGAAAATGGAGTTCTCGCAGTGTAGATGGCCATGTGAATGTCGTTTCGAAATGGCTGCTAGTAAGCCATTTTCCCAAAAGCGAAAGGCTTTCCAGGGTCGAGAAGACGTGTAAATGGACAGTTGGCGGGCCCAGGTCCTCATCGGGCGGTTCGCAGGAATGTAGTTCGAGTCGTCTTAGAGTGCTGTGAATCGGCTGCAGGAAGCTTATGGCGGCATTCATGCTGTGACAGCACGGCGGATATGCGCATATCGTAGGGCCTAGATAGCCAAATGTCTCAAGCCCAGGTGGGTAAGATAGGGTATCGTTTACCGTTAGACCGGATGGGATCGGGTCAGAAACCCACAGACCAGTTAGTGATGATGGTAGACGCATACGAGGTATTCTCCCGATCAGATGGTCGCCATCCACGCTGACTGTCCTCAGGCCAGGCTGTTGGAAAAGCCATGGGGGAAAGGTCAGCCCCTCTGTGGTGATGCGCAGATCTTGGAGCCTTGGGAACCGATCACAGTTATCCAGATTAACAGACATTGAGCCTCTTTCCGCCCAAGCGTGGATAATAAGCGTTTGAACATTCGGGACTCGTTTCAAGAGACGTTCCAATGTTTGTTCTACCCTCCCGCGGTCGGGAGGTTTGAAGTCTTCATCACGTTCACCATCGTCAAGGTAGAGGTCGATGGAGATATGGCGAACAAATCCGCCATATGAACAAGGCAGAGAGTGTTGACTATGTTGAGACGTCTCGCATCCCGCTGGCCTCTCAACAGTTCGCAGGAACAAAAGAAGCTGGTTGAAACCAAGCTGGCCATTTCCCCCGTCCCAGAGGAATACATTGTTGCGCCCAAATAGGATTTTACGATACAGCCATCGGCATGCGGGGATGTGAAGGGTGCGGCAGACAAGGGCGACGTTGTAAAATGTTGTTCGTTGGTAATATAATGTTTCAAAATAGGACGCCTGGGCAAGGATATTGTCCAGGATTTCTGCTGGAAGATGGTTCAGCATGGTCTTGATGCTGTTGTTAAAATCAGCGGTTTCTGGTGTAGAAACAGATAATATTGAGAAGTGGTGGGGTCGCAAAGACGCCTGATGATTTTACGCACCATTTATATCTCATCAACTTACTGCTCGTACTAGTACATGCAAGGGGTTAACTCGTGATTACTCGTAGAATTTGGAAGAGCTATTCTATGTGTAGTTTATAAATCTACTCGCTCTTTCGAAACACATTACGAAACTCTAGTCGAGAAGGTGAATTATATATGTAATTCTGCAATGCCGGTGCTAGCGATGGGTGCTTCAAAAGAAACACATGTTTGAACGCTAGGATTCAGATATATATAACTCTTTATAAAAATCATCGTGTATACCGTAAGCGCTTCGAACATAGGAGAAATAGGAGAACCAAGCCCAATTTGTACCAACTTTCCCCCCTTACATAGCCAGGTACCAATTACCCCCTTGCACACTTCTCACAGCACCACCCCCCTGGAGTCGTACTCCCACTCCCACCTCTCTCCCCGAAGTCATTACCCTGCGATCTCGGCGGTTCCTGTACCTTTCTTTTCCCATCCCAGTTTGGGGACGACTGGCAATTAGGCAAGTATCCATGGAGTTGTTGAAGGACGGAGGGTGGGAGTTGGTGCAGAGAATTCAGGGGTGAATCCAAACAACTCGGCGATGGTGACCGACATACCGAGAACCGGTCTAGGTGCGGGAGACCGTAGAAGTCGAAGCGCTCTGGCTCCAGGTCGTACATATTTCTCACGGGTGAGTTCGATCCCGAGAACAGGTTCTGCGAACGATGCCCACAATCCTCAGCCTTACTCTGACTCCTCCCGCCATCCCCCTCCTCTCCCTCTCCTTCTCCACCCCGACCTCCAACCCTCGCCTTGCCCTTCGCACCCCCCACAGCCCTCATAAGCGCATTTTTCAACGCAATCCCCTCCCCCGCAGCATCACAATCAGCCAAAAACTCCCCTCCCCTCCCCCTCAACGCCGCGAACCGTGCCTTCCACTGCTCCGAGCGCTGCAATATCGCGAGATTAGTAGCCGCTCCATCGGGGTGAGTTTTTGATAGGAATGCGCGCGCCCAGGAGCGGAGGGGGTGTTTGTCTTCTTCGATTTCGATGGCGGCGGCGGCGCCTTTATCTTTCTCTTTGCCAGGCTGGTGGTATATTTTTTCGAGGGCGGACATCGGGTCGTTATGTGTGACGGTTTGGGAGTAGAGGCGCGCCAAGGCTTTGGCGCGGAGTTCGGTGAAGTGGAGGTTGCTGGCGAGGGTGTAGACTTGGATGTCTGTTTGGAGGTAGGGTGGTTCGGATTGTTTGTAGGATTTGATTATGGGTGGGCCGGCCTTACCACCCCCTAAGGTAGGAGATGTGACTGGTTTCAGGGAGGGAGGGTAGTCGAGCTCGAAGATATAGCTGTATAATGCTAGGAAGATGGGGGTTGGGGTTGAGGGTGGGACTGTCAGGATTAGGGGGTCGGTTCTTGGCTCGGTGGGTTTTTGGAGGAGGGAGGGGAAGGTTGTTAGGTTTCGGCGGGGGATTGGGATGGCGTAGTTTTGGTACTGGATCTCGACGTAGTCGGATGGTTTGAGGGAGAATTGGGCGCGGAGGACGGGGGTGAATTGTGCGGTGGTGGTGTTGACGGTGTGGAGGTAGTGGGATTTTGGGCTGGTTCAGGGGTTAGTTAATGGCCATAGATATTAGGGGAATCCAACTTACTATGGGTCAACCGTATTTTCCTTCTCCTTCTCCTTTTCTTTCTCCCCCCCTCTTTCCCCCTTCTCTTTCTCCCCCTTATCTCCCTCCTTCCCTCCCTTCCCCCCATCCTTCTTCTGACCCGCACTAATCTCCTGAAGCCCCCTAATATAATCCTCACACGTCCCCTTACTCGGATACCCCCTCACCCCCCAACAGCACACACTAGTATTATGCGCCTTCCTCTTCCTATTCGCAACCCTCGCCGACGCATAATACCACCCCTTATCCCCAGCATAGCAACTAAACAGATCCGGGAACTTGTACCGACACTTCGGTACAAAAACGTCCATAATCCTATGCACCAACGCGGAGAATCCAAGTCCATGCCCAAGCCCTCCCTTCGCCTTCCCAGTGTCAGTATCAGTATCAGACCCCTCTTTCCTTGGCGGCGAACCACAGCAAACAAGGAAATAGGCATGAGCCATATGATGAATCAGGGCCGCAAGAACCACACAAGGTCCAACATCCATCTGCAATAGCTCGGTATTAAGCGCAACCCCAACCCTCTTCCCACCCCTGTGCCCCGCCAGAATCGTCGCCCCATGTACAAACGGCGGAAGCAGCCTCCAATGCAAATACACATTCCCCTGCAACACACCACGGAATAATTCCTTATCAATCTCGTCGAAGACACGGTACGGAAACTCCTTTAGTACGGACGTAGACATCCACCAGTTCAACGCCTCGACATATTTCCGTTCGTATTTGCTCAGGGCTTCGATGGCGAGTTTTGTGGCTATAACTTCCGTGAGGCCGAGGTGGGGTTGGGAGCCGTGGTGTTTATCTTTTAGGATCCTGAGGCTTTCCTTTTTAGGCCCCGGTTTGGAGGGGCCGTCTAGCCAGCTGTATGTTCCGGGTTTGGGCATAGCAGGGTGTAATCCGTTCCAAGTAGAAGGTAATCCAGTTGATAATGAAATATGCGGGTGAAATGCGGTGCTAGACAAGAATGGATAGAATAGAAAGTTTAAAACGCAGATAGAAGCCGAACGACGGGGTTTTTATGCCTCTCGAGATAGTAGCATGTTTGATATCACGCAAGATATCCATTTTCCTGAAAGGGGATAAGTCTACCGCGTATGTGCCCAACGCCAACGGCAATTGTTTGTTTGTCATACAACGGGTGTACAACCAGATAAGAAGCACAACATAGATAGAAGAAATTTCTAGAGATACCAGGCTAGATCCTCGACAGATCCTTCAGCCTATCTTTAGATTAGAATGAGCTTTGGGCACATCTCGTCTTTGCTTTGTGGGGTTTAGATAGCAAAAGTCTCAGGGATACTGCCAGTTTTGGGGCGCATTGGCGGGGCAAATTCTAGGCCGTATCACGCAAGAGTAGCTGTAGAGCAAATATTCATTCAACCTGGCAGCACCTTTCGCATATGTTAGCAAACACAGTATTTGTCAAAAACATAAGATAGAGTAGGAGTGCAGAAAACTTCCCAACCACCGTCAGAAGGCTGGCCCTGAATCCAAACTAGCGCCTTACGCAATATTGATCACCCAGCAGAACCAGCAGCGATTACAAAGCCCGTTATCACCCAACGGATCCGCAGCATTTCTCATATTCGCACCGCAAACCCATCAAGACTCGACCCAAAACCCAATTTAACCAAGCACCTACCCAACTCAAAGAAAACTAGAAAGCCCAGCACAGGCCTTCTAGAACCCCTCCATCCGTGCTTTGTGCTCTCCTCCACAGCTCAAGATGCCGCAGACGCGGCTGTCGTGGACAGCTTCCGTGGAACATAGGACCACATCACATAAGCGATAGTAGATTGACTCATTTTCTAGAGACAACAAGTTGATTTAACTCTTTGTTCCTAGGATCAAAAAAAGGGAGACGATAGAGGAGGGGTTCTGTATAACAGAAAGCTGGTATCACGAGGACGGACACAAACGGGAAGGGAAGAGATATTTGGCATATCCAACCAAATGGCCTATTGAATAGACTAGGAATCAAGGAGTGCAGTGGGGTATTAAGATTTGCTTGTTTCTCCAAGGCATGAAGCTTTGAGGACTATTTGGCTTGGTCGATGTCGTCGTCGTCGTCGTCGTCGTCGGCTGTTGTCTTGGTTTGGTTAGGTTAGACAGCAAGCTGGATGGCCGTTGACATCCACCAATCAGGGAGCGCTGACGAAATCTCCGACTACATGCCTGTATCCGGGCATCTTGGGAAAGAAAGAACATAGGCACAGCTATCGCTGTGCTAGAAGAAGGCCGAAGTGAACAATTTCGAACAAGCGAGCCGAACAGACAAGACGAAAAGGAAAGTAAGTCAAAAAATATTCCAGTCAGATAGATAAAGACGTAAAATTTACCGAACAAATGAAATGCGCAAAAAAAAAAACACTGATAGCCATACATAAATACCTCCTCCCCTCCTCCCCTCCCCGAGAAGACAAAAGGATATGCCCTAGTATAAAATCCTAGATTAATAAGAGGGTGAAAAACACGTCCTGATCTGATTATCTCCGTTTTCGCAAAATGCGGTCGCTAATGGCCCTTGCCAACCCGCCTAGTGGTCCCTCCTTGAGTAATCCGTGCGGCCGGACGCACTTCTGGCGTCGTCTCCGTAGTGCTGTTCACAAATATATTAGCGACCATCTATGAATAGAATTAGTCATCAGGTAAACGTACACGGCGTCTGAGAGCTTCGAGCCTCTTCTTCTTCGTGTGGGCATTAATGTAGGTACCGATAATGAAACCGACAATATTGAAGAACGGCACCCACGCCTCTTCAGGGAGGAATTTCTGCGCGAATGCAAGGCACAGGGGTGAAGTGACCCAGCTGACTTTCATGACGGTCATGAAACCGGCTCTGACGGTGGCGCGGACTTGGTGGAAGGTACGCGCTCCGGCGATGATGGCCATGGACGTGAGGTAGACTGAGTTTTGGATTGGTGAAACCTATAATTCGAAAAGGTTCGATTAGTGATTTAGTTGGGGACAGAAATTGGTCGGGAACCGGATCAGCGTACGATAAGGTTGCTAACGACGATCTGCAAGATCTTTGCCTTCAAGCTCGTCCGTCCAGCAAATATCTTCTGCAGTATAGTCACGAGAAAGTGGCCCAACGGCGCACTGATGAAGGCGCCATAGATGGCCATCTTGGGCACCCGCGAGCTAACGTAGTGACCATGTTTGCTACGATCGTGCGCGATCCACGAGGCGAGGAATTCCTGGAGCGCGGACAGGGTGCCCGACGTGAGCATCTTTGTCCGCATTGGGTTGGACTGCAGTTGCTCGAGGTAGGCCTATCAATTGGGAGTGTAAGTAAGCGCTAGGTGTCGGGTAGACACGACGTTGCGCGGCGCGACGGTTCGGCAGGGTGGAGGGAAACATACAGCGAGGTAGCCAGTCTTGGATTTTCCGCCGGTGAGGGTCTCGCCGACCTGATGCGCAATGTCTTCGGTCTTCTCGCTAATGGCGCGGACGGCCGCTTCCTTCTTCTCGAATTTGACAGACATCTTGGGCGGTAGTTCGAGGGACGAGGTTGACGTCGAGGAAGTGGGTAGAAAGCGAGGGATGGGAGTTCAGCGACTGAGGATGGAAAGAAGAAGGTCAGTGAATGTCAGTGGATTGGGAGTCGACGGCAATGCGAGGGAGGAAAGGCGTGGGGAGAGGAAGATGTTTGTTTATGATTGGCGCGAGCGGAGCGTACCGAGGTATGTCAACAAAGGCCTTGACCTTGACGGCTATGCGAGGCCGGCAGAAGGCAAACCAAGAGGTGGAGAGGAGGCTGGGCCAAAGGAGTCTAAGAGTGTTTCTTTTTTGCCGGGTCTTACAATGACATGGTCGAAGGGGAAGAGAAGGGAGAGAGAGACAACAAAGAAGCGAAGAAGCGATGAGAGCTGACGGGCAGGCAGGATGCAGCAACAGATGAGCTGGCTGGGCTTGACACTTTTTGACTTTCGGAGTTCTGCGAATGCGGTTGTTTACATCGGCAGTACAGGGGAATACGTAAGGTTACAGGGTTTTGGCACTAAAGAGCCTCTGAAGTGCTGCTAATCTGTTCAAAACATACTAGTATTTTACGAGTCTGTACATCACCTTATCAACGGTAACAATAAACATTGAAAGGGACGAGCTTTGATTGGTGGTGATGGTATTATTCACTGGAAGAACATTTATCCGTTTAGGGACATGCAGCGTGTTTAGTCAGCAGTTTGTTTGGATATAAATAAGGGGGAAGCAGAAACCCCTTCCTCACTACGCGAAGAAATTGAATAAACCACAAGAGGGAAAGATGGATGAATTTATATTTGCAGCCAAGGGAGGTAGAAGTAGACTCCTATCTATGTCTGGCCGACCTACAACTTCTACAGAGAGTGGTCGCGGCCATGATGGGATTCGATATCCATTCTTCAACGCGTCCAAGAGAAGACCAGGGAAAGCCGCTTCTACTCTAGAGTATTCTACTACTTATAGAATATTTGAGGTAGGCCGATTAACTGAATATATGGATATCCTCCTGTTTCTCTCTTCACACACTCCTAGGTCTCAGGATGGATGCATTGAACATCCAGGCAATTCTCTTTATTCTCGTCTTATCAAAGACACTTTAGGTCATCTCCCATTCTGTATATGGCTTTCATATCTCAAACGACTTCAGGTGTTTTAAGTATCTATAATACCATCGATCCAGTTAAGCTGGAATGTAGTATGTTCTCATCAGCTACAACAGCAACATGTGTTGTTATCGCATCCCCACTCTCAGATGAGAAAACAACTTATCACGCTCTCTAACGATCTTTCTCTCACTTCAAAGCTCAACACACAAATCAAAACTCCTACCACGTACATCTTTATTTTCCTTCTCATTCATTGCCCATCCTTAGACGGCTCAATGTCACAATAGACTTATCCTCTTATATAACGTCATCCCCACCCCACGACGGGAGCTCTCCCTCACTCCCTCGCATCGCATCGCGGCCATGCCGCAAAACCACCACTCAATATGCACCCACACATCCATGACCCGTGTCTTTGACTCCTCCGAGCGGCAAATATGCGACGCCTGCAAAAAGCCCTCACGCCTAGGATGGGTCTACATATGCACAGAAGACCACAACGGCTTCCTCCCAAACCACCAAGCTACGGAATTCTTCACGGAATACAAACCTTCCTTTATGAAGCGTCTCGAGCCGTACAATGATCCGCCGAAGCTTAATACATGGGTCGTGAAAGCTATTGAGGAGGGACGGTATTCACCAGAGCAGGTGGAGATTCTGAAGGCGCAGAAGATAAATCTTCTACAGACACTGGCTTCAATCGAGGGGTATCAATCGGAATCAGAAGATGATGGTCCCGTAACACAGCTACTCGAAGATCTGAAAGAAACACCACCCTCCGATAACAATAGCATTACTGAGCCTGCAACGCCCGAAAAGAAAGGAGAACCATCCATAGCTATGCCAGCATGCCGCTACCGCTGCTGCCCATCCTGCCGCACATCAACCCGCGAACGCTCCTGGCTCAGCCTAAACAAGATCTGCAACGAGGAATACTCCGCACTCGCCCCTCCTGAATGGGAATTCCAAAATCGTCGTCTCTCAGAACTCTCTATTGTCCAGAACCTCGGCCTCCGCGGTAGAGATCCTCCCACGTACGTCTCAACGCCGGAAAAGAAGGCCAGTCCAGAACCCCAGAAGCCTAGTCCAGCGGAGTCCGAGAAGCAGCGATATAGTCCGAGTAAAACGCCCCGTCGGAATAGTTATGGGTCTACGAAGCGTCCTTCGACAGGTGCGCGTATTCCGCTGAAGCGAACGGCTAGGGGGTCGTTTACAAGGGGGAATGGGGGGTTGTTGTATTTTTCTCATGGGGGGAGTACACCGGATGGTATGTCATGGATTCTTTATCAGTTAGTGAAGCGAGTGAGGTTCTAACACTAAGTCTAGCAGATAAGGATACCCCTCCTCCCGTCGAAACCGTCCCCGAAGAGCACAATCCCGACTCAATGGATGCCGATGATCCCGATCCCGATGGTGGAGTTCCTTTAACGACCGAGAAACAGGGCAGTGGGGCCGGGACTATGGAGAATTCAGATGAATGAGTGCTAAACCGCACCGAGTCTTCATACCTCTTTAAAAGCGCTGAAGGAGGACGGTTTCGTCGGAGGAAGAGCTCGAGGAAAATCCCGAAATGTTTCACGGACCGTCTTACGAAGCAACGAGATGAGATAAGATACCCCAGCTATGATCCGAGCATTTCCTTGTCGGAATAATAATAATAATAATAAAACACCTCCATCCCTATACAACGATGGGGTATCATTCCAAGCATTATCAATCTCACTCTCCCCCGGCCATTCCGTGCCGTACGTAGCATGCACATGAGAATAACCAGAAATAAAAGTCAGTCACAGGACGAAGTCCAACCAAAATAACCCTGCCCCTGAACCATGCCCCATATATAGAAGCTCTCCCGACCCACGTGATTCCGAACCTCGGTTGAAATCGAACCAACAATTTAAACTCCGTAAAGCCGATAAGAAATAAATAATTAAAGATCTCCCGACTTTCCCGCTGGTCGGCAGCGGTATAGACACTCGTTTCTGAAGAGCAGTTGCTAAATAATGGGGGACGCCTCAGCGCCAGAGGCGCAACCGGAAGTGATATCAGAGAAAGAGGTAGAGGTGGGGGAGGAGGAGGTGATAGTATTACCAGAACTCCCCGCCGAAGAAGAAGAAGCCGTTGGCGATAAACAAGCACAACCAAAACCACAACCTTCAAAGGAGGCGGAGGAGCTACAACCAGCTCTAAAGCCCGCCCCAGCACCTACTCCAGCCCCGAAGAAAAATGGCGTGTCAATATATCCCGCCCTCGCGGCAACCCTCTCAAACGCAGATACTATAATCGGACGAGTAGATCGGTGAGCCCAGCCCTGCGCTACCTACTTAACCCCCCTCACCCGACTCGACTCATAGATAACTAACCTCCCTCCCTCTCTCTGCACTAGCCTCCTCTCAACATCCTCAGGCCTCGAAACCGTCCTCTCAACAATAAACTACACCTCCTCAACCCTCCACCACCTCCTCTCCTCAAGACTCGCGCTTGCGCTCATATCCCGCCTTCGCCTCCGCCGCACCCACCCCCAACCCGCCACGACGACATCCTTCCACCCCCTCTCCTCCCTCTCCTCCCTAATCTCCGAAACCCGCACCTCCCTGCGCCTCCTCGGCCTAATCCCCCTCTGTACATGGGGATCTCACACCCTCTCCGGCCAACAATCGCGTGACCCACTCCTCCACCGCCTCGAACTATTACAAGTATTCCTAAACATAATCTACCAAGCGCTCGAAAACGTAGCTTTCCTCGCTGAGAAGGGTGTGGTTAGTAAGTCGCTTCTCGAACGCCGCGGGGGTGTGGGACGGTGGTACATCTGGTCAACCCGGGCGTGGCTCGGACACGTACTCCTCGAATTCGTGCGCTTAGCACGGGAACACGCACTCCGGAAACGTCGCCAAGCCGAAGCCGGATCCTCAACCAGATCCCAAGGCCAAACCCCGACCCTTACTCCCGAGGAAGCGCAAGCAGCCAGAGAAAAGGAGTTGTATACCTGGAAAAAGAGCCTAGTGAATAACCTCTGCTGGGCGCCGTTGTGCGTGCACTGGAGTTTTGAGCAGGGGGCGGGTGTGCCGGAGGAAGTTACGGGGTTTATTAGTTTGATGGCCGGGGTGTGGGGGTTGAGGGATAGTTGGAGGGCTACTGCGAAGGCGTCGTAGGTAGAGGTAAAGGTAGAGTGGGAGAAAGAGGCAGGCTTGGGCGATTATTTTTGCTGTTAGGGCCTGGGGGGTTATGATACCATGAGAACTGTGTATGGGATGTAGGATATAGGATAGAGGATATAGAGGGGTTGAGGGTGAGGGTTGGTGAGGGTTGTGTATATTTCTTTAGATTCTTGGTATATATAGATTTCTTTTCTTGTGGCATTTAGCAAGGATTTTAATGCAATAGGGAGCTACGGCTTCGACCAGTATACCTATTATCCACCGCCTGTACTACTTGCACGTCTACTCAGACATTGCTATCATATAATAAAGAGATACCAACTGGCCGTTGATCGTATAGAATCTTCATCTATTAGCGAGCCGAACCAAGAACTCCATAAAATTTTACAAATCACAACCAAAAACGCCTCGCTTACATCTAGAAAGGAAAGGCCAAACGAGAGATCTGAGAATGGGGTATCTTGTAAGAAACAAACTTATAACGCCTGTAAAAAAAGAAAAAACCAAAAAGCCAGGGGAACCAATTTCTATCGTCTGCCGATTCCGTCTCCCATGTTGTCTGTCGCAGTGTAAATAGTGGAAGGAGTTCTCAGTAACAAGTTGCAATGACGACAAAGGGTCTAAAGTCGAGAAACCCGATCGATAGAACAGGGAAACCCTTCACGGAAGATTCCTCCTCGCCGCAGACCTGACCATGCTAGAATATAGTCTAGACCCCAAGAAGTCGTCGATCTTCCAGAATCTAGACGAGGAAGCGGTCAATCCCACCAGCGTGTCGCCCCAAACGAATGCCCCGGCATCGAACGTGCGAGTTTCGCGAGTAAGCCCGTCGTGCAGGGGGATTTCCACCTGCACAATCTCGTACCTCGCAAGTCCGGATTCGAAATCCTGGAGCCGGTTCCGCTGTTCGGCAGTCAGACCGAAGACAACGAATCCTTCCACGGTGATTCCGGCTTCCGTGGAAGGTTTGATGACGGGGAGGCAGGATCCGTTCATGGTGTACAGTCGGTGGTTTAAGGCTGCGCATGGGGCCATTTTCTCTACCATGTTGAAGTTACTGTCGGCCTCGATGATGGACTTGAGGACGGATGGTAGCATGGAGGGGCCGAAGAGGAAGATCGGGGTCGAGGCACCGGGGGTGGTAAGAAAGTTGTTGACCTTGTCGGTGGTAAAGGTGTTTTGGAGGACCCGCAGGTAATCCGAGGGGTACAGTGGCGTGGAGGACATGTTGAAAGTGATAATTGTCTGCGCTGTAAGTTCACAGGGAGTGAGAGTAATGAAAGAGCAGTGAGAGAAAGAGGATCCGCATCTACGGATAGGAGTGAATGTATGGATTCCAGGTCATAGTCACAGGAGACGAGTTCTCTCTAGAGGCCGTTTCCGTCTGGAAGGAATTGTTCGAGGTGTGAATCCCGACAAGTTGGAAAGAAATCAAAGAGTCGCGGGGGTCCGGCATCTTCAGAAGATCGATGAGATATACCGTCAATCATTATGAGGCAATGATAGCTGGCAGGGCGCTGTTTGCTGGGCCGCACCAGAAAGGAAGGCATGACGAGCATATGTTGATATCGGGGAAGTATATAGACAAGGCTATCCAGTGGATGATGAAACATATAGATCCCACCTGCGGAGGATCTATGAGACTATGACAACCCCTGACCTCGAGTAGACGTCAGTGAAAAGGTTGCTGTGGAGAGTTTGGTAGAAAGTTAAGATAGTGGAAATATCCCACTGCATGAAGTTCATCATTGAGGAGAGCAAATGATACGACAGAGTGAGGGATGTTTATGCGAAGGAAGAGCCCGATGTCTAAGGCGTCGGGCATTTCCTAAAGGGGAAGATAGGTCCATGGAGATGGGGGAAGGAGGGATGGCCTTCAGCTTCAAGGTAAGCTCTACTTCTACTTAGTAGAAGGAACTCTTGAAGGTCTTCAACCATCAGCTACACAGCTATATTGTACTCTGTTCTCTGTTCGCTCTCATCAACGTGTTGCCTTCCCACTGCCTTGTGGTGAGGTGTCTCTTCTCTTCTCGTCGTCTCTTTGTCCACGACGCCGTGGCAGCCTGGTAATAATCAATACCGTATTGTCACAACTCTACGACCTTCCATCAGTTTCGGTGCTGAGTCAATACCAGATGCTGTATTTTATCTGGTGGCGATGATACACCGTGGCACTTCTATGACAGGTATACTATCCATCTAATTGGCCGGAGCTCTCCATTCAGGGCAGAAGAATCTCTGCATTACGCTGTAATACCCTGTTGTGTACCTGTCATTACCGACACATCGACCTAGACGGCTTATGTCACCACTACCTTAACCAGCCTAGCGCTATCTTCCGTTCATGTCATCAACAACTTGAACTTCAAAAGTTGAACCGGAAACACTTCAACCTCATCTTTCTCCAACTCTCTCTCTCTCTCTCAGCTCACCACCATCTACCATCTTCTCATCCACAACTGCAGAGACCTGCAGTCTTATCTTTGAAAGGGTTTTCAGCTCTCTGCAACTCCCTTTTCCCTGAGTACATCTTCGTCCCCAGGTTTTTCCACCTACTTATCTTGCTTCCTCTCACTGGAGAGCGCTATCTTGACCACACACCCGAATCCCATCTCACATATCACCATCTTTCAAAATGTCTGGCGAAGACCATCCCCATAAGAAGGCGAACCTCAAGTATGTGTCCCTCATGTCTGCCGGCAGTTAGCTCATTCTGCCTTCAATATCACTAACAGGATACCAGTGACCCTTCTGGCGCCGAGAAACACGAGGTAAGCTAGTGACTGCAGCGGCAACGGCGACGGCGTGGAAACAGGCATACTAACTACTACAGGAACTTGACACCTCAACGGCTATCCTCAAGAAGAAGAAGAAGCCTAACTCCTTGATGTAAGTTCCTTTGCCAACACTGTGCATCCGATCCAAGCTAACCGGTGGCGAACAGCGTCACTGATGCCGTCAACGATGACAACTCCGTTATTGCCCTCTCCAACAACACCATGGATACCCTCCAACTCTTCCGAGGTGACACAGTTTTGGTGAGGGGTAAGAAGCGGAAAGATACCGTTCTCATTGTGTTGGCCGACGACGATCTCGATGATGGAAGCGCACGTGTAAACCGTGTCGTAAGGCATAATCTCCGAGTGAAGCATGGCGACATTATCACTGTCCACCCTTGCCCAGATATCAAATATGTAAGTAACACTTCTGCTTCCCTTCTACGCTGAGTACGATTCTAATACGCTGTGAATTAGGCCAAGCGCATCGCAGTTCTCCCAATTGCCGACACCGTCGAAGGCCTCACTGGTTCCCTCTTCGACGTCTTCCTTGCCCCATACTTCCGCGAAGCCTACAGACCCGTAAAGCAGGGCGATCTATTTACAGCCCGCGGTGGTATGCGTCAGGTTGAGTTTAAGGTTGTCGAGGTTGATCCCCCTGAGTATGGAATTGTCGCCCAGGACACAGTTATCCACTGCGAAGGTGAACCCATCCAGCGTGAGGATGAGGAGGGGAACTTGAACGAAGTCGGTTACGACGACATTGGTGGTTGCCGCAAGCAGATGGCACAGATCCGCGAGTTGGTTGAGCTTCCCCTTCGCCACCCACAATTGTTCAAGTCCATCGGTATTAAGCCTCCCCGTGGTATCCTCATGTTCGGTCCCCCTGGTACCGGTAAGACCCTGATGGCTCGTGCTGTTGCCAACGAGACCGGTGCTTTCTTCTTCTTGATCAACGGTCCAGAAATTATGTCCAAGATGGCTGGTGAATCCGAGTCAAACCTACGCAAGGCTTTCGAGGAGGCAGAGAAGAACTCTCCTGCCATCATTTTCATCGACGAAATCGACTCTATCGCACCCAAGCGTGAGAAGACCAACGGAGAGGTTGAGCGCCGTGTTGTTTCTCAGCTTCTCACCCTGATGGACGGCATGAAGGCTCGCTCCAACGTTGTCGTCATGGCCGCCACTAACCGTCCCAACTCCATCGACCCTGCCCTCCGTCGTTACGGACGTTTCGACCGTGAAGTTGATATCGGTATCCCCGATCCCACTGGCCGTCTTGAGATCCTCCAGATCCACACCAAGAACATGAAGCTTGGCGAGGATGTTGACCTTGAAGCTATCGCTTCTGAGACTCATGGTTACGTTGGATCCGATGTTGCATCCCTCTGCTCAGAGGCCGCTATGCAACAGATTCGTGAGAAGATGGACCTTATCGACCTTGACGAAGATACCATTGATGCCGAGGTTCTTGACTCCCTAGGTGTTACCATGGAGAACTTCCGCTTTGCCCTCGGAGTTTCCAACCCATCTGCTCTCCGCGAGGTTGCTGTTGTGGAAGTTCCCAACGTCCGCTGGGACGACATTGGAGGCCTCGACGGTGTCAAGCGCGAGCTCATCGAGAGCGTTCAGTACCCTGTCGACCACCCGGAGAAGTTCATCAAATTCGGTCTCTCGCCTTCCCGCGGTGTCTTGTTCTACGGTCCCCCTGGTACTGGTAAGACTATGCTTGCCAAGGCTGTTGCCAACGAGTGTGCTGCGAACTTCATCTCCGTCAAGGGTCCTGAACTTTTGAGTATGTGGTTCGGTGAGTCTGAAAGCAACATCCGTGACATCTTCGACAAGGCTCGTGCCGCTGCTCCTTGTGTTGTTTTCCTTGACGAACTTGACTCCATTGCCAAGTCTCGTGGTGGATCTGTTGGTGATGCCGGTGGTGCATCTGACCGTGTTGTCAACCAGCTTTTGACTGGTAAGTAATATTCAGATCCTCGTCCCGTGATATGCTTCTAACAACTCTACAGAGATGGACGGTATGACCTCCAAGAAGAACGTCTTCGTTATTGGAGCAACCAACCGACCCGAACAACTCGACAACGCCTTGTGTCGTCCCGGACGTCTTGACACCCTGGTCTACGTTCCCCTTCCCGACCCAGCGTCCCGAGCATCCATTCTCAGGGCTCAGCTTCGAAAGACCCCAGTCGCTCCCGATGTCGATATCGACTTCATCGCCGAGCACACCAACGGTTTCTCCGGTGCTGATCTTGGCTTCATCACGCAGCGTGCCGTCAAGCTGGCCATCAAGGAGTCTATCTCTCTCGCCATCGAGCGTACCAAGGCACGTGAGGCAGCTGGCGAGGACGTTGACATGGAGGAAGACGACGCGGAGGATCCTGTTCCGGAGCTAACCAAAGCTCATTTCGAAGAGGCCATGTCCGAGGCTAGACGATCAGTTACCGACGTGGAGATCCGCCGCTACGAGGCGTTCGCTCAGCAGATGAAGAACTCCAGCGGTAGCAACTTTTTCCGTTTCCCGACTGAGGGACAGGATGACGCTAACGCGCAGACCGGCTTCGGGGATGCGGGTAACGATGAGAGTCTTTATGACTAAAGGAATGGGATTAACGTTTTCTTTCTTTCATCTTTGAATGTAATCAATGCTAGTTTTTTAACGGGTTGATTGGGAATGATCTTTAATTTGATTATTTCTTTAACGAAGATTGTCCACTGTACCCTTAAGTTTCAAGCTCATGACTGATGGTTAATATCGAGGGTTACTTGGGATCTAGAATGCTGTACTTGTAGAAGGACCCGGAATAGATATTACAGTACTACACATCCCCAGTTACCCTCCGTGAAAATGAAGTATAGACAACCTAAGTGGAAATCAAGTGTGACCGTATATCCATCCTTAGCAGGAGGTAAAGAAGACATCCAACCCCATAAATAAACTCCTCTATGCATATATCAGAAAAAACCCCAAAATAAACAACTTGCGCCTCCCAGATGCACCGTCACCGCCGTCCATGCATGTATTTGTATAATAACAGTAGGTACGTAGGGTAGGATAACGTAGAGGAAGTTGGATATCCCATCCACCCCGAAACTCCATCGACGAAAGCCCCGTCTGTCGCTTATTTCCCTCCCTTCCCAACACCCTTGACTTTCTTCGCTGTCCCCGATTTCTCAGCCGTAGTATCCCCATTCTCCCGTCCCCGTTTGCCGTTCGTCGATTTCTCCGTCGGTGGAGGTGGAGGTTTCTTTTCCAGCTTCACGGCTTCGTCTTCGCCATCTCCATCCTCGCCCTCACCGTCCGACTCCTCATCCGAACTCAGAACCCCATCCAGCGCCTCCTGAAGGAATCGCATCCCCTCACTGACCACAGACTCCGGTATCCGCACGTCAATATCCTCAATATTCCCACCCCAACTCGATATCCCGACCCCAGTCCCAGTCCCATTCAATACCGTCGTCGTCGTATTTCCAACTCCATTATTCCCGTTTCCATTAACATATCCACCATCCTCCTCCTCTTCCCCCTCCGCATCCCTATCCTCTTCCTCCCCCTCCTCTTCACCCTCCAGCCTCCCATTCCCATTCCCATTCCCATTCACCGCCCCATTCACCCCAGCTCCACCTTTAACAACACACCCAACAACCTCACCCACCACCTCCTCAAAAGTCTCGGCGCGTCCCGCGCGCAGGAGTTCCGTGGCGAGAGCACGGACGCGTTCGGTCCAGCCGGTTCGTTGGAGGGAGGAGAGGAGGGATTGGTGGAGGTCTGTGAGGTGGGTTGTTTTGGTGGAGAGGTGGGTGAGGAGGAGGGTTTGGGGGTCGGTAGGGGGTGGGGAGGGCATTGTTGTTCTTGTTGGTGGTGGGTTATGTAGTAGGTGCGTAGGGGAGGGAAGGTGTGGTTCTTCTTGAGGTGTGGGTTGTTGCGGTGGTGGTGGTAGTTGGTAGTTGGTAGGTATATCGTTCGATCGTTGTATAGATACGGGAAGAAGGAAAGGGTTCTCGGAGCGGAGGTAATGGAGGTAAGGACTGGATTGGATAGTTGGACAGTGAGGTCGTTGACAGAGCAGGGAAAGGAAAGTGAATAGGGAGGTCTAGCAGAGCAGTCTATAACTCTCTTTCCTCGCACTCTCTAATCTCCTTCTTGAAGTTGTCGTCGAAGTAAAGAAAAAGCGTTGAAGCTTCAAAGTAGAAAATCATTAATTAACCGGTGGTCTGCGCTTGGACGTTGTTGGCTCTTGCATGGATTCTGTTCAACCACAACTACAACAACTATACAACAACTACTCCGATTACAAGAACCAATAGAACCAGATACTACCTCTCCTTCTCCTTCTCTGGCTGTCCCCCTGTTGAGTTGCCAGTCATAATGATAGCATGGAATTCTCTGAAATGTATTCCATCACAATGATGTCCCGTCCTCATCGGTGAACCAATATCTACATCACAACAGAGGCTTCCAGTGGAATATTAGTCCCCCCTCTTCTCTTGGGTCAGTAACTCAACCGTTTGAGGTATCGGATCTCGCTAGAGTTCTTAGCTGACGCATCTCCCTGATCAGGTCCCATACTACACTGAAGGCCCAGAAGACGTGAGCAGTGATACCAGAAGATTACTTGTTATTATCCGCAATTCCTGCGTGATTGAATAATACACTCAACAATGCTATTTTTATATTGAGTGGTGGGAGTGGAATGGTAACCCGAAACAACGCGTCTGAAACCAGAAAGAAATTTGTATATTTCCCGATACATCACCAAGCTCCTTCACTCCGCCGCTACTAGTAGGCTCCCAGTGGGACTTTCAAATCTCCCTCCGGATCAAAGCTAGGCACAGGCCGAATGACGACAAGGGGTAGCCCATACATTCGCCGAGGGGTAACTCTATCGTATACGAAAATCGGTGGCCGTACGTACATCACAACGTCGCCTACCTTCCCTCCGTGCCCAACCTTCGGGAAATTAAGATGATATATTTGAATTCCGTTCACATGAAACACTTTGTGGGTCTTCATCTCTTCGTACAGAAGCTCTGTCTTCTTCTCGCAGTATGCCCAGTCTACTTCGTATTTCATGTACGAGAGACTCAACTCCGCAGCCAAGTTTGCAGCAGGTGCCGTGATCTTCTCGTGGATTTTCTCGAAAGATCGCGCCACCCTCATTTCCCCCGCGGTTTTAGGGGGGGTTTCCGAATCCGGGACAAAGTGCTCGAGAAATTTCCGTATAAACTGTGCGTGGCCATGAAGGTAATAGTCCCGGTCTCCGTCGTATTTTGGAAGCTGGGTGTATGAAACAAGCGCTTCACTCATCCACCTATCAACAACGCTAGGTACTATTCGAGCCATGCAGTTAGCAATCGATGCATGAGAAGCCACAACAGGATAGAAAGACAATGGGATTAAGAATAACATTGCGGTTGGTACTCACACATCCTTGATTCCATGTTGTCCTTAACCTTCACGAGCAGGAGCTCTAGATCTCTATCTAAGCCAACTAGCATCGGCTCAAAAATATATCTCAATATATATCTCATGATCAAGCGTTGCATAATCCAGTTTGGGATCCTGGAGTACTCTTCATGCTCAAACTCGGCCAAGAGCCCCTGAAGCCACGGCTCACCGCCCTCGCGAGCGATCAACCAGAGCTCTGGGTCTTCAGACGCGTTCAGCAATGTGGATGGAACGACGTGATGCTGAAGTTCGCCGCATATGAGGTCGATATTCGTGTTGATATCCTGATAACCGTTCCGCACCTTTTTGGCCTCTAGTGGCTTGCCGAATCGTTGAGGATACCGCCGCTTCTCCTCAAGGAACCCGTCCCATTCCAGACGGTCATAAGCAGATTCTGTAGTCTCGAGCTTCTCCTTCAGCGATTTCAGCTCCTTGGCGGTTTCTTCTTCCTGGCGGCGGTGTGTTTCCTTCAGTTTCAGGTATTCGGCCTTCCAGACTCTGTAGTCCGAACAACGCTCCTCATCCAGAGGTGTTGTCGGTTGAGGGTCATGGGTGTCTGCGGCTTCATACGATGGCTTGATATCCTCTTCTGCCATAGCCTAGTCAAAGTTCCCGTTAAATCTCAGACTCAGTAATACCAGTCAGGTGGAGGATAGCAAGGCTACGTGGGCGAAGCCTCAGCTTCAATTCTCCTACCTTGGGGGGCTCTTGATGAGCTTCTGGTGTAGGCTGCCGAGAATCCGCTTTGGTGCGTTTGGTCCGTTTGGTCTCTGTCTCTCTTTTTGCATTCGCTCCGTCGGGACTATCTGGCTTAGGTGGATTCTCGCCACGTTGGTGATCCGCCGTCGCTGAGGAGTTTGTCAAAGTGTTTTCGGACATTGAATTCAAGCGTTTCTTCCCCTTCATGTGCAACCTCTGTTGGTTTGCGCTCATCTTTGCTCGCGCAACTTCTTGCAAAAAAATGCGGGTTTTAAAAGCAACAGGAGAGATACCATAAGAAGTATCTGCGCTTCCCGTTTGCAGGTCTCAGAGCTCTTTTTCCTCTTTCAACTCAACGGAAATATTCTTTCCCAACAATCTTGCGGGGAATGTAGAGCTGCGTGGCCTCCAATATCATCCGGGAGCTTGCATCCAATGCTGCCCAAATTCATTCAAATCCGAGGCACCGAGATTTTGCTTTCTTTTACGCAAGCATCTTTCGATACGTTTTCGGATCATCTACGGTGCTACAAATTAAACAGGTGATGCCTGTTTGCGGAGCCAATAACAGAGCCGTCCTTGCGCCCAGTCTGGGAGCGAATCACACCATTTCTTTGCTTTCATTTTTGGAAGACGCAAACGTGCAGCCTGATCCGTCTGCTCACCGACGGTCTTTGAAGTTGTTGTTCTTTTTGGCAACAATTCCTTTTACCGCTATTAAAAAAAAAAAGTAGCAAACATTGTCACCTTGACTGCAGGCGGGTTATTTGCTCGGCAGTTAACATGTAGCCCAAGCTATCACCTTCCTAACCGCCCAAATTTTTTTCACTACCAGTTGTCAGTTGAGCCCAATATGACGGTTACCTCGGGTGGGTGCTTAAAGGGTACCTGACATTGGCGAAATACGAAGTAGCTCTGGGAATGCATCGGGGTTAACACAGCATGTTAATAGAATCATGCGGGAGATTAGTAACAGGACCGCGGTGCTCCAAAGCGCGGAACAGAGCCACTGAAACCCAGACATGCTATCTAATAGCGGTCCAAAAACTGGAGAGCAGACGACCCTTTCCGCCCC